>CM035807.1:31880211-32392711 GCA_020466095.1 Chlorops oryzae | reverse complement strand
CCTTTTTTCCCGACTTGATGCACCTTTTTCCGAATTCCATACTTGAAACAAGTCAGATTTTTTAATGCGAGAGCTTTCTTAAAAAGGGCATAGAAACCAGAGTTGCAAATAGTAGGAGCAAAAGTGATTATATATGATATCAGAAGAAGATGTTGTATTATGTGGTTAAAAATTTTTGCTGACTTTAGGTGACCTGATAGACGTTACAGGTTTTTTAATTCAAAAATTTGATTTATTTTTTATTATTCTAGGAGCACTCACAAAACTCTTTATATCTTTAAACACACACAATATAACGCTTATTCTTTAAATGCTGTAAATACTATATACCACCAGTATTATTTTCCATATTTTTATTTTATTTTTATCTTTTTCAATTTCTCAGTTTTTAATCTACGAAAACACGTGTAACGAGGCTTCAACTTTGACAGCGTGCCAATGCGAAAATATTCGAACGAAAATTAAACAAAATTCAGTTTTGACTTACTCCCAGTGTGTACTAGCCAACAATTGAGAAAAAAATGTTTATGCGTGCACATTAATTTTCGATTAATGGCCAGAAAGAGAGAAATTTTTACCCGTAGTATATAGCCATGTTCGTTAGGCTTATCTATAAACGCGATATTGATTGCTAGCAATGGTTCGTTAATTCCCTTTCACAAGGATAAACCTAGATTTCGTTTATTTTTTCAACACCCGGAGAATTTGAATGAAAGGAATCCACATTATTTCTATCCAGTAGCGTGTCCAAGGGGGGAGTCTATAGGGGCTTCCCTGCAAGAAAAATCTAAAGGCTGAATTTTGAAAATGATTTAACACACTTACAGCTCTGATTACTTTAATACTATAGTTTTCTATTTTATCGAAGATCTCATAAAGAAGTCAGAGAGTACATAAGTAGACGTTTTTATATTGAAAAAAAAAAATCATTGACGTGTTTTAGCCCCCCCCCAAAGCCAAATCCTAGAACCGCCACTGTTTCTATCTTACCACAGAAGCACTTCCTGATTTTTTTTATATATAAATTATTCAAAGCACTTGCGATTTTTATTGATTTCGTTTCAGTTCATGTCTTCTTGAGATGTCCATTTTTAATAAACCGAATTAATTTTCGAAATCCCAATGGGAATTGTGTTGGCCCTTGTGCAAAGCCGTTACAATCTGTGTTGTCCTTAAATTTTAAAACAACTCATAAAATATTCAATCATGGAGCGCATGAAAAATATCCCCAATCGCTTTTGACAGTTTGTAGAGGCTAAGATGTTCATCGCTTCAATAAAGTGGCTATCTTTTTGGGTCACATAATTTGTTTACTGCGTAACGAAGGATAATTTGGGCCTACTCCATCTTTTTGCACAGTTTATCTCCTTTTTATTTTGATATTAAAATAATTTTACTCTGCAATGTATTTGATGTATCCATTTTCCTTAACAAATAATTCTGTTGATGTCCTTTTTGATATCGAATGTCTCTATACCTCAATTTGTATCTATTACTTTGCTACAAAAAATTTTGATTAAGGTTGACTTGCTCAAGTTAGGGAATGGCCTGGAAATTAAATACATTTTCGCAGTTTTTTTTTTTTTTTTTGCCGCAAATATTTTGATGCTATGAAAGCTAAAAAAAAAGAAAATAAAAAATATGTAATAGGCAGAGTTTCATAGCAGAAGATTTTCTAAGATATTTAATAATTGTTTTGAATTGAATCCAACTTGCAATTTCACCCTTTAGATTATAGGCAATAATATTTTTTTCTCACCAAAAAGAGCTAAAATGTAGCCATGCTTGAAACTATGAAATTTTCTATCAATTGATTGTTCAACTTTTTAAGGATATTTCAAGAGCACTGGGCAATAGGAAGCCCAAATCTTTTTCTACAGTGTTTTTAGGAAGTACCTTATTACTTACTGTCGTCCTCTTCTCCTTGTGGGGCATAGGTCTTCATTTTAGGTTTTTAGGTACATAGTACAGATCCAAAAATTAATGGAAGGCATTTACCGATTAAGATAATTTTTCCCACATTAGAAGTAACTCCCAGAACCAGTATGGTTTTCGAGCTTGGAAAACCCGCTTACCCTAGCTAAGGCCGCAATTATAGTGGAAGCAAAGCTGAAGCTGAAGCGTAAGCTTTCATGTGTTTGTTGTATTTTCGCAACAACAAATAAATACATGAAAGCTTACGCTTCAGCTTCAGTTTTGCTTCCACTATAATTGCGGCCTAACAGTACTGAAGATTGGGTATAGAATCGAACTGGTAGTCGCTTGTGTAGGGTCACGAAAGGTTGACTAAACGATCTTGTTTAACATGGTACAAGGGGTTGGGGCTGTGGTTGTTGATGAGGTGAGGATGATACCGAATCTTGAACAAGGATTTCGATTATGGCATGATACAGGGTGGGTCTAAAATTCTAAAAAAGTCTTAAATTTACGAAATGGGTCACAATTTGCTAGAAGAAAACTGGGAAATATTGAAGAATGTTTTCCAAAGTGGTGAGTCTTCAACCTAAACTGTGAGAAATTTGGCAAAAATGTGATGTAGTGATGTGAATTGGCCTCCGAGAAGTTTTTTGACTCCATTAGAATATTTTTTTTTCCGGAGCGGTTAAAGATAAATGTTACGCCAACCATCCAGAAACAATTCAAGATCTAAAGTACGAGATTCAAGCTGCTGTTGCTACCATAAGACCTGAAACCATCGAGAAAGTACTCCAAAATTGGGTGGATCGGATAAGCTACTGTACACTCAGCCGTGGTGGTCATTTGTCCAAAAACGTTCTCCACAATTAAATTTCATAAAACAATATTTCAAATAAATATTAGACCTTTGAAAAATATCAAGCCGTTTTTTTTTATTGACTTTTTAAATTTAAAATTTTATATGACCCACCCTATATAAAATCGCTCCACTGTGCATTCAAATACTTAAAAGTCCAGTGATGCCCTCCGTTGGCCATGCTGACTTATAAGAACTAATTGAATATAGAAGTATAGAATCGAATTTAAAAGCATTTAATTACTGTTCTATCTTTTTAAATGAAACCTCAAGATTACCGAATGGTGTTAAAATATCAACAAGAAAAAACTTGACAATTAAGATTCTTAAAGTCAGGAATAATTATTCAGGCATTTTCATTCACATGAAGGTAACTCATATGCCGATATCTTTTCAATACCCTTATTATTTTTTGATGTAAGAGTAATTTTGATACAAGCACTGTTTTGCCAGTGCTGGAGGCTCTTCTAAGAAATCCATCCTGGAACTCAATTGGAGACTTCTTCATCTGCAGAAAGGCTGATCAAAAATGATGAAGATAAAGAAAGCAAAAAAATTAAGTTATTTATAATATACATATATTTTCATATTTACTTTGCAACTAAATTAAGACATACTCCCTTAAAAAAAAAACTTCCAATTAATTTCTTCTTCCGCCTCTTGCGCAATCTTTGCGGACAGACACATGAGGCACATGCAGTGAGGCGTCTTGTTGCATTGACTCGCATGAATGACTTCAATTTATCACTGCCAAGTCTGCAGCCAAAGTCGGTGTCTTGAACTTTAAGACTGCATGCAAAACTAATTAAGACGTTCACTCTGAACCAGTTCGAGTTCTGCACCCAACCAACTGTGTGCGCACTAAATGAGACCAAGATAAAGTGTTTTTGTTTTTATATATCAGATCGGCAATGACGAAGAGGAATTCATATCTGAAGTCGCTGGCATAAAATATTCTTAGCTCGCGTTTTTTCACGAGTAGTTTCATAGTTTGTAAGTAAAATCCTTTAAATAATGAACTTTATAAGCATTATATTGCCGAAGCCCTCCTTACTCCATCCGTCCGTTCTGTTATCTCAAGGTTTTTCACTCAAAAATGTTGAGAAAAACTTTTTTGCTCTAGGGGAAGAGGAACCCTGTTTCTGAAAAATTTCCATATTGGATTAGAAAGTTCATATCTATACATTTTTATTGCAATATAATGGAAGAAGACACAACAAAGCAGAGTTTTTGCTGCAAAATTCAATGCGAAAAGCGCAGAGAGCAACGACCTTCAAGTTCTTATCGCCCGAAGAGTTCTTCCTCACCACAGGTTACATTCAAAGTTAAGACAAAGTAAGAATAACAAGAGCTAATGTGGCACGAAATATGAGACATTCATAGGAACAAGACCAAATCTATTGGAACAAAGGCGAGCTGTGGTTTGGCCGCAATGCTGAACAAAACGAAATGAACTGAAAATGCAGCGAAGATTAGAAGGAAAGTAATTCCAGAGAACGCATGTTGGAAAACCACTCACGATGAGTTGAGTGAAGAGGAAAAGGGAACAGTTTTAGAAGTGCAAAATAGCTTCTAAGCTGCAAAGAGGTACCCCCACTGTGCGGCTTTTATGGTGTTTGTGGTAATGTAATGGATTTTACACGTAATTACAAATTATGCAACAAAGAAAGATAATCGAAAGTAATAAGGATCTAAGAGCTGTGACCGAACAGTATCAAACTTTAAGAAGCACACTATTCTACGGCGAGTTGTGTAAAGTTTCGTCATTGTCAGGAGTCTCATTCGAACGTATTTGGATCTGAGTTTCGAAAGGTTAAAGAAGTTTCCAACGATCAAAGAAAATAATATCCCTCTTGATCTTCTATCAACACGGATAGGTTTCTGTAACTGATTGTATATTTCTGGTCGGTAATTGAGAAACTAGTGAAAGCGGGCATTGGTATTGATTTGATTTTCTCTGCACATATGCGGTTAATATGGAGATCCAAAATCCAACCTAAATAGTTCTAAAGAATTATTTAAAAAAAATAGGTAAAAACGAGTACACTTAGCTGTTGAAGTAGAAACGCAGTGGAAACTTTTTTCTTTATCTTTTGAAGCATGGATTCAAGGTTTCAAAAACGGCAACAAAAGATCACTCTCCGATTTTTCTTCTTTCATTATATCGTTTCTTTTTGAAAGGACATCTCAGGGCTGTTTTTAAAGTTAACTTTGCAATCATTTCCCATATACCGGGAGTGCTGCATTCTTGCAATATTCTTAGTTAATTAAAATAATTTCTTCTTGATTGTGAAATTACTCCCTTCTTTCCATGGCTTATTTCAAAATTGTTTAAGTTAAAAGGTCAAGTTTTTGTTGTAAATGTAGAGATTTTTAAATAAAAATCACGACACGGCATTGAAAAAAACACCTTACGTACAAAAATTTAACATAAGAATTAGTAAAATTGACTTAAAATCTTACGGAGATTTTCTTACAAAACTATAGTTTCTGAGTAAAACTTGAAGGTGGTCAGGCTTGTTGAATATACAGTAAAAATCGGTTATAACGATACCACTTATAACTATTATCGGTTATAGCGATGAACAATTTAGGTAAAGTTTGGTTCGCTATTCTAATTCTTCTTAAATTCTGTTAACGGATATAGCGATTATCGGTTATAACGATGGGTTTTTGCTGGTCCCTTCGACATCGTTATTACCGATTTTCACTGTATGTTAATTGCTTATTTGAATTGATTTTTGAATTTTTCATCGGAATTTTGTAAAACAAATTTTCGTAAAGGGTTTCAAATAGAATGATTCTTCATTATCGCACTTTTCTTTCCATCTAAACAATTTTCTCTCTACTCTAATCACTAATTGTATTGCCATCGATATCATTAATGAAATGCATTTATCGAGGCACCTCAGTGAGCTTTCGGATTCAAATCAATATGATATAAAGCACCATAGAGTCCAAAGCGGCTGAAATGTTGTTGTCATTATGATTTATTAAATGGGTAGCTGGCTTTGCTTAAATACTACTTTGAGATGTTCTCAATAGCCAGTGTGTCAATTACTGGTAGTTAAGTATGGTTGATTTCCTTGAGATGAAATGCTAGAAATAAAAATTATTTATGGAGCAAACTTTCAAAGACTTATGAAGTATAGGTATAAATGCTTAGATTAAGGAGAACGGCTGACCAAGGTGTATCGGGAATAGAGGATATAAAAATGAACTTTAATAATATTTCTTATTTTATCAGCTGTCCTCCCATCTGACATCCTTAAATCAATGCATCAATATTCATCTGTTATAAAGTAGTGGTTTTAAGATTGAAGTCCTTTTTTCCAACCTTTTCCATTGAAAGTTTAAAATGACTATTTCATTAATCGTTTTGCAGTTAAATTGAATTCAGAAATGCCTTTATGAGGACGTGAGTTATTTTGTTTTTTACATCTACTGGATCAAGCCATTTTTTAAAAGATATTTTATTTTTTAAGGTCATTTTATTTATGTAAATTATTCGTTTTTCGACTTAGAATCAAAGCTTTCCATTAAAAATTCAATCACGTTTCATTTTGGTCGCCTTTTGAAATCGATTCGATTCATGTTTTATGCATGGCACATTATAGCTGTACCTTTTATTGGTTTCATTTTGAGTGCAACGAAATTGGATATTAAAAGGATTTATTGAAGGTAAGAAACAAATTCGTATCAAAGGGAAACGTCATTGGAAGTGATTTGTGAGCAACTAAATAAATGGCGTTTGGTTACGGTGATTGCTTTTTAAGCAAATTCATTAAGCCGACCCTTTTCAGTCCTACTTTTCCAGTTGAGATACGATTCACAAGGTTTCGTTTTGGGGCATTGATCGGTGATTGGTGTAAGATTTTTTGAAGAATAGAAGAAGAAGATGGGGAAGACGGTTCAATTCAAGACTAAATTTTACGAAAAAATATGAGGTTTTTTCGATACTATTCTGCTGATTCAGTTGGCTAAGGAAGCAAAGGCTCTTTCCACGATAATTTTTATATATTTTTATAATTTTTTTTTCAATGAAAATATCAGATAAGACTTATTTCGGGTAGAGAAAACTAATGCTAGAAGATTGAAGAACGAAAGATTGACGCCCCTTTTGCCGCATTTTATGCTTCTCCAATCCTCAACGGAATGCCTCAATTTAAAAATTGCGTCAAAGAGGACTCATTCGTCTTAAGAACGGTTCAATTGTAATAATAACTCAGCCAGCGAACAATTCCGCGAATAAATCACGGAATGTCTTTACCTGAATTCGCAAAACCCGAATCAAATTTATTTCCTGAGAGGGAGTATTTCAAATGACTTCATTATAAGAATTCCATGCTTAGATCCACGCACACACACACAAATGCTTTACAATTCAACTGGAGTGGATTTTAAGCTTAAAATTCTGCAACATACTTCAAGGATCTCGCTGCATTCAGGAGAAAATGTTTTAATGTAGCCGTTTGCGGGAACCGTAATGCCATCGAGCAAAGTTTTCAAAGCAACCGAACATGTTCCCCAAAAATGCAGTCAAAGAAACTACAAACAATTTTCAGTTTGTGTCTGAAATAATTGCAGAAAAGTCATAAAACAGAGTCCCACCAAAGCTGTGTGCAGTAACACTGGCTCAGTTTTTTTGCACCTAGACTCATGAGACAACATCGTCATGCGGCAGCTTGAGGCACTTCAGTTGTTCCACAATTTCATTGGGAAAATTCACTGAATTTTTTGTCCATCTTCATTTACACATGTGTCGGAGACTTTTGTTGCTATAGTGAAGGGACGGCATTGAAAAATAAGTTATCATTTTCAATATTTCCATTTATTTATATTTCGAAATATAAGAATCTCTTGACTGAAATCGTATCCAAATGTGATGCCATCTGTGGTAGAAGTGAAAAGAAAACGATAAAAAGCCTCAAAGGATTATCGTGGCTAATTTAAAATATGAAACTGTGAATTAAAAGCACAATGAATTCTATTGGCAGTAACACACAAAATGAGTGCAATAAGTGCCACTGGAATGTGACACCAAATATTTTTTATGGTCCTCTGCACAATACTGATGCAGCTTGATGGGAATTCGTTTATGTGAAGCCTTGTTGTTTTATAAATACGACTCCATACAATGGCAACGCATGTTGGTTGGATAGCGTCAGTGCCGTCAGTTCGAGCCAGGCATCCAGACAACAATGTACACAGTATGCAATTTTAGAACGACCATTGCGCTCTGGTAGACATGGTAGAGCTTGTTTGCACTGTTGCTGTCCTTGAGCGGACGCTGGTCACTTGTGCAATTAAAGGTCTTCTGAGACTGTTGGAAAAACTAAAGCGATATGCTAAGGACATGGAGGGCTCGTGCGATTTCTTGGGCCATAAAAATTTCTCTGAAGTAGTAATTTTCGCTGAAGCTTCAATAAACTCAAATCAAAATGTCATCATTTCGATGGAAAGCTTCTCTATTGGACATTCTTGAAACCATAAGAATTCCCGAATTCGGGTTGGATATCTCAAGCTTCTCCACTGCTGCCAGAGAAGAAAACTTTTAAATTTTCTGCTTTTCTTCTAATTCGTTTCAATATACCAAAAGTCCCCTTCATTTATTTAAACCTTGCAATGCGAATCCAAGCAATGAATTCTTAAAACAGTCGCCATATCAAAGAATGTCCTGTCATTGTTTTACGGGAAATTCGAGAAAATGGCTTGATTGCATTTTTCATCAACACGCTACGTCTACGCGAAGAAGATATTTAACCTCTCGAAAGTCTATAGTCTTGTGTCGAAAGTCAAAGATTCGCTCCCCAAAATCCGGGCTGCAGATTTTCACTTCATCTGAAATGCCATGCATGCTCATCTCAATGATACATATATCCGAAAAGTTTTTGTTTCCTGTAACCGAAGCAAACGTGTTGTTGCATTGAAAAGTAATACTTTTTCCATGCAAATGTGTCACAGTTTTCGCCTCGTGGATCTGCTTTCCGAGAGCGCTTCCAAGAACTTTTCATGACACTTTGGCATCAATTTCCAATGTGAACTGCATCCTTAATGTCATATGAACAATGTGTCGCCCAACGGTAAATGCTTTTGATGGGTGAATAAAAAATTCCTTACAGTGTGTGTCTACTCGTATGAGAGCATGTTTGCCTGCATACTCATGGAGATGTGAAAACAAGAAGTCACTGAAAACAAATATTTACGTAGCTTGATATATATTTCAATATCAATTTGGAAGATTCCGAACGTGCGAATGCTTGAGTCAACATTATCATAAAATTTATCTTGGGCTTCTTTTTAAACCCACGTAAGTTCAGGTATGATATCAGATCAATTTAATAACGCATACAACAAGGATTCATAGCATGTGTGTGATTCCATATGTAATAGATATCTGTAAGAATTAGATAGAATACAGTAAAGAGACAAAACTTGACATGATCGGTTTTATACACCGATTCATGCATAAATAACTAAAAAAATATTTATCTGAAACTCAAATGAAAAGACTTTTAACTACATGGCGATCCTGCCAGGTGCTTGCGGACTTTAAATCTTATCAAAGTTTCTATGGAGATCAGATAAGCAATCCGATATATTCGGACGTGACAAAACGTTCACTTTATCTGGAAATACCCATAAGCTATTGGCTATTTGCTTTTTCAAACTAAAGGTAAAATCGTGATTTATGTAATATCAAATTGAAATGAGAACGACAAGGCTTGTTGGGTTAAGCCATATCGAGACTCTTCAACATGTAACATCAAACTAAGACTTGTTCCATGTTGGGTCCATATTACTTCAAACCCAAAAATGTTATCAATCGAATTTTCTTTACATCAACTGGTAAAAATGTCATTAAACTGTTATATTAAAAATCTCAGTAGCCGCTGCAAACAGCAATTGCTATAATTTCAACAGAATAGCGAAAAATTTCTCTCCATCTTGCCATAATCTCAACAATGTATAACAGAAAATCTTAACATAGAAGCCTTCTATCTAACATGTATAACAGTCAAAAGCAACAAAATTCGTGTTTGTGAACGATCCTTGAGAATTTAACTTTAAAGATTATAGCTATTTTATACTTATTATATGTAACTAAGAAAATTTCAGCCCAACCAAAAAATTATGCTTTCGCATATACATTCGTTCATACAAAATATCAAGAGGAGAATATAATGGCACGGGTACATTTGGTTACTAGTACCTGGTGACGAGGACATTTACTGCAGGGCAACTTCAAAAATTCTCATATACGCATGAAGCCCAAATTGAAATTTTCAAATTTTTGGTTTCTAGCATGAACAGATTCATACACAAATACATACATATGTATAACGTCGCAACAAAAACAACAAAAACAAAAGGGCAAAAAGACATAGCTCAGCACCATATAGGACTATAGGTCTAACTCTTCTTCTTCCTAATCCCTGCAATGTGTTAGAGCTACGCTGCTTCAACATAGGCATATAGCATGAGGAAAAGAGAAGCACGCTTTGGCAGTGAAATCTTTAGCTCTGCTGTGGTGAAATGCATTGCCACTTTTATTTTTAATTTTGGGCGATTTTTGAGTACATTACATGTAAAAATCTACCAAAATCATAAAATGATATGAGAAGCTTGAAAAACATAAAACTAATCAAGGAAACTCAATATCAAGGAGAAATAGATATTGTTTTTTTAGTCCTACCGTGTCCACATAACTTTTTGATCACACTGTTTCAGCAAAAATACAAAATTCTATATCCAATCAAATTCGTAGCTGTAGTCAAAAATGTATGTAAATTTAATACAAAATGAAAACATTCGCGCACATTGAGCAAAAACATATCGTAATACATTTAGTAAAGTTTCAATTATGAACTTTTTAAGCAATATAAAAAACAGAGCCGACGCCGTGTTTCTTTTATAATTTTCTTGCCAGTGGCATCATAGTGCCACTTTTTGTCTGCCCGTATTGTTGTTGGTAGCTTTCTGGTGAATTTCTCGAAAGAGTTGAATTCCCTATTCCTGCTTAAGGTTTTTGTTGGTAGCTTTTTGGTGAATTTCTCGAAAGAGTTGAGTTTCCTATCCCTGCCTAATGGGGAGTTTCTTATTAGCGGCAGAGGCCTTTCGACGTCGACAGTTAGACCTACAGTCCTACATGCTCAGCACTGTTTCGAATTCAGTTTCATACTGAATCATTTCTGTTGCTTCGCGAATGCAAAAGTAAACAAGTAAGAAAGCTAAAGTCGGTCAAGCCCGACTTTGAAATACCCAGCGTCCTGACGTTATGAGCGCACTATGTTTTGCTTCTCTATTTGTTGGCGTGGCAGTGGAAGGGCCACATAAATTATTTCCCTACACCTTTCATTCGCCTTGGTGAACCTATATTGCGAAATTGAAGCTTCTACGCCTTTTTCTTCGGAAGTTACGATAAACCTTTATTTGTGGGCGTGGCTCGAGGAGGGCGGCTTCTATTTTTTCCCATAATATGTCCCTTTTTGTAGTTTACCAGTACACCAAATATCAATGGAATGTGTTGAGTGGTTCGCAAGTTACAAGCATTTTACTGAAAACATAATAAATTCATTTGTGGGCGTGGCAGTAGGCGGATGTCTCCCATTTTTCTTAGGATCATACTCGGACCCCGATATACATGTGTGCCAAATTTCGACTTCATTGGTTCAGCCGTTTCGGAGGAGATCCGACCACGGACGGACGGACAGACCGTCAGACGGACATGTCTAAATCGATTCAGTTTTTGATCCTGATCATTTCTATAAATATTTTTCTATATCTCCGGAGCTTAATTCTCCCTGTTACAAGATTCGCACAAAACTAATATACCCCGCTTACGCTGGGTATAAAAACCCGAATTTTTCCGATTACTAGATTTCTTTCGCTGGGAGCTAGAGCTCAGTATCGCTAGCGACCAAATTTTTGTTCGGCGTGAGACATCTATATATTATATTATTTGATTAGTGGTAATGGTTACCTGGGATCATATGTTTTGCCTTAAGATGGACGGAAATAATGTTTACCGTCAGATCCGAAAAAATTTATTTTGGTTTCTTTGTTTATTTTAAATCTATTTATATTTCAAGAAACGCTGGTTGTTATACAAATTTTGTACTATTGTAAGTATGTTGTTGTCGGACAAAGAGGGTGATTTTTGTCCGAACCTTCCTTCCAGACCAACTTCTTGAAGCCTCTCTCGGATAGTTCGGAATATAGTTCGGCATCCAGTTCAAATTGCAAATCATTTGAAATTTTCTTCCTATTGTGTTTAGTTTTTGGACATGATGGAAAGCATTGAAGGCTTTTTTTTAAGAGCACTGCATGGTATTTGATATGACTCTTATCGACTTTCTTCGATTCTTAATTTTCTGCAATATTTTTCTTTCGGCTAAGGAAAAGTACCTTCCGCGGCCTATATTGCTTCTCGACAGCTATCCCTTATAGAGTATTATGAGAATTTGATTTGTTTTAAAATAAGGCTCTTAATAATCCACCCATAATTGCTTACTTAAGTGCTTAGCACTGCTAAACATCTTTTTATTACAATAAATTTATCGTGTAAAAAAACTCAAGTTATCCAAAGTCCCGATTCAGTACAACATTGAGTAATGAGCACCAGTCGAGAAAATAGTAAACAACCTTGATTTTTTTTTTAACTTTGAAATAAAGTTATAGTTATGTCAGTATTATTTATCACATGACATGTATTTTTATTCGCTGATAACATTGCTAGAGTTTTTAATAAAAATAGTTTTTTCCTGCTGCGAAGAAAATATTAGAAACTTGCCTCTCTAAGAAACAATACATTTTTCTTCTTTTCAGTGGAGCTCTGAATCTAAAGGTTCCAACATACGGTCGCATATGAATTGTAGGAAGGACTCGGCGCTTTTTTTGCTTTGGGTGTGAATAACTTACGAACACAGGTGCCAAGCATCCAAATTTTATGTTAAACTCGCCGAATATTTCGAAATTTACGAATAAAAGAGAATTAAATATTGTTTGCATCGAACTATCGAACGTCATAAATACCTGTATGGAAATAATGCATCCTCACCTCATAATGACCGCCTTCGGATATTTGTCTTTGAATTATTAGTGCTTAATTGACGCACAGTCCTCACATATACCATACAAGAACTCATGAATGCCCACATCCAGTTCAGCAAATTACTGCTATTTCCAGCTCCAATATGAGTTGAAATATGTATCATGCTATGCGAAGGGAGCAAACTTTACAAATGCACTTGAAAGGCATTCAGGAAGTTCAAATGAAACGGGAAGCTGCTATTCAAATAGCCAAACAACCATCCCCTATAAACTACTAATGACCACTTGGTTGTGCTACAACGCACAAATGTATACCAAGGTGTGTACTTGGATACACATACGTAGCTTCCCTTGTTGCTCGAGAATTCAGACCGAAACACTGTGGCTGTGCTTACATCCAATATCCTTAATAAACACATCGGAACCAATAAAATCTCGTAAGTACTCGCTTCCATATTTTTTATTTATTAATTCCAATTTCTCCGATTTCCCAACAAAACAACAACAAAAAATAAAATAAAAACGATAGGAAAACCAGAACCCATCAGGCACAGCTCTCTTAATTAGACATGGAGCACTCATGATTGAACTTTTTGCGTTGTTTGGAACGATGGTGGTTCTGAAAGTTTTTTTTGTTCGTCGTTCTATTGATTGTAAGAGTGGCTAGTTCTTAGGAAAGTGTAAAATATTTTTTCATGTTGCGTGAGTGGTTTTGGTGATGCTGATGAAACGTAGTTGGTGCCCATTTCTAAAAGATTCATTCACTGAAGCTGAGAGCTTATGTTCATATTTTTCTTTTATTATTTCTATTAATGTTTTAATCTCACATTCTTCATCGGATCTAATGACTTTAATTAAATGAAAACGATCGATGCATATCAGGAAATCTTTGTCGTAAGCTTAAATAAAACAGAGATTTTCGTTCGATAAAGCTGCGAACAATGAAGAGATAAACGCACCAGAAGTGATTGTGTGAAGTCCCTAACAATATTTCAGGGCATGCATGCGCTGAAAAAATTTTACTTTCATTTAAATAAAACATTCAAAACTTTTTGACGCTGAGTGAAAACTAATATGTGGGAAGTTTTCTTTTTTTTATAAAATGGTATAAATTCAAAAGCTCAAGTGATGTGGTTTTGTATTTAAATTTATAATTTCACTCAGTTTCGCGGCCGTGTGGAATGGATTTGTTGGCCGGTTGAATAATCCATCCTGTATGTCGATTCAATTGTTTGACCACACGCGGAAATGTATTTTCAAAACGGCTCATGGCCTTACTTTTGTATTGACATTTTAATCAAAATTGATGCAGACGTCAGGATCGCCATTTCATTTCAATTCGCTGAGGTAAAAAGCTCAATTGTTTAGTTATTGAGCACAGGTTTCTTTGTCATATCTTTTTCCAGCATGTCCATAACTTTATCCTAGCAGGAAAAGTTCCCCTGAGAAAATTAGTGATTTCAGGGTCATTTTTGAGCCGGTATGCATGACAATTCGTAAGACACTTTGTATGACATTTGTACAAGAACTGACAGGGACTTCCTGGGTGACTTTGTCTTCGTGAGATTAAAAAAAGTCACTAGTGATGCCTAACAGGACGTTGTCCTTTCGCCCGTATTTGGTACATAGACGTACAATGACCTCCTGACTCCAAATCTACAATCAGAATTTGGGGGTCGCATCTAGTTTAGAAGTTAAAAACCATTTGAAGTTTGAATAGGTAATGTAACATATACAAACTCATTTACAGCTAATACGTAGCGCTGCCAGACTTAAAATTTTCAATCTAACTAGCAATTAGTAGATTTTTTTAAAGCTGTTAGCTGTTTGTATTTCAGATGATTCAAACCTATATAAATAGAAAAAGCATGACGCATCCGTAACCATAATATACAGCAAAAATGTCGCGTCCATAACCATTATGTCGCGTCCGTAACAATTATGTTGCAATTTCGGGGAAAATTAAAAATTTGAGGAAAGGAGAAAAATTTTTCGACTTCGGCGCTTTTTGCAATATTTAAGAACCACTAAAATTTGTTGCAACTTTTTCTAATTTTTTCTCTCAGAGATCCTGAAAAGGACCGATTTTTAGGCTTTCAAGGGGTGCTAGTGTCACTCTCTGCGACATCCTCAACATAACTGTCACTGGATTCAGATTCTTCCGATAACTGGTGCTGCTCTCACGGGCTGGTATACCTCTGCAGCGACCTTAAAAGATTCCACGAGAGGATCTGAATTTCTGGCTCTGCATTCTAGCAAAAACAAACATACCTTTTTTTGCAATTCTTTTATTCGCTTAATTTATACATTTCTATAATAATAGCTACATAAAATCTTAAATTCTTAATTTCTTAAATAGGTGGAAGCACTTGAAACAATTTTAAAAATTTTCTTATAAAAATTCAAAGCTACTTAGTCTGGCAGCGCAAACAATGTTGAAAATTGGGGAAATTTAGGGTATTTTCGGCAATTTTTAAATCGCGATTCCTCCTAAACTAGGTGCAAATTTGCAACAACAAAAAATCGCAGAAAGCCCGTAAAGTAAACTAGTGGTAAGTTGACCTCTCTTCTCTAGAGGGTTACATCTCTTTTAATTCAATTGAATGACTAAGAAATTGAGTGCTGAAAATTGTTTTCCTCAAAGAGAAAACTGTGATTAAAACTGTTCATTAAGCGAATACAATTTTAGAATCAATGAATTACTGCAATTTCACAGGCTCTCAACTTGCTAATATTTAAGAATGAAACCAATTTTCTTAAGATTGAATAGCGAAACTTGTTTGGAAAATGAAGTTTACAAGAAAGCTTGAGTAGCAGCAAACTTTAAGACTTTCTACATTTATAACAGATTAGCAACAGAGTTGTTTCCACTTTTGCGAATTTCAATTTCTTAGCCCCCTCGGTTTAAGTTCGCAGTGCGTTCTTTGGCAGGTTCCAGTAACTTGCTCTTTCGCCTGTTCGCATTGCCGGAAGAAAGCTTCTTGTATGCATCAGGTGGTGTTGCTTGCATTGTTCTTTTTATTTGTTTTAATGTGATAACCATGAAGTTCGTTGTTATTAGGAAGAGTGCAAAAACACATACATACTTTTGAAAAAAAAAAAAACGAAAACTGCATTTCCTTCTTTTCCTTTTGCATATTGTTTCGTTCCTCTTTTTGGCTTGTTTCGATGTTCCACAATGCTGCGAAAGTTTTTCACATCATTTTCACTGGAAAACGAGCATGTTTTGTTCGCTTAAGAAAATTGCTTACACCTCGTTCACGAATGTTGGGATTATTTGTGCTCAAGAAATTTGCTCTCATTTTCTTCACTTTGTTTTTCTTATTTTTTTCAACATTATTGTTTTTGACTGACATGCTTTGCATTCCATTCGATATCCAAAAATTATTCTTTTAGCTGTTGTTTTTAAATTTTCATTAATTTAATTAAAATTCAGGTTTGTGCTGAGTGCATTCTGGTTCTTAGTTCTAATCGTATAGACATCACATAGGTTTTAAGGATTTTCTGAACCTCAAGTTAATAAAGAAAAATGCATCCTCGTTTTGATTTTTCTCATCAAAGCTTAAATGTGGTCATATGGAAGAGTAGCTGAAGTCGACATAAGCTCGAATTGAGTTGATGGCTTAGGAGCTATAAGGGAGTCGGGGATGAACCCCTTTTAATAATAAATCATGATTTTTTGCTTTTGGTTTGTTTTCAAAAACTCTTGCTCTTCACAAACCATCTAACGTGAATTAATTGATGTTTACATATTCATTGAACGAAATCAGTTGAGCTGACTTAAGAGTAAGTCATTTAAGTGGAAATAAATTTGGAAATTTAATTATCGATAAAGCGCTTAGATTGAAAATGTGAAAAGGAAGCTTATTTATCAAGCCCAAAAGTAGCAAGTTTTTTACGGAAATTAAGGGCCAATATTACCAAAAATAAAAATCTGCTTTTGGTTTTTACCATTCCAATTTTAAAAAATATTTTTAAAATATTTCAAATCATCGGCACTGCGTTTAAATATGATATCAAATTTGAGCTCGATTTTCAAAAACCAGCTGTTTGGAAAAATTCAAAAAAATAATTAAAAAAAAAAAATTCAGTTTTGGAAATAACACAATACGATAGACAGGACTAAAAGCTTTGGAGTCACAGGGCAGCAATTTGGAGTACGAAACAATCGTTAGAATGGCTCTTTATAGAATCCGTTTTTAAAAAATAACGATCTATTCAGGTGTCAAATATGCTCACAGCCCTGGAATTAGACGGTGCTGCCGTAAATTTCGATGCTTAAGAAATTGCGATAATGAAAATGAAATTTATTTTTAAAAAATTTTAATTTTAAGTAAAAAATTTTTTAAAATATGCTTGGTAATATTGGCCCTAAGTCTTATAAAAATTTCGGAATATTGTGAATATCTCGAAATAACAATGATGGATTTAAGGGGGTTGTCTCATTGGCGAGGCTGTTTTTGGAGCTTTTTAAAAAGAAATCCTAACAAAAAACGAAAAGAGATTTTTAAATTTAGTTTTTTTTTATGTGAAATTTCAACTCTGATTTCCTTTCGTCAAAAGAATGAGCTCGTTACTTCCTTTCAATTTACTTTAACAGCGTTGAGCCCTTTAGCAATGAATGAAAGTTAATACAGAAGCACTTTAGTTTTTATGGGAGGGTGGTTCAAAAAGTTCTCGACCGTCAAAGAGGATGCTCAAAACAAAAGGTGAAGTGCTGGCTGCCACGATTCCAGGTCTCCAAGTTGTCCGAAATGGAAAAGGAAAACGGGGTTATAATCCGTATAAATGTAATTATGGCGTGAACCTCCAAACTAATTTTGAAGTTTTTTTTGACAAAATGGCGGCTATTGAAAAACGACAATCGATTTCGGGTATATCTTTTTGTAGTTCAGTGTAAAAAAAAATTGTAAAAATCCCTTAAAATTATAATTGAGGTTCACGCCATAATGGTGACATTTCTGCTCTGATTCCACTTTGTTTCATTAAAATCGGTCAAGTTGAACTGGAGAAATCGTGGCAGCCAGTTCAAAAAAAAAAAATTGGTTTCGAGATAAATGCGTTTAAAGTTTGAAGCAACCCAAATATTAAGCTGCAATCAGTGATGGCATAGCATAGCAGAACATAGCATAAGAAAAAAGCTAATTCATACATTTGAATGAATGCAGTTAGTGAACGCATAATCCGGCATAAGAAAAATCTATTTAAAATAGATTCTTATTCTATGTTATTCTATGCTATGCCATCACTGATTGCAGCTTTACACGATTTAGCGCAGACCTTGCTCGACAAAGAAGGCTATATCCTCTAAACTATTTCGAATTTCCAAAAATCCTTTTAGCACGATATTCTAAAATATCCAAGCTATGAAAAAATGTAAAAAAAAAATTACAACAAATGTTTTGCCCAATAAGAAAACCCCCTTAAGCTACTTTCACAATATGACCGAAGCTTTGAATGTTCTGTATGAATAATTGCTCTCAAGTCCTTTATGTATGTACTTATTTTTTTTTTTCAATAAAGTAAAAATTAATACATCTAAATCGGTAGTTTCTTAAATAGACATTGATTTGGATTTTCGATTCATTTTTATACCCGACACACTCTGTGTCGAGGGTATATTGCGTTTGTTGGGTTGTGTGTAACACCCAGAACCAGTTGAGATAGACTATACAAAATGTATATAGAAATGATCAGCGTCACCAGGAGATTCGATTTAGACATGTCCGTCTGTCTGTCTGTCTGTCTGTCTGTCCGTCTGTCTGTCTGTTTGTATACAGTTATCTTATCGAAGGAGTTGAGCTATCTTGAAGAAATTTGGTATGCGTGCTAACGGGGACATGAGTAAGAACAAGTTCGAGAATGGAGCCGGTCGGACCATTTTTAGGGGTACCTCCAGTACTAGGGTCTGCTATGAAAATCGCATAAACCGCTCTAAAATCGAAGTATTTCAACATATTTTGATGAAATTTGATATTTGAACATATTTAAAGGCAAGTAATATGATTTCGAAAAATTTTAAAAGTGGGCGTGGCAGAAGGGCGTTTTTCGTAAATTGTCCCCTACACCCGAAATACCAATGGGACTTGAACGAAATTTAGCACTTATGCTTCCTTTGTAGCCATAAACATCCTCCCTTGATCCTACAATTTCCTTGATCGGTCCATTATTAAGGATACCTCCAGTACTAGGGTCTGTCACAACAATCTCAAAACTGCCTCAAAATCGGACTTTTTCGAAATATTTCAAAGAAACTTAGAATTTGAGCGTATATACATACATATAAGCCTCTGATTAGAATTGCAAAAAAATGGAAAAGTGGGCGTGGCCAAGAGCGGTTTTCATAAAGAAATTTAACAAAAGTCGGTATATGGGGCCCCTAATGGCCTATAAAACCTCTTGAATATTCTTACTTAGTGGTCCTGTTTTTCGTGCGTTGTTCAAAAATTATTTAAACATGTGTGTCTGTGTCGGGTATTTTATTGTCAGGCTCGCCTGACTATAACACCCTTACTTGTTTACATTGCAAAAAGCGTAGCTTTGGGATCCGTTTAAACATGACAAATATTTGGTTTGAGGAAATCCATGAAAAACTCTTTAGCCATTGACGACAACCCGCAACCACAAACAATTGAATTCCGATAAATTCGTTGACAAATGATGGCGTCTCCATCAATTCCTTTTTACTCTTTTGCGAAATTGAAATGGAAATCATTTGACCTAAGGGTCCTAAAAAAAAATTGTATAGAATCAGACAAACAAAAAAAGAAAAAATACTCCATTTCAGACAAATGCAATGGAAAATATTAAAAAGGAAATTTCTTTAGTTTATTTTTATTCTTTTCTTCCTTTCTCTATCTGGATCCTGTTTCCCATTACAGTTCACGAAATTCAAAAAAATGTCAATAGTTGGTTAGAAAGTCTCAATAAATATTTTGCGAATTCGCCGCAACCATTTCATGAATAATTTCTTATACTTGCTTTAAGAAATTAATTCTTAATCTTTTCTTTATTACAATTAAATTTTTTATTATTAAACATTAAATTGCACAGTTAGAAAACTTTAATGGCTGCCGCTCTTAGTCAGAGCATTGGGGGCGGAAATCTTTTCTTTACTGTCGCACATTTGATTTACGATTTTAAGTTTATTTATTTCTGACAAGAATTGAATCAACTTCGCACGTCTCGTTGACTGCTTAAGTTGGAAGCTCTGGAGCTCTGTTGACACATTCATTCATTGCTAGGAGCGACAATAACAAATGGAGATGAAAAAATTTCATGCGACACTGCAGTTAGACACTTGAAAAGTTTGTTATGTCCTCGAAGCATTCTTGTTGTTTCTTCGACAATTCAAGTTGTATTTTTGATACTCGACCACTCTATGTTGAGAGAATATAGCGTTTGTGCGAACGTCTGTAATGTCCAGAGCGAATAGAAAAAGACCATACAAAAATATATGTACTTATATCAATATAATAAACATATAATATATTTAGGTATACAGAGGAGTGTCCCTTATTTTACCGGAAATAAAAGCATTCGGGAACGCATACTCGCAAAATTTTCTGCATTTACCATATCCTGCTTATATTTAAAGTTTGATTATCCTCCGATGAATTTAACTCGTTCCAAAATGGATCTAAAGTGTTCCATTCAAGCTGGCTTATATTTACAATCTGTTCCTTTTTTGAAACTCTTGAAATTTCCTAAACAATGACTATACAAAAGTTTGATTGAGGGCTCAATAGCTATTCCATACTTTGATGTCAACATATTTGACAAAATTTATCAGTTAAAGAACAAAAACTTATAAAACAGGTATCCAGGATCTTTCCGATCAAGTGCGACCTTTCTAAAGAAAGCGGTACTAAGTTAATTGTAGTTCGTATTCGTTGTATTCTGCAACCGCCGGCAATTTCCCATGAAAGTCCTAAAGTTGCACCACCTTTCCAAATTGGACTATCTTGGCTATCTTATACGGAAATTGAGTTATAACTATTCTTGTTTCTTTTAAATTTCTTGGGAATTGTATAAACTTATTATGGCTCCAATTAATATTTTAATAAAAAATTAGAAAAAACCAGTTCTGCGTAGTTCACATGAAAGTGTAATGCTTTTTCAGATTTCAGCTTAAATAGGTACCAACATGTGTACCAGCAAATGTGCTAACGTTGTTATTCGTTTTCCTATGAAATTTTCTCCAATGGTGGTCTTATTCTTCGAAAGAAAAGGATGGAGTTGTTACTTAAAAAAAAAAAAATCAATTTTCAATTAATAGAAAATGGTAGATGTGATCATATTTAAATCAAGCTTTTCTTCAAATTACATTTTTTAAAGTTTTTCTGAAAATTTGAGCACTTTTGAACTTCCCAAAATTTGTTACAAAATTTCTGTAAAACTCTCACTGTTTAACAAGAAAGCAATTGACTTTTTATGGAAAACAATATTTCAGTTGAATTTAATTGTTTATGGGCTATCTCCAGCCCATATGTCAGAAATGAACCAGAAATTTTCTGAAGTGTTTTTTTATATGAAGTTTTTCATTTCTGACAGAACTGGATATAGCCCCTAAGCATTGAAATCACTCGTTTTCCATTTTTCCAATAATATTAATCCTTTTTTGTTTGGATTTTCGAACGTAAGAGAAGGTTCTTTCAACAAAGGAGTCGGTTTTGCCTCAGAAGTACAATAAGTTGGCTCGAAAAATATATTCAAATGGCAGGCAATAGCTTCATTAAGCTGTTTGCTTTTGTTTTCTCTTTGACACTCCAAGAAAATATTACAATCTAATATTTTCCACGCTAAGGGCAACGAAAGTATTGCCAAGCCAATGAGAAAAAACGTTTATAAAACTGTGTGTTTTGATAAAAGCTTTTTAATTGAGGAAACGATTGAAGACTATTTTCGTGTTTGTTTTTGAATTATCCTACAACCAAAATTGAATTCCCTCAAGAGAAGACTCCTATCGATGATACTGCATCATCTAAAAGCTTCCATACGCCATAACGGACGTATACGTATTTCTAAATAAAACTCCCCAGTTGTAAAAACAAGCACGCATGCCCGTTGTATTCAATGGAAGCAAGTTATTCCTCTAAGTTTTGAAATATTTTGAAATGTTATATTATTATCTACCTAAGTATTCACAAAAACAAAAAAAAAAAAAACCAAACAAAAAATTACGCCCGCCGCAGCGGGGATTGAACCCGCCTACATCGGATTGTTACTGCTTGTTTAGGCGAACGAATTCCAGCAATTGGATTATTGTGTTCTCAGGATCATTGATTCATGCATGGTAGGGAAGACATGTTTCATGGGTTTTCAAGCATTAATCAAACACTTTTTGTCTTTGTATTATTTCTTATGACAAGCCTTTATAAAAAGAAATGAATAGGCATGGAAGGTTGGCATGCATGCAAAGCACCCTTAAGAGGCATGATTCATGCATCTTTCATGAATATTTTTACAACTGGGTCACTAGATCAGCATTGCTCATACGCATCGTCGCCCCAGTGTGTTTTCGTACTTGTGTTACTAAAAAGCGACAGTTCAATTCTAAATATTAAGGGGAATTTTTTCCCTTCAGATTTAAAAAAACAATTCCCATTCGATACACAGTGTGAAGGGAAAATGAAGGGAGCTTAAAACAGTTTTGCTTTTTTAACCACATTTTTGCTACCAATATTTTCTTTATGGATATAAAATGAAAAGTTTGCGGATTCATGGCCAAAAAAGGATGCAACATTATTTTATTAAAATTATTTTAAAGTTGTAGGCGAGTGTGTTAAACTGGATTATCTGGTCTTGTCGATCTGATTTTCGCCAATGACTCATTCGCCGCTGTGTTGAATTTTTTCCTACGTTTTCATGAAACGTCACGAATTTTTTCGTTTTTTGTTGTGCATAGCATTGAGAAAATCTGAAAAAAAATATATTGAAATGTCATCGAATTGTAAGTCGTTCAATTGACTAAGGATTTCCGGATTTTCAAATTAAAGTGGCTTATTTTCAAACTTTGATTTAAGCTAATCGTCGAAGGGTCAAATAGTATTTATACAACTTATGACCTTAAGATATCTGTGAATTATTTTTCACGTTTGAAGGTAATCGAAACATTATTGAGGCCTAATATTTTAGTAATGTAAAAAATTTTATTTAAAGAATACTGTGTTGTGAGTCACTTCTACCGAAGTCACGTCTCACTGCCGGCACTAAGAAGAAAATAGCAAAGTGTCATCAATAATGCGGAAACGAAGAAACGATAGCGATCGGGTGCAATGTGTCAACAAAGCTCGACGGTTGAAATATGAAGCTATCATATTCAAACAGTGGTCAGTGGGCCAAATGCAGAATTGGGTCACCAATTATTACTTAATAGCGCAGCAACATGGAAAGAGAACTGGGTCAGCGCGACAACAACAGCCAGCTGAAGAAATAGAACGATGCAGAGACGCAGAAGAGCACACTGGAAATGATCGACTCGAGGAAAGTGCATGCAAAGCACTTTCTGATTATAAAAGCTGATCATCGAGCAACGGAAAGGGACTTGCATTTTGGAATCGACAAGTACACTATCAGATCTCAACTTTGGCGCACCTACTTACGAGCCAGGACGACAAAGTGTGGATCTGCGTGTTAGCTAGGGATTAGGGCAGTAAGTAAGCTAGAATAGAAACTATTAAAAGGACTTTATTAAATAAACATTTCTTATAACCGAATAAAGTCAGTGTTTTTATTTGGGATAAGTACGGAGTCCTTATTGGCGCTTTACGCGAGGTCCTACCCCCCAGCACGCACAACATTATGGCGCAGCCGGTTTTCGACTAAGGATAGTTGGGAACGAATTACGATCCGTGAAGTTTTAACTTAAATTGCAAGTGCCAGGTCAACTTTGCAAAATAATAAAATAAAATATTGTTTGGCCACAGTGGGTTAAAATTGATATTTATTGGGCATATTTGAGTCATTCACTGAAACCTACTGAACAGTGGTGAAACCTAATTCAGTGGGGCCTGGGCGTGAGTGAAACTTCCGAAAGGCACTTTAGTGAAAAATGGCAAAAATATTCCGAATTGTATCGATTCATTTGTTTGAACCTTTTTTTACTGTACTGCTATAACCTGTCGAACAGTGGTGAAACCTAATTCGTCAGGATCCGGGTGTGAGTGAAACTTCCGAAGGACACCTTAGCGGCACAAAGCAGGAAGGGGATAAAAGAAAAACCCTGAAAAAATTTTATAACAGAACAAGAATAACTGACTTTAAATAAAAAACAGCGGCAGAGGAAAGAATAATCATCAAGGGGCCGAAGAGAAGAAAGAACAATCGACAAAAACAGAATCGCAGTCAAAATGGTAAGTACACAAATAAACTACATACATATGTAATTTGCTATTTTGAGATTGTGCCCTTTACGACATCGATTTTTGCACGTAAAATTTTTTTTAACGGAGTTTTTTCCCGTCGATTAAATGGAAAAAGAGTTAGAAGCTTTAAAACAAAAACTAAAAGAGTCCGAAGAACACGCTAGCATTGCTCAAGCGGAAGGGTGGAGTTTAATACGAGAAATAAATCCAAATCGCGAGTTTTTGCTTTTGATCCAAAACGAACTAGCATTGGCCCATTGCACTCAATTGGAAGAAGCAATTTACTTAATCGAAAAGGCAAAGAATTCAGTAAGTTCAGCGAACGTCGTGACAAAGACGCGAATTAAAGATTTAGAAGAAACTGTTCAACACCTCACCTTGAATTGTCAGACATTGCGAAAAAGAATAGATCAAGAAACAATTCTCATTGAAGAGTCAGAGGAACAAAACCAGTCACTGCGAGAAGCTCTCAAAGAGGCAGTAGGAAACAGCGAATTATCAGACGCCATTGAACAAAATAAGGCAAAAGAAAAAGAAATCCAATACCTCAGAGTGGAAATAGGCAATCTTAAACGAGAATTACGAACAATTTGCGAAACGTCGCCAGTTCCAACAAGACGAGCAACAAGTAATTCGGCCCAACAAACTCATTTCGAGACAGAGAATCCAAGGTCAACACAGCAACAAGTACCGAAAATTAAAGTCACAATGGCAGCAAATATAAACGAAGCCATCAGAAGTGCGCATCTCCTTGTTCCATATTTTTCGGGAGCGAAAGGACCAGGACTTAGAGAGGAAGTACTCAAATTTATCGGAGGATGTGAAATTTTGAAAGCCACAATCGACGAAGAACATGTGCAAGGCGTAATAAGTACTATCAAGCAACGGCTAACAGGAGACGCATTCGAACGAATGAGCCCAAAGACTTTCCATAACTTAGATGAAATGTGTCATTTTGTGAAGAATACATATGCTTCAAGGAGAACTTTGGAAGATATAAGGCTGGATATAGATAATAGCTTTCAAAGAGAAGGAGAACGGGCTAGTCTTTTTGGAGCTCGAATGGAAACATATCTCAATGAAGCAGAAACAGTGATAAAAGAAAAATGGAATGGACCAGAGGCGAAATCTTCGTTATGGGAGTACCATGATTTGACGGCGAGACGATTTCTTACAGGTCTAAGAGACGAAAAGATAGCAAACAAATTAAATGGTACAAATATTAAGGAATTAATCGAGTCAGCGATAAAATTAGAGGAACTTCTAAGGATAAAAGCTCCAAACGCTACTTACACGTCTACAGTCAACACAAATGCATTAAATACGATACCTATGCAGACAGAACTATCATGCGCATTCTGCAAGGAAATGGGACATTTGTGGGACGTTTGCTATAGAAGAAGGAACACGCCATTATGCAGGCTTTGTGGTATTTATGGACATGAAGAAGGGCTAAACTGTCAGAAAAACACCAACATACCAAAAGCAGAAAGATACAAGCCACCGGAGACATTTATGGTCTGCACATATTGCTCACGGCGAGGACATACTGTCGAAAATTGTAGGAAAAAGCAAAGTAGCTTGTACTGCGAGCGTTGTCAGGTAAGAGGACACAGTACAAATAATTTTTGCTTTCAAGACAATGCACGTCAGACAGGAATGCAACAGGCACCACAACACACGACCAATACACAGCAAAATGCAGCGAGAAACGATAATGGCAACAACCGTAACAACAATCGTCCGGAGATTCAATGCTTTAATTGCCAAGGAGTGGGGCACATCTCTAGAAACTGTCCTCAGCAACAAAAGAATTCGGGAAACGCACGACGGCCCAGTCTTGGCCAACAGACTGGAACGCCCAATTAAGAAAAGAAAAGAGGCCATCCTCTGCCCCTTATATAAAACAAAAATCGAAAACGAATATAAGACGAAAAAACGGGGCAGATTCTACAAAGAATAAAAAGAATATCGAAGAACAAAGATGTACGGAGAAAAAAGAAATCGAAAATCAAATGGAATCAGAATTAAGAAAACTAATGGAGGTAGAGTTCGGCAACAATTTGGAGGAAAGTCGGAAAAAGGAATCACAAAAGGCGAGGAAAAGAGTTTCGTTTGATAGCAATATACGGGTTCACGTTTATTCTGTGTGGAAAACGGAAAATATGGAGCCCTTTAAAATCAATCAACGCACTGAACAAAGAATTTTTACGGAGAGCTACTTTTGCGAATGGTTTTGGACACTAATTTCGTTGTTAATAAGATTATGGAAACAAGTATGCATATTAAAATCAAAAGGAGGAGAAATGTTTATCAAAGAAGTTAATAAACTCATAATGTACACTTCATCGAATGCACCACAAGAGGATGCTTACATAGAAATACCCTGCGGACAGGCTATCAATGGGAAGGTCACCTTGTTGGTTGATTCAGGAGCTGATACGAGTTTGGTAAAGAGAGAGGCATTAAACAAAAATACACTTATAAACGATGATGAAAAGAAATTTTTAAGAGGAGCGTTCGGAGGCGATACGCGTACCATGGGATCAATAAATATTCAGCATGGACAAAATCCGGAACTACAATTTAAACTCCATGTGGTACCATACAATAGCACCCTGCCAGCAGATGGACTCCTTGGGCGAGACATGCTCTGGAATAGGACTATTATGGACACGATTAAGAAAAAACTGACCTTTAAGATGAAAGGCAGTCAGACATCAACACTACCCCTAACATCATTGAGGCAAGGGCCACGGATTTGTATAGCAGCGACTGTCACAATCCCACCCCGAGCGGTCAGAATAATCCCAATTGACACTGGGCTACTGACAGACGAGTTAGTGGTACATAAGATGGAAATATTGCCAAAAGTGTATATAGGTGAGACACTAACGAAACCAAGAAATGGAATCGGATATATTTCAGTATTAAACGCCTCAGAAGAAAAAGCGAAATTAGAAAAAGGAAAGAGCTTAGAATTTTGCCTCTTCGAAAACTATCAAACACAAGAGTATTCTACGATAAACGTATGCGAAGGTAGTCAGCTGGATGAAAGATTAAATACTATAATGAACACTTTGCGTTTAGATGACACCCTGAATGAGGAAGAGAGACACTCCCTTCTTGCAATATGCAGGGACTATGCGGATGTGTTCCATATAAAAGGGGACGCACTTAGCCACACAAATGTGCTCAAGCACGAAATACAGACGGAAATCGGGAAAGCACCAGTAAACATCCGACAATATCGCCTTCCCGAGGCTCATAAAACAGAGATAAACAAACAAGTCAAAGAAATGTTGGAGCAAGGAATCATAGCACCGAGCAAATCTCCGTGGAACGCTCCAATCATTTTGGTACCGAAAAAGGCAGGTGCAGATGGTACAAAGAAATGGCGATTAGTAGTAGATTTTCGGCAATTGAATGAGCAGACAATAAAACAAGTATTTCCAATACCACGAATCGATGAAATCCTCGATCAGCTGGGCTGCAGCAGATATTTTACGACTTTGGATTTGGCAAGCGGATATCACCAAGTACTTCTGGACGACTATGACAAGGAAAAAACTGCTTTTAGCACAGGAACGGGACACTATGAATTCATACGAATGCCATTCGGACTCACTGGAGCCCCAGCAACATTCCAGAGAATAATGAATAGTGTCTTGACTGGCCTACAAGGAGTCGACTGTTTTGTATATTTGGACGATATTGTCATCTACGGAAGAAATTTGACCGAACATGAAATGCGCTTGAGAAGAGTGTTGCAGGCATTAAGAGAAAATCAGCTTAAAATACAAACAGAGAAATGCCAATTTTTGCGAAGAGAAGTAGTTTATTTGGGGCATACGTGTTCAGAACAGGGCTTTCTGCCGGACCCAGGGAAAGTAGAATGCGTAAAAAATTTCCCAATTCCCAAGAATAAAAAGGGATTGCAAGCATTTTTGGGATTAGCAAACTACTATAGGAAATTTATTCCCAATGCCGCAGAATTACTACTTCCACTAACAGCTTTACTAAAAAAGGATGTTGAATTCGTTTGGACAAATGACTGCCAGAAGTCTGTGGAAGCCCTGAAAGAAGCAATAATAAACCCACCACTTTTGAAATATGCGGATTTTTCGAAACCATTCATACTAACGACGGATGCAAGCAACGATGCATTGGGAGCAGTCCTCTCGCAAGGTACTCCTGGAGAAGACCATCCCATTGCGTTCGCTAGTCGCGCGTTATCCGATACTGAAAAACGATATTCGACTATCGAAAAAGAATTTCTCGCAATTGTCTGGTCGACAAAGAATTTCAGATGTTATCTTTTAGGACGACCGTTCACCGTTTTTACAGATCATAAACCGCTAAAAGGTATTGCTAATTTGAAGGACCAAACATCACGACTGGCCCGATTCCGCCATAAACTGTCCGAATATGATTTTGAAATTTGCTACAAGTCCGGAAAAACAAATTTAAATGCAGATGCGCTAAGCCGACTACCATATACCGAAAACTGCATATCAGTCGTAACTAGAGCACAAAAGAAAGCAACCAAAGAGAACCAATCAGAGAGGGTCGTGATAGAAAATAATATAAAGCAAGAAATAAACGGAGGGCGATCAGAAGTTGAGGATATGGCAACCTTTTTAACGAAACCAGAAGATATCAAGGAGGTACTCAAAAAATTTCATGACGGACCCCTGGGTGGACACAAGGGGGCGATAAAAACATATTTACGAATTCGACGTCAGTACAAATGGAATGGGATGCAGAGAGATATAAGAGATTATGTAAAAACCTGTCAATCGTGTCAAAAGAATAAATGCTCCAAACTGGACAAAATGCCTATGATAATAACCGACATAGCACATGCACCCTTCGACAAGATATTCATGGATATGGTAGGACCATTGCCGGAAACAATAAGCGGAAACAAATACATTTTAACCTTCATTGACGATTTTTCAAAATTTTTTATTTGTACTGCCTTGCCTGACGCCGAAGCAGAAACAGTTGCTAAAGCATTCTTTAATGATGTCATAACGAAATTCCGAATTCCAAGGGTGCTAGTGTCTGACAACGGCACTAACTTTACGTCAAAATTATTTAAAGAAGTGTGTAAATTGTTGGGAATTAAGAAAATCGAAACAACCCCATGTCATCCTCAAGCAAATGGAGCCCTTGAAAGGAGTCACCGCCCCCTAGCGGAGTTCCTAAGAACTTTCGCGAAAGAGGATGGAAGCAATTGGGATCAATGGCTTAATCATGCTATGCATGTTCACAACAATAGTGTACATTGCGCAACAAAACAAACGCCTTGTAAAACACTTTTCGGATTTGAATCGGATCTGCCAGTAAATTTAAAAAGAAAACCAGACCCTCTTTATAATACGGATGATTATTCAAAAATACTAAAATTCCAAATTCAACGAACACATGACATAGTCCGAAATAACCAAAAAATAGCAAAAGAAAAATCGAAAAAATATTACGATACGAAATCAAAAGTACGCGAATTTAAAGTAGGTGACAAAGTTTGGTTGAAGAATCAAAACAGAAAAAACAAACTTTCACCTCTTTGGGATGGGCCATATCCAATTACAGCAATTCCAACACCGGTGAATGTAAAATTGAGCATAAAAGGGAAGGAAAAGACATTTCATAATAACTTGATAAAGCTGAATCATGAAAGAAGCAAGAATAAAAGTTGTAAGCATTTCCTTTGAACAACTATCATTGTTCCAACTCAAACCCATCACAAAGCAACAGTCAACTAACAATTTTCTATTAATTATATAGACGAATCCACAATTTTGATAAAAAACGCACTGCAAGAAAAGATTGAACAAAATTGCGACAAACGCAATCTTACCATAGACAAAAATGCGCTCATCTCCTTTTTAAATTGCACGATAAGAATAAAAAATGAAAGCTTTACTAATACTAAACTTGTAATAGAAGAGAAGTACTTCTAGCCAGAAGGACAGTTGGTGAAAACCGAATTTAACGACACGATAACATTCGAAGAAATTCGAACGAAAAGTTTCAAAAATAGAAAACTCATTGAAGAACTAACGTTGCATAGAAATATTTCGTACAGTATCAGTGTCACCATAGCATTATTAGCAATAGTTGGAATAATTATTCTGTATTTTTGTTTTGAAAAACGCAACGTAAAAGTTAAAAGCAATATTACGGTGTGTGAAATGTCATCCGCCAATAGACGACAAAGTATCCGTACGATCAACAGACAATACCGCGAAAAAATCGACAACCCTTCGAAAGCCTGATAGATCACGCAAAGGCACATACAGATACACACACGCACGGTGGGCACATCACAAGAAATCCAAAAGTATTAAAATTTTTTTTTGAAGAAAGCTGCTTCGAACATTTTGCAAGCAAGTAAAAAATTTTTCAGACGCACAACCACTACACCAGTTTTCCAAGAGGTGTTATTCACAGGTGAGTACGTTAGTAAACACTTTAACATATATACTTATCAACAGCGACGCAATACTCCAATATCCATGATGCTCAAACGATGTGGAGCCTAAAAACCTAAGAAGAATAATTCCATTAAATTTTTTGTCAAAAAGAGGCTGCATTGGATCAACTCACAGGAAGGGGGCAGGAGCCCCCCCTTCTTCCGTTATGTGCCGAGAAATGAATCCCAATAACGCCACAAAACGCTAAGCCAAGCTTCAGGTAAGAACATTGGAATGAATCCTACATAATTTGGCAGTATTAAAATTCTGGTAAAACGAACAAATTCAAACTCACCGAGAAAAATTTCCCTGCTCACATCAACCGAACGACATAAACTAATTCAAGCCTTGCGAAAGCGCATCAAGCCCAACAGAAATTTTTGCACATTAAGCAATTCCGAGATAAGCCAAGGCGACATGAAAACCAAAACAGGCAGAGAAGAAAAAGTATTTTTGTTTTGTTTTTTTTTGTTTCCAAGCTAAACAAAATTTTCAAACAAATGTGCACATACTTCTTGAGATAAACAATAAAATTTTTTTTTTTAAATCGAAAAGCATGTGCACATATTTACAGATCGAAAAAGTATTTGCATGAATGGTCAATACATGCATGCACATGCTTACAAATGACGACATAAGTATAGCTGAAGTTTTGAACTTATGTCGCGCAACCAAACAAAAGAAACGACAAACAGAAATGCTTGCACCGTTTCTGAAATTGAGTCATCTTCCATTCACAAAAACTTTTCTGAAATTGAGTCATCTTCCATTCACAAAAAACTTTTAAAAATTACGTTCACAAAACGAATTATAAAATCGTCATTATTCTCATCAATTGCGACTCAAAATTAAAATAAAAAACAAAAAAAAAAAAAAAAAAAAAAAAAAAATTTATAAAAAAATAGAAAGTAATTGCAATTGAATTGACAGTTGCACATACTTTCGATATAACTATAAGATAAAAGGTTTTATTCAAACCTTCCAAAAAGAGGGGAAGGGAGCTATTAAAATAAGAATTTCAAACTCAAATTGCCAAATTGAAACTATGATTACAAATGAAAAATTATTTTTGAAACTTCTAATTATATAAAATTTGGAGAAGCGTTAATTCGAGTTAAGTACATAATATGAAAAAAATAAGATAAAAACAAAATATAACTAGAGTTAAGAGAAAACAAAATATATATAAATATAGTGAAATGCATAAAATCAAGTAAGAATCCTCAATTTAAATAATGGATTTAAATTAAATTCTGAATTAACAATGTTAACTAAAATATGCATATACATATATTATCAAGGATGTAAAATTGGATAAGTAGAGAAATTATATAAGATTCACAACTAAAGCCTAGGAAAAGGAAAATTTTAGATAGTTTGTCAAACACTGAGATCTGCACGACTTCACCGTTACGTAGCAGCTCAAAATGGCCGAAAATCTTGGACTCACCGATGAGAACTTCACTGAAACACCAGCATTACGAAACGACGGTAATATATTTGCAACAAGTCCAGACGCACTAAAGATCACCTGAAGATTGATAACTGCATACAACAAATTCGAAAAATACAACAAAGTTTTAACAACTCTGGCGCAATCCCAAACATCGTTGGCATTACCATCATGACCTATGAAGCACTATGCGACCTATGATCACTGCTCTTCCAATTCAATTATCGAGGGCCAACCTATGCTGCCTGCTGATATTTTCCGCAGCAAACCCTTGCGAAGCATAACACAATTGACGAAATACGAACCCGTCACTATGCTCGTGACTTTTCAGAAAAGGGGAGGGATGTTGTGAGTCACTTCTACCGAAGTCACGTCTCACTGCCGGCACTAAGAAGAAAATAGCAAAGTGTCATCAATAATGCGGAAACGAAGAAACGATAGCGATCGGGTGCAATGTGTCAACAAAGCTCGACGGTTGAAATATGAAGCTATCATATTCAAACAGTGGTCAGTGGGCCAAATGCAGAATTGGGTCACCAATTATTACTTAATAGCGCAGCAACATGGAAAGAGAACTGGGTCAGCGCGACAACAACAGCCAGCTGAAGAAATAGAACGATGCAGAGACGCAGAAGAGCACACTGGAAATGATCGACTCGAGGAAAGTGCATGCAAAGCACTTTCTGATTATAAAAGCTGATCATCGAGCAACGGAAAGGGACTTGCATTTTGGAATCGACAAGTACACTATCAGATCTCAACTTTGGCGCACCTACTTACGAGCCAGGACGACAAAGTGTGGATCTGCGTGTTAGCTAGGGATTAGGGCAGTAAGTAAGCTAGAATAGAAACTATTAAAAGGACTTTATTAAATAAACATTTCTTATAACCGAATAAAGTCAGTGTTTTTATTTGGGATAAGTACGGAGTCCTTATTGGCGCTTTACGCGAGGTCCTACCCCCCAGCACGCACAACAACTGTAATCGTTCTGAAAATGAACCTGGAATAAAAATAGTCATATGATTTAATATCTTTTATCTTTTATCTAATTATATTTATAAATATATTTAATATTTCAAATCAATCTAGTCATTTCTCCATTTTCAAACGAATAAACAAGTGAGATTTTCAATTCAAACTTGCGTTATGTTATGTATACGAATCTCCAAATTGACAAACTAGCACATACAGATTACTTAAAAATCTCTTGAAAAGTCAAAATCAATAGCAACAGAGTGTGAAATATCATTTAAAAGATTCAGGTCTCCGTAGAGTGAAGCATTAACAGGAAAATCAGTTCTATGGAACGTTAAAGACAATAAATATTAATATTTATAATAATTTAATATAAAAATTAAATTATATTTAAGGCACGTTAACGCTTTGACATAAAAAATCTTTCTCCTATGATCGTTCCACGAAATTTGAGCGTATCTGAAACTATTTTTGTGGTACATAAAAACAATTTCTGACATCGGCTTAACCAATTTCTCTTCGCTTCAATTAAACAATTAATTTGTAAATGTTGCAAATTTGTTCGATTTCACATTTGAAATACAATATCCAATTCAGATATAATTTTTTTTACTTCGCTTACCTTTTTTGTTTTAGCGAATTCCCAGAAAAATTGTTTCAACTGTCAAACTCATTGGGTTTCAATTGTTTTTGAACAAACACAAATGATGCTATGTATTTTGTGTGATAAATGCTTACAAGTTAAGACTAACCGAGTGGAAAACGAATACATATGATATGTTTCAATATTTTCAACGATATTAATAGCAAAAAAATTAAAATTAAGCTCTCATAGTCGTTTCCAATTTTGAAATAATTCAAAATAACATTCAAAGAATTCATGGTTCGCTCTGCTCTTCTTCGCACAATCATGCAAAATGCTCTTCCGAAGGTCTAACTTGATATTATTTTTTTTATTTTTTTACATCCCAAAATCTTGCATTTTAACTCGCATTGGAAACTGAATTGCCTTCTCAATGTTCAAGGTACCCGTAGGCCGGCACTTGTATTTTTTTTTAGAGCAGGAACTTATATTTCTTAGCATCCATTAAAGTCTCTCTTATAAGCCATCGAATTTTTCTGTCCGGATCGATTTCATCTTCGACATGCAATAGACCCAACAAGATAATGAGAACCATTTTCAGCACGAAGATAATTGTTATGTAAAATAGTTTGGCAAAATAGCGTTTAAAAAGATTTCGGCCCATTTTTGAAAAATGAATTAAAATTGTTTTTGACTTTTCTTGCACAAGCTTCTCTGTTTTGCACTCAATTGTTTTAATTTTATTTTTATTTTTTTTGTTAATATGACATTAAGATTGTATTTTGTTCGTATTAAATTGAATCAAAAGAGTTAGTTTACTGATAAATCTCTTCGATAAACCAAAGAACTAAAATTTTTAACATATTTTTTTATATTAGTCGAAGGCTACCTCCGCAAGGGCCCCGTTTTCAAGCTACTAAGTACGCATGCTGTCTTAACCACTTACTAGACTACAAATCCTCAAAATTTCAGCTTTACCAAAGTGACGTAGATCTGGTGGCTCTGGGATCTTATTCTTTATCTTTATGCATACATAGCAGTAATTATAAGTATATAATTTTCATTACAAATACCCAAACTCAAATACGATTGTACGTTACTAATACGTAGGTAGATATGTAGGTTCTCAGTGCGTATACGTAATGTATGCTCGCACAGTACCAAATACCCACGTTTTAAAAAAATTCAAATGCAGTTATTCGCTTATAACTTTCACATTTGTCATCCGATCATCGAGTTCTGTGCCTTTAAATTTTCGTTACGATTTTGGCAAACACTGGTTTGCCTAATATTGGGATAATTTGCACTGGTTGCTAAGATATGGCTCCATAAGTGAGTGAAAGTAGTGAAAAATATGAGCAAAAAAGGGCACTTCTGACCTGATAGGAGCCAAAATTACAGTCGTAGGGTAGCGTTTAGGCGCGTAAAATATGCGTACGGTCTCCACCTTTCCGAATTAGGTTTATCTGCTTGGCTATTTTATACGGTTATTGAGTTATGACCCGAAAAAAGGGGCAAAGTAGAAAAAATTGACTTTTTCACATTTTGGGCCATATCTCGGAAACGCTACTTAAATCCATCAAACCATTGACGTTTTTGCAATGAGGGGACGCTTAAGTAACAAAAAATATAGAAAAGATGCCTATGTTTCGATGGAAACGAGTTTGGGAAACACTGCCATACAGAGAATAATTTTCACCAATTGGCAAAGTACGAAATGAAATTTATGAACGCCTTTTTAGCGGAATTTTCGAATTTCGTTTTCTGATCGCTCGGCCGCAGCTCTTTGCATGCACGAAATAATATCAACGCGACCGGAAATACATTTTCCCAATTGACCCGGTACTCTTGTGAAATTACTCAAGCATTGGAAACATTCAGAAATTTCGGAAATTCACACATTGAAGCTGTATGAGGTTAGCCACGAATGCATTGACAGTCGACGACGGTCAACAAAAATGGCAGGAAACATGCGTGGATATGCGGAATTTCGGAATTTTGAAAATGTATTAACGTTTTATTTCGTTATTCTCATCGAACGTTAAATGGAAGTTGGCGGGCGTTTTTCGGGTTTCTGGCCTTTCGAAAGTTGCTGGTGTGGAAGTTTCAATTTCTCTTTTGAATGCCACATTTTGTGGCACAATCGCCAGCAATGATTACGGCTTTGCTCCGAGCAATCATCGCAACTGTTGTTGATTGAACTTCATGTGGTGAATATATGTTTTTTTAATTTTTTCATAATTTCTAAATTCAATGAATTTCTTTATGAGCTAAAATTTGAATCACATATACATACAGTAGTATCTAAGGGTCAAAAATATACTTTATAGTGAGATAGTGCGAGAGAGATAGAGAGAGAGAGAGAGAGTTTTTTTCATGTATGTACGTTAGGGTGTCCCATAAAAAAAATTTTTTTTGTTGGAACGTGAGTTTTGTGAAAGCTTATAAGCTGAAATATTTTTGAGAATTTTTTCAGATTTTTTTTGTAAAAGGTTTAGAGGTCGCTCAGCGCGGTTTTTCAAAACCGACCCTTTTTTCCTCAGTTTTTGAAAAAGGCTTTTTTAAAATGCAATTTTTAGCCACTTATCGGTAGAAAAGCATCCGAGCCTTATTTCCATATACATAAACTGCAAAATTTACCTTTATTTTAGGCCATAAAGCATCATAAATTGCATTTTTCCCCAATAAAACTGGGCGCCAGGAAACAAGAATGCTTCATAATTTCCAAGTTTTATATGAAAATGATTGAAAGTAATGAAGACCTACAAATATCACCTCCCTGGACGCTATTATATGCAGATGATGTTCTTCTGGCCTCAACCAAGAAAAACAACTTGCAGCAACAAGTACAAGACTGGCAAGATAGATTGTCTATGTTTGGCCTACGTTTGAATGTCGGGAAAACAGAATACATGACAACAGACAATTACGAAGCAGGGGCCATCAGAATAAATAACACTGACCTACCAAGGACGAAAAAATTTAAATATCTTGGGTCGACACTTTCTGCTGACGGGACGATCACGCTGCTTGGCTTAAGTGGCGTTCAATGACTGGTGTTTGGTGCGATAAAAAGATAAGCGACCGCTTAAAATCCAAAATTTATCGCCCAGTCATCAGGCCAGTCGCTCTTTATAGTACCGAATGTCTACCAGCAATGAAAGAAGCAGAAAGAAAGGTTAGTGTTATGGAAACAAAGATGCTTCGCTGGATATCCGGACTCACTCGTCTTGATCATGTTCCAAACGTAGACAACCGTAGACGCTATGGAGTTGCGCCAATTATTGGGAAAATGCGAGAAGCAAGGCTACGCTGGTATGGACACGTCCTGAGAGCAAATGAGGAGACTTTGGCAAAGAAAGGCTACGCACTGGAAATTCAAGGTTGCAGAAAACGGGGGCGTCCGAAACAGCGCTGGATGGACACAACAAAATGGGACCTAGAGGCTGTAGAACTTACCTCGGATGATGCAACCGACAGAACAAAATGAAGGAACTGGTCGCGTTTTGCGGACCCCGGGATAGACCGGAATAGTTAAACACGCAAGAAGAAGGTTAAAAGTAATGATTCAGCTTTAAAGAACACGAAATCCTTTGTATTTTGAAAAAAAAAATAAAAATTTTGCTGTTGGAATATTAGAGCCATGTCCGATTTTGTCCTCAAAAATATTACAAAAATACGTTACATACTTCCAGGCTATTATTTTTAGTTTTCAGTGCTAACATGATGCCCAATCTCAATCTAAAAGAGAATATTTTCATAGGCATTTATTTGAATTTTTCCGCTTAAATAGAGACCGTGCTACTATCCTCTTTTTTAACCCTTTCATGCATATTTTTTTTTATACAACAACTCATTTAAAGGCAATTTTCTCCACTTACGTTCCACTATGAAATTTTATTTTGGGACACCCTAATGTACGAAGAGTTGGAAAAAGTTTCCTGCTTGAAAAGTTTGCAGCATATGGAATAGGGATGAATAGCTTCTCTAGCTCCACATTAATTAACACCCAAACTTAAGTGATGTGTAGACAAGGGAAAAACTTTCGGTTTAGCTTACTAATTTCGTAAATGTATTCAAGGAAACACAATGTTCTTGCCATGTTTATTCCAGCTTAAATTAATGATCATCAGATTAAAAAGTAGAAAGAAATTTCCATCAAGCAGCGAGACGACCAAAATAAAAATTCAGGCTCAAAGCTTTCTTAAATTTCATTTATAGACCATTTGTTTTTTATACCCAATTCGTTATTAAATTCTCTCAAGCATATTTCATCAACGTTTTGTTGATATTTTGTGCTGCTCTTTCGCAAAAGCAGAGCTCGTTTTGCGGCATTATTTGTTCTTTTTTTTTTTGTTTCTCATGGGAAGCAATACCGCAAATGTGTAGTTTCTGTAAAGTTTAACATGTATTTTGGCTTGTAGAAGGCCCCAGTGTCATGTCCCATGGCAAAATAAACTTTTTGATAATATATTGTTGTTTGGAAAATTTAAATTTGTCAGCTCTTGTCCATTTGACTGTTGTTCCACATAGAAATCCAATTGCACCTGAATTGGTTTTTCCATAGAATTCATTCATGTAACGCCCAAAGTATTTGCGTGTGGCATCTTTTTGTGTATGTGTTTGTAGCTCAGTTCGCCATTTTGTACAAAACAAAACAACATGAAGAGGGTAAGTTTTACCAATTATAGTTTGTCGTTCCAGTTAAGGTCCTCCTTAAAGTTTCAAAAGTATCTTTATTATTTTTTTTTATATCTTTTTATTTTTTGGGAAAACAGTTCTTCATGGATTTGGGGCTTATATTTCCGAACGATAAATATCCGTTACTAGGGCAATAGAAAATATTAAAATTAAGCATATAAAGGTACGCATTTAAATACTTAAAAACGAATATAAGTATACACAGAGCCAAAACTGCCTATTAGATTCAACGTTTTTAGGCTAAGGGGTACCCCAGCAGAAAGAAGAGAAGATTGTTCCAAAGAGAGTCCTTATTATTTTAATGTGGTAAATCTTTTTAATTTTATCAAGAAGGGAAACACATGAAATCAAGAAGAAAACTAGTTATTCACAATTTTATGCACTCAATTTCCGTTTTTTTTTTTTTTTTTTTTTTTGGCACCAAAAAAACAATTCATAGAGAAACACTTTTTGATTCCATTAGGTTTTATACTGAATTGTATTAAAAATGGATTTCTTATTGATTTCATTGGGCTATCTTCTTGATTTTTTTAAAATGGTATTCTTATTTATTACATTAGGTTCCTGTAAGATTATGGGTAAACAATCTTCTTAATTTATTTAATAAGAAATACCTTTTTGAAAAAATCAATAAGAATTCAAAATAAAAGCAACAAGTTTTCTTCTTGACTTATTCAAAAAGGTTTTCCTTATTACAATAATGAGACTTTCTTCTTGAAAAACAAAAAAAAAAAAAAACCATAGAGATAACTTATTAATTTTGCTCTATTTTATTATGTATTTATTATGTACTGTTTTCTCTGTGTATCATTTAAAGCCTTTATATACGTAGCTTCATTAAGGCTTTATGGATATCCCCACACCTTTCAAAACACTTCCTTCATGAAGATGTAATTGAATGAGCAATATTACAAGAATGAACAGATTTGTGACTATCAAAAATATTTGGAATATTTAAATGCATACTTTTGGGTGCTGTATTTTAATGTGATGAATAGAGCTCGGATTTTGAATTTTTTGAAAATTTTTGAATTATTTGAATTTATTGAATATTTTGAGTTTTTTGCAATTTTTAAAAAAATTTTTGGAATATTTTTTGAATATGTTTTTAATTTTTTTTTTTTCATTTTTTTACATATTCAAAATTTGAGCTCTAGTGAGGATTTCCTATTTTCAGGATTCCTTTAATCTTTGTCGGCATGTCCATTTAAACACATGCAACAGCAATGCTTTTGGGTGCTCTTGCGAACCTTCTTAAAGCCACGGTGAAGCTTCGTTTGTAAGAGGTTAAAATTTTACAAATTGGACAGTTATCACTGTGATCTCGAGCCGAAAGGTTGACGCGCTCAACAGTAGCAACTACATACAAATATTAGAATTTTGTTCCGGATTTGTAAACTCTGAGCTCCATTCCTCTCTGATTCTCTCTCTCGATTATTTTCTTCGTCTATTTCTATGATTTGTGCCTCCTGCAGCAAAAAAATCGATCGCGCTGAATTTTTCAAAGTAACCTGCTCCAATTGCTGTTGAATTTTTCATTCGGACTGTGTTAATATAAACAAAAATGACTGTGGATATATATGCGCTCAAATAAAGTTCCGTTTCGTTGCGGCAATTTTGTTCCTGATCTTTTCTAAAGTTTGTTTAAAATTCGTTAGTAAAGGCTTTAAATTGTAAATAATTGATTTGTTGTAGCGTCGGGATGAGCGTCTAGGCTGAGCAGGAATGAGAAGTCCTTTTGCTTAAATTTGAATACAACTCTTTATTTAATTCCATTAAAATATTACAATGTCCTATTCTAGCTCACTTAACTACCTTTATCCCTAGCTAACACGGAGATATACACTTTAACGTCCTGGCTCGTGAGTAGGGGCGCTAAAGTTGAGATCTACTGATACTATTCGTAGTTCCAAGCGAAGTCCTCTTCCATAGATCGATGATCAGCTTTTATAATCAGAAAATGCTTTTCATGCACTTTCCTAAAGTCGATCATTTCCAAAGTGCTCTTCTGCGTCTCTTCATCGTTCTATTTCTTCAGCTGGTTGTTGTTGTCGCGCTGACCCAGTTCTTCTTCCTCGTTCATGCAATGTTGAGTAATTATTGCCACACATTCTTCTGGGTCAACTTCATTGTTGTTGTTGCTATTGGCTGTGGCTTTTTTCCTCTATCGTCACCGTAATTTCGGTCTTAAGCTGCGACCTGTTGTTGTTGTTATTGTTCTTGGCATAGGTCAGCTTATGCAGTTACTTCTGCTGACTCGCTGACCGATCGCTCGACTGGTGACCGTTGGCTTTGATTGTTTACGTCAGCATTTCCTCTTTGTACTTTCTTATTCTTATTATTTAATATTCAAATGCATAGTTTTAGGTACTGATTTTATATTTTTTCTGTTGCCCTAATCATAATACCATAAACCTTTCCTGTTTCTTCTGTTTTCTAAATTTTTTCCTGCTTTGATTGAGGACTTTTTCAAACACTACACTTAATTACATTTCCTATAAAAATTTTAGTCGAATGCGAAGTTAAACGCGAATCAAAAAATTTGTGCTTTAAATTCAAAATTCCATATTGCGAAAGTCTAGTCTAGGGTCTAGTTCCAAACTGGTCCAAAAAAGAGTACTTATAGTCAGTTCTTTAAAAAAAATTTAGTACCAAAACTCTTAGAATTTTTCACTTACTCTATATATAAATTTTCATCAAAATCGGAGGCCACGCATTTTTTGGATTTTATGGGTTTTTGGTCCACAACTCTCTAAACGTCAGCCAACCCCCCAAGTTTTTTTTTTGGGCTAATGTCTAATAATTGTTCAATATACCTCTGTGGCCAATATAATCACTACTAAAGCACTCTTTCTCTAGCTACGTCCCTGCTATACATGGATCAAAATTTAGATAAGTAATCAAAAAATTTGAAAATATTTAGTGGGATGTAATTTCTGCATTCAGCTTTTTTTGAAAATTTCAATGAGCGATTACTTAAAAAGGTTCTACATACATCGTTACTTGTCGCACTGCCTCGCAACGAGAAATATCTAAGTTTTTGAACTTTTCTTGCTACGCTGTCTCGCAAGACCTTCACTTGAGCTTGGACCATATGATTGATTGTATATATTGAAATTGTTTTAATATTTGTATGCGTCTCCCTTCGGCCTCATGCATCGAGCTCTCGCAATCTTCAATTTCGTGATTAATATGAGCAAAGACAAAAAATCCTTGCACTATTCAGTAGAATTTAACTAAGTATCTGATACTTTGTCGCAAATGATTTTGATAATGGGCTTGAAAAACAAAATTAATCGCGCCCTTTGCTTTCAAATCTGCCACCAGAAAACTATCAAGAAATGTGTCTTTTGGCAATATTTTTCGGGTAGCATTGAAATTTTCCATTCTTTTTTCGAGTTCGATGAATGAAAGAATGTTTTTTGGCCTAAAGCTGCTCATGGGGGACTTCTATGCCATGAGATTAATATATCAACGAAATTCTGCGTTCTGGAAATTTGAACTTCCCAGCATTGCTTTGAAGACTTCCGAATCATATTGTAAATAGATTCTTTTTTCTATTCTAATGCATTTGGGATCTAATCTCTTTCGATTCCTCCGAGCCTGCATAGCTTTGCGTTCAGCTCATGTTTGAGCATGCATTAATAATTCAGTGGCAATGAGATGGAGAATACTTTGACGGAATTATAAAATCCAACGCATATGGAGCCAGTAATATTTTTATGCCTCATTACATATATTCGAAATATCACGAGACAGAGATTTTCCGAAATCAACTTGCAATGGAATAATTGATTAAAACAACTCATAAAATATAATTTACAGACACACCACATATGGATTTTATTTAACTTCGCTTAAAGAAGCCAATCATTTTCATTATACTTTAAATGAATTGCTCACAAAAATCCATCGTAATGAAAACGAACTGAAAACCAATTTTGTGTAATAATAAAAATTTCAGAGCTCCAAAAGATTTCAATTAAAATTGTATTATTCGCCCTTTTATTACGGCATGGAATATTGCGACCGCAAAGGTCATTCGCTGACAAGCGATAAGCATTTGCTGCAACCATTAAAATGTCGCCTACAGCAAAAAGCTTACAACCCTGTTGCCAGACACAACGTCAGCTTGTATTGCTACAAGTACTTAAATTCCACTTTGGGTGGGGTAGAAAAAACAAGAACCAAAACAACGAAAAATTCAAAATGAAAGGGACGACCCGCTGTGACCCTGATTTCTGTTTTAATCCATTTGTTGGCTCAAAGCCAAAATGTCAATATGGAGCAGTGATTTGATTACAAAAAAAATAATTTAAGACTTTCCCCGCTGACAATGGGTAAAAGGGATTAAGTTTATTCTCTACCGAAATATAAAAAATTAATACTCCTGGCTGAGACGGCGATATTTTAACTTGGCATTGTCAAATGTATTATTAATGTGCAAAACCAATATGCAGTGGTGGATTTACCGAGTAGGCAACATAGGCAGCTGCCTAGGGCGGCAAATTTTTCAGGGTGGCATGAATGCATCAATAACAAAAAAGAAAGGCCAAATAAGACGGCATAATCGCAATTGCCTACGTCGACAAATTGTCGTAATCCGGCCCTGAGAACGTGGCCAGCAGCTATGTTCTAATACTGAATCACTTATATCCCAAAAATATATGTGCATATAGATACTATACATATTTTTATAAAATTTCAAATAATTTTCTACGAAAGTCACAGCCTTTGGCATAAATTATCGCCCTTTTTGGAACACAAGACAATTTTGAATGTGTCAATTCCCTCACATTCCAAGCTACATGTGCGATATGAAGACAATTCACACATGTACGCATGTATATCGACACGATGATTTCGCCATTCGTGTGGGCGGGGTACGAGAAAACGTGTCTTGAAGACTGCCATTGCCACTGCCGCTGCCGCTGCCACAGCGGACGCCACTGAGGCACATCCTGCGGCAACATTTGCACTTTATTTTGTATAAGCGTAAATTGCTAACATCGGCGGCTTCAAGTCACGTTAAGTGTGACTTTTACGGCAAATATGCGAACGCATTTCAAATGTGCCATTAGCTCCAGTGTCACTGACGTTTTAACGCTGACAGTGTGATTAAATTTTTGAAATTTACAAGCACCAAGAAGCTGGGGATCACGCATTTGTGAGCTGCTTCTGCGAGCGTACATTTATGTAAATTGAAGCATAAAATAAACGCACAAAAGCGTCTGTCATTGCGAGGATTGAATTTTTTCTCCAACGATTCTTGTCCCAAGTCATTATTCTTTAGAATGTTTCGCCGGGTTAGGGGTTTCCTATCGTCTTCAAGCTCTTAAAGTGAGTAGCAGTTCTTAAAGGTTCTCACATGTCATTCGTGAAGAGTTTTTTGCCCACTTATAACCATTCTCCTCTGATTGGAATTTTCGTCTCTGTGCTCTTTTGGGTTAATAAAATTTTTTGATTAGACTATCTTTATATAGAATCCAACTTAAGAATTTCGCTTCTTTAAAAAACCTTTTCAAATCAGAGACTGAAAATTAAATTTATTTATAAATACTTGGAAGAAAAAGACACATAGAAGGACCGGTCGGAGGAGGAAGTTTGCTGAATCCGTATGGTTCTTGAGAGTTTCTGTTTTCAATTTTAGAATTCTTCGAATTTTTCTGTCTTTTACTGGAGAGGACAAGAAAATCTTCTCTTAATAGGCAAATCCCATTTTTAATACTGATACATTTCCTTTTATATCCAATTAAAATTTATCCAATACTTTTCAAATGATTGTAAATAATTGTGCAAATTTTGGAAGGAAACACTTGTGGCAGGGTATATTGGTAGTTTGGAATTGTAGTCCGAAATTAGTTTACATTAAATTTTCAGATATTTCCTTTACTGGAGAGTCGAGTTAGGTTCTTAAATACCAAAGTCTTTGTAAGCAGTTTTTCATGTTTACGTTCAACAAATTTAGCCCAGTGTACGTTTTTTTGTGTAAGAAGTTAAATAGGACTTTTTTATTCTTTTTTATTTTCTTTCTACTAGGTATTTTATAAAAAACAATTCCAAATTTTTTTTAAAATTTAATAAGATGAATTAAATTTAGGAATTAATAAGATTGAAAAATTAGAAAATGAGTACGTGGGTGTCCGTTTTTCTATCAATGGCTTCATGGAATGTAAGAAAATTGCACATTTTCTTTTTCAACGAGCGACAAAAATTCTTTGATAACTATTAAAAAGTAACAATCCAAGTAAGGTCGAGCTGACAAAATTTAAAATACCCGAAATTATATTTCAATTTTCAATAATTATTTAATATTTACCTGATAGAATCGAAAAATGTTATAAAGGCATAAAGGGGCGCAATACCAATTTTAGACTATTAAACATTTCTATTTATTTGAAAACCTTTGCTCGTATCAGACTGCCTGACTTTTATTGTTTTTAATTCTAATCGGAAGATAAAATATTTATATGCTCAAATTCTAAGTTTCATTGAATTATTTCGAAAAAGTCTGATTTTGGGGCAGTTTTGAGATTTTTGTGACAGACCCTAGTACAAGAGGTACCCTTAATAATGGGCCTACCAAAAAACAATTTGGCGAGGATTTTATAGGCTACAAAGGAAGCATAAGTACCAAATTTCGTTCAAGTCCCATTTTCATTTCGGGTGTAGGAGGCAATTTTCGAAAACCGACCTTCTGCCACGCCCACTTTACCAACTTTTTTAAATCATATTACATACTTGCCTTTAAACATGATCAAACATCAAATTTCATTGAATATATCTTGAAAAACTTCGGTTTTAGAGCAGTTTTTGTGATTTTTATAACAGACCCTAGTACTGGAGGTACCCCTAAAAATGGTCCGATCGGTTCCATTCTCGAACTAGTTCTTACTCATGTCCCCGTGAGCACGCATACCAAATTTTGTCTAGATAGCTCAACTCCTTCGATAAGAAAACTGTATACAAACAGACGGACAGACAGACGGAAAGACAGACGGACAGACAGATGGACATGTCTAAATCGAATCTCCTGGTGACGCTGATCATTTCTATATAATATTTTTGTATGGTCTATCTTGACTGGTTCTAGGTGTTACACACAACCACACAAACGCAATATACCCTCGACACAGAGTGTGTCGGGTATAAAAACTTTATACCCTTTAAAAGGTTAACAATTGGTTGTTGAACTCCATAAAAGAATTTTTTCTGAAAAACAACGTATTAGGAGTAAAATGTTTTTTTCCTGAAAGTAGTGCACAATTCTCATCAGATTTTTTGTTCGCATTGACCCCCTCTATCAACGCACTTGAGAACGGAACACCCTGTATAAGAAGAAACTAACAATTACAAATTCTGAACATGCCTTTTTCTTTAGGAAACCTGCACAGTCCTCTATTTAAATTCCGGAAAACTCATGTCGTTATTGCATTCTACTTAATCCTAACTCAGGCCCTTTCTCAGAGGAAAAAGAAATAACGAGAAAACATTTTAGTTAGAAAACGCATTTCGTCATAACATATAAGTATTTTTTAAGGCAATTTTTTATTATTCCTTTCCATATTGACTATGTCATTTTCTTAGAAAAAAAAAACAAAGATAAATAAAGCTCATACGAATCGGAAGATTCACGTTGCGGCGAATATTACCACAATAGATCATGCAAGCAAATCCCAGACGTCAAGCATTCAAATGCAACACGGACAATTGTTGTTGACAGGAATGCTCGTTCATGTTCCATGTTTGATAAGTTATTCCATTATTCCACATTTTGTTCGCTTTCGAAACGAATTTCAAATATTATTTATATCGTTTCCATTGCATATTATTATTCGTGAATTAAGCCATACTTCATTTTTATCGAGAAGCGTGTGTATTTTGAACACTTGAAGACTTTTCCGACAGCTGTCGTCTGCAATCTTGTTTAGTAAAACAATTTCTGATCCGATTGGATTTAATTCCCTCCGGATAAATACATTTCTCTTCCTTTTGGGCTAAGAATGAAAGAGTATCTCATTGAACGATATGGCTGTTTCCGCCGTAGTCTTCCAATTAAACTGAGTGGAAAGTTTGTAATCTTTCTACAAAATTTCAACTTGATATCGGCTTTGAGATGCCTTAAAAATGTTTTGCCACTGTTTTATAATTGCTTGGCTCATTGAATACCCATGAGCAAATAATGTAGGGATATTGATTTTATCTTTAGTCCTGGCACTGTTGCCAGTTTTCTAGGGGCATATTCCTATGAATGTCTCAAAGCAAGACCAAAATTCCCTAAAATTTAATTGTGATATTTCTTAAAAACAAAAAGTTAGTCCCATAAGGTGCCATAAAAATTTCCCAGACCAATTTTCTACTTTAAGACTCTAGTAAACATCATAATTGCCATACCATTTAGGGGAGATTTCCCTAAACTGACAACAGTGAGCCGCCCTAGCCCTAAATCTTTATCTTCATAAGAATTAAATTATTGAAAGAAGATGGATCTACGAGCTTAAGATTCTAACATACTTCAATCCAAAAAGGTCCAACAATACATTTAATATATTCTTCAATAAAATTTTGCTCTATCTTCGAGTGGGCCCATGTAATTGGCATGCCTCATTAAAATTTTCCGCTCCTTTACTGGCGCTTAATTATTAATTAAATCAAACATTCATATTTTGAGCTTTATTCATTGCTCTTCCTCCGTGGAATTGATTGTTGATAGCCCAAAAGGGAATTATTTTGACTCTTGGCAAGGAAGGCAGTTACAACGTGCGCGTGTCTTTCCGAAACGTGTTTTAGATAAATTACCTCCGGCCTAGATGGGTCATGGCGTATCCTTAAAACGGAAGAGTTCGGACATACGTTTTTAATCGATAAATTTCTTCCATTTGCTTTAATTCCTTCTGTTTTTTATTTTTTTATTTATTTACCCTTTTCATTCCTTTCTTATCATGACACAGAATTCATTTATTTCAATTTATTTCGCTACTCCATGAAATTTTATGAGATCATCCATCATTTATTTTGAAGACAAATGTAAGGAAATAAGTGAGAAGAAATACTTCTCCATCTCCCAAATGCATTGGGGTGTGCTTAAAGTGAAACCAATGAATGAATAAGCAACAATGGCAAATAGAGTGAGTAGCGAATCATCCAACTGAGAACGAAGTCATTTTTTAAAGTGAAAAATTAAGATAAATAGCGAAGAGACTAAGCAGAGAAAGAAAAAAAACAAAAAACAAAATAAATAAAGCAACAATAGATAAGCGAACAATGGCTCCGACGATGGGACCAAATTGAAATGCAATACAAAGCGAAAGGAAGCTCGATGACAACTGCAACAAACAGTTCCATTTCATTTCATTGTTTAAGCGCATTTGGTCTGGTCCCAACGGCAGAGAAATATTTGCAAAAACAAAAGCGTCCTTTTTTCGTAAAGTGCTATTTTTTGTCCCTTTTATTGTGTTGAGATCAAAATCCTCGAAAACTGGTAACAAAAAAACAAAAAAGAAAACTTCTTTAAGGATACGCAAAACTTTAAATTTCTGATTTCTTCTTCACACTTCACAGAAATCTCCTTTAGAAGGAAATCTTTTGGAAATAGACACCCATTTAGGTTCTCAGGATAAATCAAAGAGCCGAACAGAAAGGAAATTAATTAAAAATAGCTAAGTACTTTGTACTTTGAGACATTTACCTATTTTCCGTTCTATTTCCAAATGAACTTTAAGCAAAGAAATGGAACTGTTGTCACCTTTCTTTGCACTTTAGGTCCTCAGTTTCTTAACTCGAGGTTCGCATTTCCCATCCACTCAAAGCGGAAACAACAATCGCACGTTTCTTCTAAAGCATTCATAACAAAGCGGGTGCCATTTCCTCATTTTCTCTGGTCCTTTTTTTCATTTTTTTGCTGCTTTTTTTTGTACTTTTGTATTCCATTTCGTTCGCCATTGTTGCTCCAATGCGACATAACACTTCACAATGCCATTGTTTTCGTTTGTGTTTGTCCCCCCATTCTATTTGCTCGACATACTCGTACTACAGTCATTAAAAACTGTAGTGTATATGAGTCGCCTTGGGATGCATTCGAAGTGCAAATATTGTTGATGACGTTGACTGTGTTTGATGAATTTCGACTAAACTGTAAAGGCGTATATATTGCACTGCATGCCTCGAAGGAAGTCAACCCGTTTTTGTTTGCCGACTTCAAATAGACGACCTAGTATTTTTATATCTACTATATTTGTGCAAATAAAAATGTTGACTCGCCTCTTGGCGAAATAATATGTGACACTATATTCTCAGTGGGAATCCAAAGGCAAGTACATAGATCTGCCTCCATGTTGATGCTCAGAGAGTTCTGTGGAGGCGGTCGGTTGTAAGATAAGAAAACTAAGAATCTACATAAATTCTTGAAGGATTTTCGAGATTCTAGGAGGTAAACAAACACACAAAGTTTCAAAATTTCCTTTTAAATTCTCCCCAGCTAAAATGAGTATTCTTAGAGGTAAAGATCATAATTTTATATAAATATAAAAAATATAATAATAATATATATAAATAAATATAATAATAAATAATATAAATAATTTTCGCTAGCCTCACGTGATTATTGGTGTCAACTGAAAGGTTGATAAGCCCCTAACGTTTTCCTAGGTAAAAAATTGGTTTCACACGTGCTTCTTTAACCCATTTTAAGTCGACAACAGGAAATAACCATTCATATTGTTCGACAAATCGAATAGCCGGCCCAAAATGGTTTAACTTCTTGAAAACGAAATTTCCCGTATTGGAAACAAGCAAGACTCCTACTCTTAATAACGCTGTGCTCGAATCGGGAACTTTTTTTTCAACAACGGGAAGTCCTAGTGGTTTTACCTAATTCGGGTACGCTGATTCCAAAGGGGCTAATCGCTTTCCGACGTTAGAGGCAAGTCGTAAGATATCGCGTACTGAAATTGTAGATCCTAGAAACAATTTTGACCACTTTTTCGATTTTTTTGGCTTGGCTGTATCTCGCTTACCGTACGAAATAAATATTGTTTTAGTGTCATCAGTAAAGTTGTTGGGATTGAATAGGAGGAAAAAATGTAGAACAAACTTACCCAGAAAAAGTGCATCCAGCAGCTTAAAATTACTACAATTGCCATTTTTGGCGTACTAAGTAAGACTAATATGAGCTAAGCATACGGCGACAGGTAAAAATTATTTAAAAAGGTAATAGTTCGATTCGACCGGGGAAGATTTAGCAGTAATGGGCTTATATTAAGTCGTAAAGAGAAGAGATAAACTCCACTTTCGATCATGCCTGAAAGCATCAATGACAACACAAAAAATTCTGGGATTTTGAATATATTTTATTCACCTAAAAGTAAATTTCTTAGGTTATATTTAAATGTTTTACAAGATCTTTCTCTTTTGCTAAGTTTTACAAATACTCTTAAATTTTAATTCTTTATTGAAGTTCATATCGAAAAATGATAACAAAAAAACTGATTTCAATTTTTAATTTTTGTCAAGATTGTCGAATTAAGAATATCTAATTTTGTACAATAATCCTCGAAAGAAATGCGAATTAAAATGTTCTATGGAAGGCAACCAAATACTTGTGAACAAGGAAAAGAAATGTAAAAGTGTTACAAAAAAATCAACTTAACGAGCTAATTTGTGCTTTTATGAGTACAACTCAACTTAATAAAACTTAAACTATAAAAAAAGAATTCTTACTCTAAAGAAGGTTTTTCATTTTAAATTAATATTATTACATAGAAGGCATCTCTTCAGGGTTTCTTAGACAATTTTTTTTTTTTTTACTTCTTACATTCAGAAAAAAAGATATTCCTAAGTATTTCATACTATATTCGAAAATTTTAAGTCTAATGTGATGAGATGATTTTCATGTATGTAGCAAAAGTACAAGTTTATCGAAGAAAAGCACTAAAAAAAAAAAAATTGAGAGAGAAAAAACTTAAATCAGTCAAAAACGAAATTTTTAAATGATTACACCGCTCTCGAATTTGAAATAACTTCCATCCTCCTTTGTTTGTTGCCATGAATATTCTTGCCCTTCACTTTCACTTTCAATATACGAAAGGATTTCAGTTCATATAGTCAAGGATAGGAATTGCAAATTGCAGTGTGCTTCTTTCAGTACCTACTGTGAGTAAAAAATCTTTCCACTAATTCAAAAGAATAGCAGTTTGGGGGAATCTCCTAAGAATAAAGCGATGTCCCATTAGAATAAAAAAAAAATTATAAAAATAAATGCAAAATTCGTTTATAGATCAAACTAAATGTAAAATAGTTAATTTCCGATTTTGTTCACGCTATATACAAGAACTTATGTATATAAAAAGTAATTATGAGATTCATTTATACCTGTTATTTCGATTAGAATTGGCTTATATTTTATACTAATGTAATGCATAATTGTGTATATATTGATATAATTATGAGTCAACTTAAGTGCTGAGAGTTGAAATTTTATTCAAGGTCGAAGGCCTTAGAGTCATTCAAATCACTTGATCTTCTTCAGTCCCGCTCTCTATGATTTATAGAAAAATGAGAACGGAACGTTAGACCTGAAATAACTTTTGATAGTTAACATGACCTTCCTCATAGCCTTTAACTTTTGTTTTTTTTTTTTTTTGTTTTTCTTTTTGGTATTGCATTGTTGATTACAGTTTAAGGAAGGTTCTATTTGCTTGACACAAATTATCAAAAAAAAAAAAAATAAATAAAATAAAAAAGGCTGCAACTTCATGTCATTGAATACGCCAATATAGACTTAAAAGTTAATTAAAATAGAGAATACAATTATAAAAATCTTGAGAAATCAAGAAAGAACTTCCGGAACAAAAAGTAAGAAGAAGAAGAAGGAAAAAATAAATCTACAAATGAGCTTCAATGAAAATTAATTAAGAAGTTTCGACGTCAAGGAAAAAATTGTTTGGTCAAAGTTCCACCCTTCAGTTAATCAGAAAAATCGCAGTTTCCATGGAAACTTTCTAGATTTGTTTAAAAAAAATCCAAATTAAAAGCACTTTCAGTCCATTGGCTGTGCAGAAAAACGATTAACCATGATGTGAGAGGGTTCCTTCACAGAGTCGTTCAATTTTCAAATCAGCAACTGCTCATCATCGAATTGAAACGATTCTGCGTTCTCCTTATTCTATACATCACTCTGCTTGGCATTCGTGTTAATAATGAAAGCACCATTTATATGGCCGTTCTGCAATTTGCCGTTAGCGAAGTAAGCCGGAGGCTGTCCGACTTTTCCATTGCCAATCATGATCGCTGTTTGCGGTGTGCCCCCATTTAGATGTGCGATCAATGGATTCTTTGTTGCTTCGGCTGGCGGTGTCGTTAGAGGCGTCGTCAATGGTGAGGGTTTGATCAGCTCGAGCTTATCATCGATGGAGCTTTTCATATGATGCTTTAGCAGGCCGTTCAGTTTCTGCGATGGATGCGGCATAGCATAGCGCAATTTATCCCAGAACCATGGGTCACCCCATTTCAGATATGTATTCATTTTCAGATACGCCTGCAATTCACTATCCAAATTTTCCGGATTCCCGATATCGCTATACATGATGACAATTACGCGAGCGCGCTTCTCAGTCAATGCAGCTTGATGGGCGGCACGGAATTCCATTCGTGCCCAAACCGATTCAATGAAGTGCTGCGAAAGCACCACAATGGTGCGACGAGATTCGTCCACCGAACGCATTATCTGATCTGGAATACATTCACCAACGAGAAAGTCACGGAAATGTACGCAGACCTTGAACGGAATCGGTCCGTTTTCGAGCTGGGGCACCAAAGTCTCGGCAACAAATTTCTCATCTTTATGTGAATACGAGATGAAAGCATCGTATTTCTTTTCCCTGTCGAGTTCTTCTTCAGTAACGAACCATAGGCATAAGTTATGCGCATACAGCCAGATTTTAATCTCTTGCTGATATTTATAATAAAGAGCAGCAACGAGTCCAATCAGGAAGCCAAAGAGTGCTATAACAACGGCAGTGGCAATAACTAAGCTCTTATCTATCGGACAAATATCACTGACCGAGAGTTCTTGCAGTTTCTTATTATTCATTGAATCAACACATTCGATTCGTTCCAGATCGAGAATTCTCTTGTAACTTGTTTGGGAGAACAACAGCAACGGTTTGGCAAGACAATCGCATTTCCATGGATTGCCAGAGAGTAATACGCTAAGATCGCGACTGGAGTTGAAGAAATTAAGGACTGTCTCGTTGAGAACTGGTAGCTTATTACGACGAAGATCGATAAACTTGAGACCACGTGGTAGATTGGTTTCATCTAGTTTACGCAAATTATTGCCTGCGAGCATAAGTTTTCTGACATCGGCATATCCCTTACTGTTGTACGACGGCAGTCTCGTTATATTATTGTTCTCCATATTGAGCTCAGTGCTCTTCAGACGGAACTCTAAAGCGCTTGGTATTTTCGGTAATTCCGTTCGATTACCGTTGGCACAGTTTATCAACATGGCCGAATCGTATAGGCGTAGCCAGCAGTCACAACCAGTCGGGCAACTTTGTCGATCTGAATCTATATGATCGAGTGGACATAGCAGTTCCATTGGTGACAAATCACGTGCAGCTTTTCCTCTCATATTCTCCGGCTGAACGCAGCTTAACTCATCGACAATAACTTTTGTGGTTTTGCTTCGTTCCTGCCATATTTCCCCTCGCAAAAATTGCACGAAAAACAGAAGATTACAATCGCAGAGCAGGGGATTGTTGTCCAGATACACTTCGAAGGGCTGTAAGCTTCTACGTTGATTTATCAGTCTCCATCCCATTAGGTTAATGCCTTCGATCTGATTGTGTGTTAAATTTACCCTCAGCGGATTTTTCGAAAGGTAATGGAAATCGTGGATTGATAGCACCGATATACTGTTGTAGCTTAGATCGAGCTCCCGAAGTTCGGTCATTATTATTCTCCAGTCATCGAACGTGTACTTGATAGAGTTACTTCTGAGATTCAAAATTTCGAGTTGGTTTAGACTATGGAACGGTGAGTTTGTTTCTCCTGTTACTGGCACTTCCAGTTCAATCTTGTTGTTCTGCAAGTGGAGGACACGGAGTAAACGTGGTGCGTCAAATGAATTGAAGCTAACAGTTCTTATTTGGTTATTGTCCATATAGAGCTCTTCCAAGGAAACAAGTGACGAGAATAATGAACTAAAATGTAAAAATGAAAGTAAGGAGAATATTGTTAGAAATGATTATCCTTGATGCTTTATCGAAGGTAATGAATGAGTTCAAAAAAAGTCGTATAAAGTCTCGCAAACATACATAATTGGGAATTCTGGTCTAGACGTGAAAAATCTGTTTTCGAGATATGTTAGAGAACAAAAATAAAGACAACTTTTGCAGAAATATTTGTTTAAAATTTATAAAAATCCGTAGGAAATCTTTTGAAATTATTCCGGTGTGGGGGTGAGAGATAGTCAGAGCTAAGAAAGTTCAAATCCATCGGTTCATCAGAACTTTCAGGGGCTTCAAAATATTCATTTAGAGAAAAAATTTTCAAGTTTTTTAGACCAAAATACCCACCCCTGCAAGGACGGTAAGAAAGAACTTCACTTACTCTGTAATTTCCTGTAATTTATTATTGGAAAGTCTCAGTACTTTCAGCTTTTTGTTGTGCCTGAATATGCCATCTGGCAGGATCGTCAGTTTATTGTTGCTCAAATCAAGCTTCGAAAGGTTGATTTGATCTGAAAACAACGACGCTGGTAGTGTTGCCAACTGATTATCGTTCAGCGATATATTTATAATGCCCGGTGAGTTGGCGAACATATCGTCGGGTATGATTTCCAGATCACAAATTATACGAATTTCCTTCAAGACTGGCAAATTGGAGAGTAGTCCCGGCGGAAGTTCACGTAATGGAACACGATTGTTTGCCATGCGTAAATGACTCAAGTTTTTCGTGTTCGCAAAAAGGGCTTTCGGCAATTCTCGGAACCGATTTGCGCTCAAATTAATATTGCTTAAATTGGTTAAGAGCTCAAAAACATCCGGTTGAAATGTTTCAATGCCATTGGCACTCAAGTCCAAGTCCGCTAAGTTAGAGAGACCCTCGAATGAGTATTTGTTTAGATCGTGAAGTTTATTGCTCCACAGACTGAGTCCATTGAGTTTGTTTAGACTTTTGAATATGCCCGGCGGTAGATAGGTGAGATTATTGTACGCCAATTCAAGATAGTTGAGATTCTTCAGTGGCACAAAGAGATTCTCCGGTAATTCGACATTGAATGCTTGAAAATCAAGCCAAGTTAAATTAGTCAAGTACTCAAAGATATCGTCACTAATGTATGCCAGGTCCTTTGAACTTAAACGTAATCGTTTCAGATTTTCCAGCCCGCTCAAGTGATGCCGTGTCAAGTTAGTGCCGAGATCATTGGTTTCAACAAATAGCACCGAGACACCATGCACACCCAATTTTTCAAATAAACGCGAAATCGGTGTGTGTCCAGGCAAGGGACAATCCCGAATTTGCACAGTTCCGATGTCACCAATATCCATTTCTGGTAGAATTGTGTAGTCACGCGAACTCATCGGGCCGCACTCGATTCGTAGATCGCCTGGCACGATGTTCATTGTTATTTTCGACTTTTCGAAAAAGTTCACGGGCTTCGGACAAGATATCTCGTATTTGTTGAACGCCAATGTGCATTTACATTCGGAGAAAGTCGTCATCTCATTGCAGTCTACACGACCGTTCATTGGAAAGCGCTTAGCATTGGTGCTCGATGTTCGTGGTAGCAGCGCATTCAATACGAAAAGAACATAGAGGCATGATTTCAGATTCCGTAGTGAGGGTAGGCGTCTACCTCCACAACTTCTGCTGCGGAGACTCATTGCAGAGAGAATTTTGATTTGTTTTTTTTCTTTTTCTGGCAAGTTTCACTTTGAGGTCCTTTGTTTCTACCTTATTCTGTGAAATATTTGGTTGCAATCTGAAAAGATAAGAGAAAAAAATCTTGTAGATGAGTTGGCAACATGAGTTCTCTGTAAGGAAACGGACCAATTGTTTCAATGTTTTCACCCAATTCAGTACAAGATAAATCAAGTATTTTCCCAAAAAAAATTTCTGTATTTCTTTAAAAATTCATTAAGCTTCGAAACAATCGCATCCTCTTAGTTTAACTATATTTAAGGCAAAGATATCTCATTATCTGACGAAAGTGTTAAAACCGTTGTGGATTTAATGCAGCTACTACTTTCATGAACGACAGTATTAAGTTAACACAAGGTCAGAGTAATTTGGAAATATAAAAAACCCAACATTTATTAATCGCTCTTCAAGAGAGATACAGTGATAGTGAGTGGGAGGAGGAGAAAGAAATTGTGAGTGGTTGTGGGAGAGATTATCAAGAAAGAGAGAGAGAGAGCGACGGCATCGAGAGAGAGATAGAGTGACGAGAGAGAGGGAGAGAGCGGGAGAGAGCGGGAGAGATGGAGAGTGAGTGGGAGAGAGAGAGAGGGAGAGAGATAGAGGGTGAGTGGTGATATAGAGTAAGGCACAGAGAGGTTATAGAGAGTGAGAGATTGACATAAAAAGAGAGTGGGAGAGGGAGATAGAAAGAGAGAGAGAGAGAGAGAGAGAGAGAGAGGGAGAGAGAGGTGATAGAGACATTGAAGGAGAGAGAAGCAAAGAAAAGGAGAAATTAATATAGAGAATGAGTGAGAAGGAGAGATAAGGAGAGAGAAAGAAAAGAGGAAAGAGATTCTCTTTAAGAGAATGAAAAGAGGAAAGACAAGAAAAAGGAAGGAAAAAAAAGAAAATATGTGAGAAACGGGAAGGGAAGAAGATAAAAAGAGATAGAAATAGGAACAGATAAAGTGGGTGAGAAAGAGGGTTGTAGAAAAAGGGAAATTGAAAGAGGGAGACAGTGAGAGCGTCTATGTGAGATAAATGGAGAGAATTTTTAACTTAGCTGGATAGCTCGATTTTTATTTAACAGGTTGGCTGATAAGTCCCCGGTGTAACAAAGAAAAACAAATTTTTTTGTCAAAATTCATTTTTATTATTCAACATAGTTCCCTTCAAGAGCGATACAACGATTATAACGACCTTCCAATTTTTTGATACCATTTTGGTAGTACTCCTTCGGTTTTGCCTTAAAATAGGCCTCAGTTTCGGCGATCACCTCTTCATTGCAGCCAAATTTTTTCCCTGCGAGCATCCTTTTGAGGTCTGAGAACAAGAAAAAGTCGCTGGGGGCCAGATCTGGAGAATACGGTGGGTGGGGAAGCAATTCGAAGCCTAATTCATGAATTTTTGCCATCGTTCTCAATGACTTGTGGCACAGTGCGTTGTCTTGGTGGAACAACACTTTTTTCTTCTTCATATGGGGCAGTTTTGCCGCGATTTCGACCTTCAAACGCTCCAATAACGACATATAATAGTCACTGTTGATGGTTTTTCCCTTCTCAAGATAATCGATAAAAATTATTCCATGCCCATCCCAAAAAAACAGAGGCCATTACTTTGCCAGCGGACTTTTGAGTCTTTCCAGGCTTCGGAGACGGTTCACCGATCGCTGTCCACTCAGCCGACTGTCGATTGGACTCAGGAGTGTAGTGATAGAGCCATGTTTCATCCACTGTCACATATCGACGCAAAAACTCGGGTGTATTGCGAGTTAACAGCTGCAAACACGTTGTTGTTTTTGGTCAAATGTGAGCTCGCGCGGCACCCATTTTGCACAGAGCTTTTTCATATCCAAATATTGATGAATGATATGACCAACACGTTCCTTTGATATCTTTAGGGCCTCTGCTACCTCGATCAACTTCATTTTACGGTCATTCAAAATCATTTTGTGGATTTGTTTGATGTTTTCGTCGGTAACCACCTCTTTCGGGCGTCCACTGCGTTCACCGTCCTCCGTGCTCATTTCACCACGCTTGAATTTTGCATACCAATCAATTATTGTTGATTTTCCTGGGGCAGAGTCCGGAAACTCATTATCAAGCCAAGTTTTTGCTTCCACTGTATTTTTTCCCTTCAGAAAACAGTATTTTATCAAAACACGAAATTCCTTTTTTTCCATTTTTTTCACAATAACAAAAGTTGCTTCACAAAAGACGCTCTATCTCACAAACTAATTGACTTACAGACGTCAAATTTTGACACGAATCATTTGAAGGTTGCCACTATATAAAAATAATATGCATTTAATACTAGCGACGCCATCTTTGTGTCAGACCGGGGACTTATCAGCCAACCTGTTATATAAGTCACGATGGAATAAACATTTCTTTGAATTCAGCCTTGCCCTTTTTCATTTGAAGTGTTAGCTAGCTTTTTCTTTCTTTAATTATCTTTCTTCAAAGCTTTCTTCATTTGCCAACAGTGGCGTAACTTCACCTTGCGTATTAATAGGTAAGAATAGTTACATCTAGATGAATGAAACCCGTTCATAAAGGCTCGAATTTGATTCGAATTATTTGTGCGATATTTTAAAATATCTTTCATTTGACACAATGCGTGGGGGGTCATTCCATTATCGCGGGTGCAACATTTACACGCATGTTTAAGTTTAATTTAATTGAATAAAACACATTTTTAATAAAAATAGTCTTAAAAAGGCTACATCTTAATATTTTCATTGCATATTAGGCCACATGTATTTTAAAATAATACTATTAAAGTCTTGAGAATGATTTAAATTGCCATCGCGGGTGAAACAAATTTGGCCCAACCTTTCTAGATCAGAGACAAAAAACGGATAAATCTGTTAATTGTGATACATTTAATGTGTTATGCCTTTATATTTTATTAGATGTTTATTTAATGAAAAGTGTTAATAAGAGAAATATAAGCAAAGAGTTATTCATTTTTATATTAATCGCGGGTGCAACCAGTCTATTTTTTGCCGGTTTTACAGAGCAATTGTACGAGGACATACAAACCATCGCAAAAATATCTTTTTAAAAGAGCAATTTGGACAGTAGGAGTTTCAGGACATGCTTATGGTTATTATTTTGAAGCTTGAAATGGCGTTGATAGAGTTTCGTCATTTATAAATTCAGTATCTGAATCACTGTAAACATCGAAAACGCTCCATCTCTTTTTAAGGGGTAATAATGATTTTCTCTGATCCGAAACTGAAGGCACCGATATGTCAGGACACGGAATTTCTTTTCGTATTTTAAGATTTGAAAGAGGCTCCAAGTCGTCATCACCCCAATCACTTTCTGTATTAGTGGGGCTTTTTGGCGACTTCAAAACCAATTTGCATTTAAAATGAGACCGTGAGGTGCGCGCCACAGAAATGCTATGAGCCTCTTTAAATTGGAAAAAATGTTTTGATTGAATGCTTGGTATATGTCGCAGTAGGGCGTTTCAGACGTGAAAAAAAGTCTTCAATTTCGAATAGGGCGGGGTCTCAAACGAAAGATAATGTAAATCGAAAAATTTGGGCATCATTTAAAATTTCTTAAATTGAGGTTTAGAGGTCGCTCAGAGGACTTGAATTTTCGTCAAATAACGCCTTAAAGAGAGCTAAATTTTTTTTATTTAGTTTTTGTAAATTTAGAATTTTCAATTTGACAGATTTTCAACTTTTTCTGTATACTTTTAGGGGCAGAATTCAATTAATGGTTTTTACAGGAACAGTTCGATGTTTTACCGATCAATTGATTCATAATATGTTTAAGCGATTCGAAAACATTTATTTGCATATAAATTTGTTTATGTAACAGACTTGCATTTAGGCTATATACCAAAAATGTTACATTTCAACTTAAACCCATTTTAGCTACCTCTTAACCTCAATGAAAAATATTGAAAATCGTGCCCAAATTTTTCTTTTTGCCTAAACTTTCTTTTTAGACCCCGCCCTTTTCCAATTTCAACACTTTTTTTCACGTCTGAAACGCCCTAATGTCGCAGCCCTCCCATTGTTCATCCAACATGGCTATCTTTTCATTGATTTCTATTTTTACCAAATATTTAAAGAAGATGTTCTTAGAGTGACTGCGAGCAAAACCATAAAATTCTAGGACACTGTTGACGATGGCTTTCAGCTTATATTATAATATAATATATATATATAATAACATATATAATAATAATTATTAGTCAAGGCATATCAAAATAACAAAATATGTAGTAAATCGCACAAGAAGGTTAAATGACACTCAGTTGCACCCGAGATCTGACATCAAAATAGCGGGTGCAACCAATTTAAGTTATCGATTATTTTAACCTGGTAATCACCACACTTTTATAAACGATTAATTTATGTTTAGTTTTGGTTTCTTACTTTCACAAAGTTTCAGAATGTTAGCTCTTAAATTCTGTGAAAAAAGTAAACTTTTACAACTTTTGTATCGCGGGTGCAACAAGTCAACAGTTTTTTTTAGGAACCTATAATGCTTTATAAATAACAACATATCGCACCCTTCCTAATAAATCGGCACAATTCAAAATTTTTTTTCATCAATTTTTCTATGTTCGATTGAATTTTTCTGTTGGAAACACAACACCTAGAAAATTAACGCTTGTATTGACTGATGCAGCATTCGATTGAGAGTAATATTAATTTAGAAAAATTATTATTTCTCCTTAGTTTCAAGAGTGTTTGAATGATATTCGAGAAATGCGAAATTTTCAATTGTGTCGATTTAGTAGCAAGGGTGCGATATACTTATTTGTTTTGCAAGGCGAGGATAAATTAATATTTCCACTTCAATTTAGTCGGTAAAATGTAACCTCAAACTATCGGCAACGGCTGTTTTGTGACAGTTTAAAAAGGTATGACTTCAAAATTTTGCCAGGCTTTTCGAATAGTAATATTTTCAAACGCGCCAATAAATGAAATATGAAGTTAACTCAAATATAAAAAAAATTTAATATTAAATTTCGACTTTCTTCTTTGCACTATTGACAAAAAAAAAACAACTAATATCGTAATTAAAATATTAATATCAGCAATCATGTATAGCGGAATCGCCGTGGGGCCCCCTGGGCTAGGGGCCCAAGAGATTGTCACCCCTAATACCCCCGATAGTTACGCCACTGTTTGCCAACTATTTATTAGGTGTAGTAAAAAGAAATCCATTATTTTTCCAATAGATGGCGTTATTTATCTGCATCTCGCGTTGTATAAGTCCGATCATGTTCCGCGAGGGGGCATTAGAAAGATGACAGTTCCTACTAAAAAAGCTTTTTTGACACTTTTTTGATTGATTGATTCAGTTTTGTTTGAGAGCTTGTCAAAGATAGACATCAGCAAAGAGAAAATTCGCTACATTTTACAGTTTTTCTTCGATAAGGGAGAAAACGCAAGCCAGGCGGCTGAAAATGTGAATAGCGTTTATGGACCTGATACTGTAACAGCCAGTCATGCGCAATTTTGGTTTCGTCGATTCCGTTCCGGTAACTTCGATGTCAAGGATGCACCACGCACTGGAAGGCCAATTGTCGAAAATGTCCATAAAATCATGGAAATTATCGAGTCCGACCGTCATGTCAGCACTGTTTCGATTGCAAAAGAGCTAAAGATTGCACAAAAAATCGTTTGGAACCATTTGAATAAGGCTGGATACACAAAGAAGCTCGATGTATGGGTGCCACACGAGTTAACGCAAAAAAACCTCATAGACCGAATTTCCATCTGCGAATCGCTGCTGAACCGCAACAAAATCGACCCATTTCTGAAGCGGTTGGTGACTGGTGATGAAAAGTGGGTCACTTACGACAACGTCAAGCAAAAACGGTCGTGGTCGAAACACGGTGAACCGGCGGAAACGGTGGCCAAGCCAGGATTGACGGCCAGGAAGGTTTTGCTGTGTGTTTGGTGGGATTGGCAGGGAATTATCTACTGTGAGCTGCTCCCATACGGCAAAACTCTTAACTCGGAACTCTACTGTCAACAATTGGACCGTCTGAAGGAAGCAATCGCCCATAAGCGGCCAGCTTTGGCCAATAGGAGAGGAATTGTGTTCCATCAGGACAACGCCAGGCCACACACATCGATAGTGACTCGCCAGAAGCTCCGGGAGTTTGGTTGGGAGGTTCTTCTGCATCCACCTTATAGTCCGGACCTGGCACCAAGTGATTACCATCTGTTCCTGTCCATGGCGAACAATTTTGCTGGTGAAACATTCGCTTCAAGAGAGGCTTCTGAAATTCGACTGTCTCAATTTTTTGCTAATAGGAAGGAGGGCTTCTATGAGAGAGGCATAATGAAATTACCTTTAAAATGGCAACAAGTAATCGAACAAAACGGCGCATATTTGACCTAAATCGGGTGATTCTAACTATCTTAAATAAAGCCCTCAATTTAATGCAAAAATAATGGATTTCTTTTTACTACACCTAATATTACATAAAAAACTTATCGATCGCATTCACACCAGTATCGGTAGTTTTATTTTTTGCTAATACACACTTTTTAATGATCTTTGCTTTGGTTTTTTATACCCAGCGTAAGCGGGGTATATTAGTTTTGTGCAAATCTTGTAACAGGGAGAATTAAGCTCCGGAGATATAGAAAAATATATATAGAAATGATCAGGATCAAAAACTGAATCGATTTAGACATGTCCGTCTGTCCGTCTGTCCGTCCGTCCGTCCGTCCGTCTGTCCGTCCGTCCGTGGTCGGATCTCCTCCGAAACCGCTGGACCAATCAAGTCGAAATTTGGCACACAGGTATATCGGGATCCGAGTATGATCCTTAGTAAAAATGGGAGACATCCGCCCACTGCCACGCCCACAAATGAATATAATGTGTTTTCAGTAAAATGCTTGTAACTTGCGAACCACTCAACACATTCCATTGATATTTGGTGTACTGGTAAACTACGAAAAGGGACATATCCTAGCAAAAAATGGACGCCGCCCTCCTCGAGCCACGCCCACAAATAATCCCAAAAATAAGGGCTTATCGTAACTTGTGAAGTAAAAGGCGTAGAAGCTTCAAATTCGCAGCATAGGTTGACCAAGGCGAATGAAAGGTGTAGGAAAATTTTTTTTTATGGCCCGCCCACTGCCACGCCCACAAATGAAGATTTTTCGTAACTTCCGAAGTAAAAGGCGTAGAAGCTTCGAATTCGCAACATAGGTTCACCAAGGCGAATAAAAGGTGTAGGAAAAAATTTTTTGTGGCCCGCCCACTGCCACGCCCACAAATAAAGATTTTTCGTAACTTACGAAGTAAAAGGCGTAGAAGCTTCAAATTCGCAACATAGGTTCACCAAGGCGAATGAAAGGTGTAGGAAAATTTTTTTTATGGCCCGCCCACTGCCACGCCCACAAATGAAGATTTTTCGTAACTTCCGAAGTAAAAGGCGTAGAAGCTTCGAATTCGCAACATAGGTTCACCAAGGCGAATGAAAGGTGTAGGAAAAAATTTTTTGTGGCCCGCCCACTGCCACGCCCACAAATGAAGATTTTTCGTAACTTCCGAAGTAAAAGGCGTAGAAGCTTCAAATTCGCAACATAGGCTCACCAAGGCGAATGAAAGGTGTAGGAAAATAATTTATGTTGCCCTCCCACTGCCACGCCCACAAATAGAGAAGCAAAACATAGTGTGCTCATAATGTCGGGACGCTGGGTATTTCAAAGTCGGGCTTGACCGACTTTAGCTTTCTTACTTGTTTTTATATTTCGATAGAGTTGCAAAAACGAAGTGCATATAAAATTGAATTTCAGCATACGGTCGAATAACTTATTTAACAGCTCTCATTTCTCTTATATTTTGCTTTAAAAAATAAATGCAATATAAGCCCTTTCAGTTTGTTTTTCAACGATTTCGAATTTCAGTCTCATATTTATTTCCCAGCCATGTGGAGAGTCTGCCGCTGAACAGTTAAATCTTTCTTTGTTGACTTTTTCCAACCGGATTTTCAGTTAAGTTGAAAAGTTTGCTTTCATTTGATTTCAAGCCACTTCCGTTTTTCTTTTATTTTTTAATTCCCCCTCCATCCCCCTGCCCACTCCTACGTTTACATTAAGTTTCCGCACACTTGACTTCTTTCGTATTTCTGAGTTCGTTTTATTTACATTATTTCGAGAGGACAATGAAATGGGAAGGTGAAAATTTCAGTTGAAGAGAAATTGGTTAAGTGAGGAAAATGTTTTTTTTTTTCTCTGTTAGGAAAAAATTCCAGCGAGATAGAAATTTTTGGGCCGCAAACCAAAAAGCAAAATTTAAAAAAAATAATAAAAATAAAATACATTCAAAAGATTTTTTGATTAACGTTGATCGCTTTCTTATCAGATGACTCGAAAATTTACATAAGAAACTTTTGCCTGCATCATGCTTATCAAGAAAAATAAAGACAAGAAAAAAACACTCACAGGAAAGCCTTTTCACTTGTCTTCAATCACAGTTCAGTTCCAGCTTTTCCATGGAAGGGAAATTGCCAAAGAGATAAAGCACAGCACTTTACAGTCGCACAAGCATGTGTGTACATAAGTATAGATACGGATCTTTAAATGCTTTTCCGTTAATGCCATATCCGCCGGTAATAAAGTGAAGTCAACATAATGTTTGTGCATCTGTTTGCTGTGAGTTTTCGACTGTTTTACAGGAAATCTTAGTGCATAGTTTGTATGACACTCTTAAGAAATGTGCTGCATTTCTAGTGGCTGAACAGGCTAGAAGGGAAGGGACCACAGACTAGTTCTAGGACTTTTTAAGAAGCTTATATTCCTGTTCAATTGCAACGAAAAATAAAACTCCGAGTGCTATTACAAGAGATCATAATTAAGGGAGATCAATTAATTCGCTGATTGAAAGTACAAAGCAATTTAATCAGAAGGTTACGTCATAACCGATCGAATCGCGATCAGCTTACAGCAATGTGGGGTACCTACTGAAATAACTTGAAAAAAAAAAATATATATATATGTAATAAAACGGTTTTTTCATTTGATTGTGCTAAGCAGTTAAGAAAGCATTCCCATCCAAATAGTCGTTAAGACAACGCTTGACAATGAGAGCGGAGCGTTAAGTTCATTTGCCCAGCAGTTGAGTCACTTTTGTTTATTTTGCCATACGTCGCGACGACTCTAACAATTGCGAGTTGAAGTGAAGGACTGCGCATAACTACTATCGCTACTATGACTTCTGCTCTTCGTCCGTATTTGAACCTCCTCGTCGGAAGCAGGAGGTTCACTTCGTTGGACCTGTTCAACCATTTACGGCTGCAGAAGACAGCGCCGCGTTAAATGATTTTCTTTTACTCTTGCAATTTTATTTCATTTTTATTTTTTAATTTTCCACTTTTTCCCGTTCTTGATTTTGCGCTTGTTTAATGTGATTCTAGCTTAACGTCGCGTCGTTCAACTCGTCGTAGTCGCCCAACCAACCGCCCGGCCGGCCGCGCATCCGCCCTCCGCCCGCTCGCTCGCCTGCTTGCAATTTGTGTAAACTTTTGTGTCGCACGTTTTCTGGTGACGCAAAGAAAAACTTCTGCACGAATCGTCGCAACTATGTAACTAAAACTGGAAAATGTCACTGAATCCGGTTTAAGTGCAAGTTTAATGCAAAAATAAAATAATAAAAATAAAAGGAGCATAATTTTTGTTTTTTGTTCTCCATTGCTTTTGCGTGTTTTGCTTGTCTAAGCCGTATTTGTCGCACAGGCGTATTAGGAACATTACACGAGAATTGTCAACGTATAATAGTATTAAAAGGTAATTATGACCTTATTCAGTGTAGAAAACGTATGCGAAGATATTCTCAGAAAAGTGTTCTTAAGATAACAGTGGAATTCATGCAGGCTCGCAAAATTTCTTCGTAAGTTTTACGATCGCAAATCTTCTGACCCTTCGCAAAATTTATGTTAATATTAGAATTTTGGATTTTTTGTTTCAACGACCTTCGAATTTTTATAATTTTTGTAAATATTAGAAAGGCTACAGGTCGTGTGTGTCGTGTTTATTTCCTTTTTTCAATTAAGGCATAAGTCAGTTTCACCTCACTTTTTCGGTTTTTCAAACTCGACAGACTGTGTAGATCAGCCCCAATCAGTTTTACGAAAAATTTGCTACGTTTTGCGATGCAAAAACCAACAAATTTTGTCGTGCTTCGTAAATTTCTTTTCATACAAATTTTGACAGCTCATTTGCCATTTCGAAGATTTTGGCCTTTAGTAAATGTTCCCCTTCTTTGTGCCAAACAGCAAAGCGATTTAAATGAAACTATGTACATATTTTATTTGAAAACTAATTGAAAGGACCCTTTTAAATTCTATTTATTTTATGCACTCACGAAATAAATATTCATCCTTGCTTCAACGTGCAAGGCTTTGTGTTAAAATCCCGTTAAGAATTTTCATTCAAGCTCTTACTTTTATAATGCGTTTAGAAATATATGAACATATGAACATATCCTACCTCTATGTATGTTTGTATGTACACAGAGAAAAAAATCAACCAGAAAACTGGTTAAATCAAAAGGAAAAACATACAAAACGGCTTCAACAAAGAAAATTTTTAATTTTAACAATTTTTTTTGTTGAAAAAATAAAAAATTTTCCTTTTGAATCAACCATATTTCAGGTTGAATTGAAATGATAATTTTCAAAAATGGATTTAAATTTAAATTGTTGAACCAACCTCGGACATAATTGAAATGACTAAGAAAAATTTCAAAAAAAAAATACCTATAAAAGAAGAAATGTCAAAAGAATTTTAATTAACGTTCAAAGCAAATGGCCACAGAGCCCTCTGCTGGACATAACCCCAAAAATAGCCATCGGATGGACTTCATCTGATATCGTCACTCCGTTGTCGTGACTGCTTTCGCAATGCTTCAAAAGTTCTAAGATGAATACATATCTTATATGTCTTATTTTATAAAACAAATGAGAATTATACCGAACGAAAAGAAATGTAATTAAACATATTTCCTTTCAATTCAACCAAAAATGTTGTTGACTCAACCATTTTTCTTTTAAAATTTTTGTTCTGCTCGAAAATCAAAAGGACTGTGAATAACAATGCGCCCGTTTAAAAAAATCATGGTTACGTTCGCTCAGTGTACATATGTATGAACAATGGACATATGCAATTGAAGTGGAGCTTCTGTACTTCTTATCATATTTCACTTGTTCTTCTTCCTACATACCGCACGAGCCACGAGTGAATCACAACGGCTCTGTTAAAAGAATTTAAAGCTTCCTTACATTCAAGCGCAAACAATACGAAACGTGATGGCAAACAGGAGAGCAAACAGGCATATGCACTCGTATGCTTCGAGTATTCAAGCAAGCAGCATACGGGCTGGCTCATCATACGGTCTCGGAACGTGGCATATCTGGGATATGTATTGTGTAAGAGACGAAGAATAAAACTGAATGAAATGACTGAAAAGACTGAAAAGACCAGCAGCAAAACAGGAAGCAACTTAAAATGTGGCGCAGAGAAATAGAATGGAATGTGGGATTTTAATTGCATTTTTCCACTGCAATGCAGTTGTATAGGAAATGCCAAGGACCTAGGACATGAGCTGTGCTGTGTCGTCGTTTATATTCAACCACGAAAATGGCATCAACGGCAACTAACTGCGAAAACGTAAAGCAATGTCTGAAGCAAACACCCATATTATCAACAACAACAAAAAATAAACACAACAACAAAAAGCCAACCACACGATGACAACCATAACAATAAAAAACAAAATGACAAAAGACAACAACAACATTAAAAACCGGAATCAAAATAGCAATGCCGAATATAATTGCTTCTAATGCAGTCATTTGAAAGCCTTTGTAGGCCTCATGACAAAAGGATTGAAGAAAAAGAAACTTTCGTTGCCTCAAAGGGCAGCATGAATGCTCTAAGAATTTTACTAAATATATATTTTATGGCACGGTATCGAATTGGTCGTGTCAGCTAAAACAGCCATTCGATTTCAAATTGAGCTGCCTTTCAAATCCAGTAGCTTTCTTTTTCTTTTTTTTTTTTTGTATGTCAAACACGGCTTGTTATTTCCCAAGACAGTAATTTTCCTGTCAATTAATTCGAGCCGAATGGAAATTATTCCTTTATTATTTATGTAACTAATTTGTATAGGGTTTCCCTTGTACTATTAAGCATATGAAGTTGAAAAACTACGTCAAATCATTGGTTCGAAAATAAAAACAACATTTTCTAGCGGTTGACATGTTCTTCCATGTTCCTCTTACCTTAATCTTTTTGGTAATCTAGGTATTTCTTCTAATGACCCATCTGAGGCAATTTAAATATCTGAAAAAAAGAAGAATAACAATTTTAGAGAGAGAAACTAAATATCGATCAAGTTAGGGACATTCGTATGGCATGCGGATATCCTTAGAAAGGAAAGCATATTACTCACTAATGACGCTCAAAATAAATCCATTCGTTTTGATTGACTCTAAAAGAGCTCATTATTCATTTGCGTATTTCAACAATCAACACAAAAAAGGCATTGTCTCGTTACATTAGTAAAAAAAAAAAACAACCATTTCTCCCACTGCAAATATTTTCCCCACATAATTAGCACCCATCCAGACTCTATTCTCTAACCTCAGTCAAAGAACGGATGTGTAAAAAAAAAAACTTATTATTTTTCTATCCGAAGGCCCATTGTGGCTTTCTAGGGCCTTAGTACAAAATATCCAATTGAATGCATGCATGTAAGTACTTTCCCTATCGTGCAACATGAATGAATGTGCAACATTGCATAATTGCATCGAAGCGTAAAAACACGTTCGTATGTTTAGATACATTTTCATTGAGGAATCGCAGCAACAAAGCCCTAGCCTCGACTGGCTGCCAGCGAGTATATGGTTATTCAATGTGCACTTTATCTGTTAGCGACTTTAGGTAACGATATGAGCATTTTCTCTTGTTTTTCCCTTTTGTTTTTTGCTGTTGTTGTTTTTGTTAATTTTGATTTTATTGTTGCTAGTAACTTTTGCAATATAGATAGGTATGTATGTACCTACGTATGCTATACAATATTTCCGAAGCAAAATGTAGAGAGCTATTGCTGTTTCGCACATGTTCAACACATGCATTAACAAGGCAGGGGAATTTGTTTTTCGTATCGAAAGGGTCGTTCAAAAAGTTTCTACCACATGAAATTGTTTTGATTTTAATTTTGAAAACATTTTTTGCATTATTTTTTCTAATGAACGAAATCTTTTAAGCCGCACCACTCTTAATAATTCACCGTTAAATTTGGCACCAATCCTTACTTGATACGTTATCAGAACTTTTATGATTTCCAAATTTGATATTTAAAGGTATTCACCTGTAGTTTTCGTTAGTGATTTTTTTTTTTGCCGTCCTTTCGTACCTACTTATTTTCCATCCTAAGCCGGGTTCTTTTCAAGGTATTAACAGCATTTTGCACTCCTTGCATAATCACCAAGCGAAGGCAGTGTATTCTAAAATGGCAACAAACTTTGCATTGTTGCTTCCGAAGGCAGAGCTGCATTTTAAGTAGAATGATAGCGAGAGAACAGTGGGTATGTTGTGCTTGGGCTAATTTAGTTTTTTGAATATGCATGGATGTTCCTTACATTCTGTTTTTTTTTTTTTTTTTGCTGCTCGTGTAATGCTGCTTTGTTGTTTCCACCTCCCTTGCTATGCCACCGCCCACCTATGATGGCGTGCAAGCAGATTAAAGAACCCATTGTTATACTCTTGGTACTGTTTTTACGCTCTGTTTGTCGTTTCATTATTTGCCGAATGCATAAAGCTATACTTCCTAATTAGGTAGTATCTTTGTACACACACATTTCAGATGGAGAACGGAGAACGCAGTATGGCAAGAATAAGAGCATGTAGAGTTAATGTTTCATGTTTCGTGTTTCGTTTTACGCTTCGACAGTCGCGCATGTTTGCAGATTTGCATAGAGTGAAACATGGAAAAAGCACCTCTAATGAATGTGCTCGGGTAATCAAATCGGTCACGTGAACACAAAAAATCCTTCAATGCGATTAGAAAAGTGTTCGTCAGTTTGCCGATGACAGTTTCGAATGACAAAGGACCTCGAAGAACGAAGTTTGTTGGCTAATGTCTTCATTTTAATGCCATTAAATGATTTTGAAAATTGAAATAAACAAATAATTGAATAATAAAAATCTCACACGTTCAATTTTTTCATTTGAGCGTCATTAGTTCGCCAAAACAAAAAGACCGAATTTAGTTATTTAATGACTCATTCGTGTAAAAATTACGCACGAAACGGAGAGATTACAAATCGCAATGCACACAGAATTCTCGAATGGTCCGTTCAAATGAAGTGAATTTTGTTATAGCAGTACCTACAAGCAAGGCCGATGGATTTAGAATTGCATTGGAATGGTAGTACAGTGGAATCGTACCCCATGAGGAGACATCAATGGTGAGCCAAATTTTCGTTCGTTCATGAACCTTAACATCGTCGTAACAGGCTCCCACTTGTTCTGTGTTCACTCACGACGCACTTCACGGTGACACCATTCCCTTAGGATGCTCAAAAAGCATTTCAAATCGATTAAGATAATCAAATTTCTTCTGTTTTTGACATACATATGTATGTACCCCTCAACCGTCAGTCTATGAAGCTAACAGACGCAAATGACGCACAAGGTCCTACTCTCGATAGAAATAAATCCAATAGCATTCTTCCAGTCAAAGAATTTTCGACGAAATCGTGAATGAGTTCAATCAATTGTCAACACAAAGTTTAAGAAGGCTCATGGCCTGAGACCTTTATACATACCCAAAACCACAAAGCAATCGAAATTATTTTGAAAGCTATAATTTTCCCTTGAAAAAACTTTTTTTTCTAATCTTTAATTGCCCTTCTTATAAAATTTTGTAAACAAAAAACCTCATTAAGATTTTTTTGAACGGCAATAATTTAAGTGCCGTCCCGCGAGGTTTTGTCAATTGGATTCTTACTCGTCAGTGACGTTTTTCTTCTTTTTTTTTTTTTTTTTTGTGGGGAAATTTGATATTCAAGAAGGCAAAATAATTATTCTAATAAAATCCGACTATTTCCTGATGAATTGAAAAACTGAATAAGGGCTTTTTATATGACACGTCATAGGTATGCTTGAAGTCTGATTATAAACACAAGAGGAAAAATCACGACGATAGTGTCCTGCAGTGCGTATTCAAAAACATTGTATGATCAAATGAAAATTCATTTCATGCAAGGCAACATTTTGTGAAAGGAGTTCATTAAAAACAAATAATGGCATTTTAATTGAAAGCATTAGCTCCCCAAAGAGACATCAACGCAATAAATTAGGATCTATTGAAAAATTTATTCAAACTTTCTCCAAAAAAAAAAAAAAAAAATCATTTTGCCTTTAATTAAAATATTTTTAAAATAATTGTCACAATCTATAAATTTTCACCGCGTCCACGAGGTATAAAAATTATCATAATTTAATTGAAAATATCCGCTGTGACAAAATGCTGAGAGGCAGCACTGCGGGCGGTGGAACTTTTGTGACACGTGCAAAATGGCCAAGAAAGGCGAACAAAATGAATTCCATTATTATGGATAATAGCTCTTAATTATCATAAAACAAATGACATTGCATAATTTCTATTTGTTCTATTTGTGTTTGTGTTCAAGCTTGGTCATCGCGAAAGTCATTGGATCACTCATAAAGTGAGAGTGGGCGCCAACAGAACAACAACAAAACAAAAGAAAGCATGTCCAGAGTGCGTGACAAATGACAGTAATCGTTTAAAGCTTACAAAGTTCATTGATGGCATAAAATTATTACCGTTTTGCCTTGGGTATCGCTCTGAGAAATTAAAGAATACGGTTAAAAAAAAAATGAAGAAGAAATAAAAAATGATAAATTGAATAAATGACTAAATGTCCATACAATCATCGCTGCTTAGCATTCGAACTTTCATTATTTTAGTTGAGTAATTGTTTGCAGGCCGAAGGGAATTGTCTGAAAAAGGAATTGATTTGTCGAGGAGGGCTTTATAAAACCTTTTCCAAGGATAATTGAATTTGAAAGAGGAAAAAATTAGTAGCATTGACATGACGACATCGTCATCTTTTCTCACAATGGCTTCCAAGAATTAAGTAAACTTTAAGAGGCAGACAACTCATCGCTTGAAGTTTGTTTGTTTTGTAAGTTTTTCCTCCCTCCTAGCATCGATTCTGTTGGGGGGTAATTTTTTTCACACTCCATTTAAAACTTGGCACTTGAACTTCTTTAAATCTGTTTACGACTCGAAGATGAAAATGTGTTTTTGTTTACGCACCAACAAAGTTGAAGTAAACAAACTCGTTTCGATCCCTAAAACGGATTCTCTGTTAATCGCGGGACATTCAAATCATTTAGCACTAAATAACAAACGCATTCAATAAATTCAATAGGCGATGTCGGCTGAAATCAACAAAACCATTTATAAACCAATCCAAGGAAATGAAAGAAAACGATTTTCTTTTGACACCCACTGAAAGCAGCATGGCACCCAATTCTTTCGACACGCACCACGGACGACGATGATAAACAATAAATTTCCGTTGCACGTTGTTTTCATCATCGTTCGAAGGAAATAAGTTTTCCCTCAAAATATCTCGAAATGAAAAATTTCGATATAAATAATAAGGAATATTAGCACTGATTGTTTCCAAAACGGAAGTTTCAACAATGTTTGTAAATGATAAATCGGAAAGGACCTGAAGCGTGAAGGGATGAGATTGGCAATAAAAAGAAAAGAAGAAAAAAACAGAAAAACTTAATGCAATGTGATAAAAAGGTAAATTTATATTTAGATGGTATCTTTTTTAAGGTTCAAGGCATTTTACCATGAAATAGCTTTTGTTTGGATAGTTTTAAGGTGTATCTAGCTGTTGATCTCCTTTTAACGGGTTATTCTGATGTCAACGCATACATCGAATCTGTTTTTGGAAATCTTTTTCCATTAGACAAAGTTTTTTTTTAACAATGTTAGGTTAGGTTAGTGTGGCTGGTGCCATTAAGGGCGACACACTAAGGCCTCACATGGGCCCTGTTGTGATACCACGAATAATGGGAAAACAAAGAAAAGCAGAAACTGAAAAAACGACACAAACAGCCACGACCTAAGCTGGGAGCCGAACCCAGAGCCTCTCGCTTCGTAAGTTGGCATCTCAACCAACTACGGCACAGACTCAAACCGCATAAAAAAATGTTTGCTACTCTTCTTTCATCTAAATATTTTTTTTTGGTATAAGCTGTTCAGGTTCTCTGAAATTAAAAAATTCGAATGGATTTTTATTAAGTACGTCTTTCATTATCGTCTATACCAGAATTTTTAAATTTTATGAAAAATAAAAATCAAAAATGGGCGGAACTCCGAAAAGTTTCGAAAATCGTAATTTTTTTTTTTAAGTCGTAAAAAAAATTAGAAATAAATTTCGAAAAAAAAAAATTCTGGAACCTGCGAGAATTACAAACAAGTGGAAGATTATATTAAAGTCTCAAAGCAATCGGTAGCATAGTTTGGTCTGTGGGATGTTGACCGTTCTAGGAAATGAAATTTCGAGAAAAATGTCTTTAAAGATTTAAGATATTTGGATTTCCAGTACGATTTTTTCAAATAAATTTAAATATTGAAATATGAAATAAGAAAAAAACGATTTTTCAAAGTGGTTACATTAGAATAACCCCTTATGGGAAGAAAAAAGGAGGGTCAAAAAATGAACGACTTCACCAAACAATGATTAAGATTGATGAATGCAAGCATTAAAGACAGGGGAAACCGTTTGATTTTTTCTTGAAGCTAACCTTCTTAAAATACTTTGAGAATCTTTTCATTGTGTGCTTAAGCCTATACTTAGCAACAGAGCAGAACAGAAAGCAAGAAAGGCTGTTAGCACAAAAGCAGCGCCAGGACTCCCACTGAAATGGATTTTTGTTTAAGCCCTTTTGTTATGATATCAAAATTTTGGAACATGTCATAACGCACAAAGCAGTAGCTACCTACTTAAAATAACGTCTAGTTCCGCTCGAAGGCTCAAAATGAAGAATTTTCTTTGCGCCACATGCGAACAAACAAATATAAGCAGAAAATACTTACCACACACTTCAAACGGAAGTTATTTAATACGCCTACGGAAATGGATACGAACATTTCAAGTGGTTGAGGTAAATTTAATGACACGCTTTGAAAAACATAAAATCCCGAGCATAAAAGGATCGTTGGCAAAACAGTCGAGCTGTTTTCTGGTCCTTTATAATATGAGCTCGCTTGATGCCACAACGAATCTGTAGCAGTATAAAATTATTTCTAGATTATTTGCTTTCAATCCAGATGGAGGTTAAAAAAACAAACAAACAAAAAAATGAATGAAAGCTTTGAGCTCGCTGAAATATCCTTTTTCTTTTATGAACTCACTTGAAGTGGCTCTCAAATAAGATCAGAACGACCGACTTAACAAGAATTAAAAAACGTCTATTAATACTGCATACATACGTGTACATATGTATATCCCGAAGCAATTGTGACGTAAATAAGGATTTTAGCATGTCATAGAATGGAAATTCTTGATCCTTTCAGTTGCAATCGTCGCGTGCTTTTCATAAATCGTTAACCTTTATTGCATTATAAAGCGATTAACAGTGAAGTATAATGGAATTCATATCCATAGAATAAATTCTTTACGTCTATCCATTTCCATTTGCTTTCAGTAACTTGTCTCCGTACCGTAATTTCAAAAAAGTTTAAACCCGGATGATGGGTTTAAGTACGTCTCAACAAGCGAATTTGTTCGGTTACTGTCTGGAATTCACAAATAATAATGTAGGTCAAATGGTGAAGTGAAAACTGTTGAAAGAGGATATTAAAGAAACAAATTCAAACAATCATTCCGCTTATGTAGGTCGATGGAATATGTATGATGATGATGATGAGACTATGTGTGAATTGATATCAACTGTTTCTTTGACACAAAAAAAAAACAACTAATTTTAATTAATTTTTAAAAATAACACCCCACATCACGGCATTAATTTTGCATTACCACAATCAACCACGTCGAGTATTCGCCTTCTGACAAACAGGATTAAAAAATGAAAATGAAATTTCACCCTTTCCATTCTGCCATACAAGTAAAGGCAAAGTAATTTTCTGAATGCTCTTCCGAGTTTTAAAATCGATAAAAAAAAACAAAATGGTAAATTGGGAAATTTTCCAAGCTTTCGTTTGACAGATTTCACAGTCACAGAGTGGTCCTGTTGCTGTTGCTTTCGTCCTGTTTTTTGAAGCGTGCTTTTTAAAAATGCATTAAACTTTGGGGCTTTAGTGTTTGGTCGTCCGTGTTTTTTTTTTTTTTTTGTCTTGTTTTTTGCGCAAATGGCTTCCAGAAAGGAAATGTAACGAATGAGTTGCAAAAACTATAAATATTTCATATCATATCCCATCAGTGTTAAAGAACGTTCTTTAAAGAGTCAATTAAAGGACAAATTTTTTTATATTGATTTACTCAAAATGATCATTTTTGTCGCTTGTTCAATTATTGCAAAGTCTATACTTTTTGTTACAAAAGCGGTCAAAGAAAATGCAACGAAAGACCAATGATACGAAATATAAATATAAAAGTGCAGGAAATGCACTCAATCAGCCCTAAATGAATAATCCCCGGGAATTTTTGCCCCAAAAAAGTGTTCTAAGCATTAATAAAGAAAAGATTTTGATGACCTCTGCTCGAAATTGTTCTTGCTCCTTTTATATTTCCTTCCCACTGTGTTTCGAATGGGAGAATTCGGTTCAAAACCGCTGGGAAAAGCTGCCCGGGAATATTTAGAATCGATCTGAATATTGGATCCGGATGTTCAACTTCTGACGAGGTTTTATAAGACTCATCTTGTAGTGATTGATTGATGCCAGAAATAGACGAAGAAACCTGACTTTCTGCTGCCAATGTCTATAGTTTCTTTCTAGAAAGTTACGTTACTCAGTGCCATGGTGGCAATAGACAATCTTTTGTCGATTTTCCAACTGGGTTGATATAGTCTATGTATTTTATTATACGTTGCGGAAACTTTTTCCAGGATTGTTGAGTAACTTTAATTTTGACAATTTCTTTTTAAGAGATTATCTACTTACTGACAATAAGTATTCTTAATCTCCACTCAGTCGCAATGTGCAGTTTCGCAGCTCGAGGGTGATTAATAAGCATTCAGTCCCGCGAATTGAAGAACACATCATTTTGTTGTCCATCATTAAAGTCTAGGTATATAAAATAAATGTATAATCTATAAAACTTAACCCTTTGTCGCAAATGAAGCCAAAATTGGTTTCTAACAAAAAAAAAAGGAATGGGGTAAAATTGTTGTTACCACAATTTTCATATAAGTATAATACAGTAAAAATTATTCATCCGATTATTGAATACTTCATGCAGTAAAGGGTTAAGAATCCCCTAAGCAACCTGATCCCTCCATACATTTTTCTGGCTCCGATCTCGGTGCGTTTCGTACGCCCTCGAATATACACAGAGAAAAAAATCAACCAGAAAACTGGTTAAATCAAAAGGAAAATCATACAAAACGGTTTCAACAAGGAATATTTTTATTTTAACAATTTTTCTTGTTGGAAAAAGTAAAGATTTTCCTTTTGAATCAACCATATTTCAAGTTGAATCAACATGATAATTTTCAAAAATGGATTTAAATTTTTGAACCAATCACGAACATAATTGAAATGACAAGATAATTTTTAAAATAAAATAAATTTTCTTTAATAAACCTATAAAGGAAGAACTTTCAAAACAAATTTAATTAACGTTCAAAGCAAATGGCCACAGAACCCTCTGCTGAACATAACCCCAAAAATAGCCATCGGATGGACTTCATCAGATTTTGTCACTACGTTGTTGTGACTGCTTTCGCAATGCTTAAAAAGTTCTAAGATGAATACATATCTTATGTTATATGTCCTATTTTATAAAACAAATGAGAATTATACCGAACGAAAAGAAATGTGATTAGACATATTTCCTTTAAATCAACCAAAAATGTTGTTGACTCAACAATTTTCCTTTTGAAATTTGTGTTCTGCTCGAAAATCAAAAGGACTGTGAATAACAATGCGAATTTTTAAAAAAATCATGGTAAAGTTCGCTCAGTGTATTCATACAGAAAGCGCGCTACTTATTTTTTGTTATGGCGCCTTTTAAATTGCTTAAGGGGCATGCACGGCTGAAGGTTATTTTGCTTGAACTGCGGCATTTCTGCGGCCATGCCTTATCTTTCGTCTCCTGTATATTTTGTGGAATAAATATTTTATGAAGCAACAATGACGACAATGTGCAGATTTCGCAATAAAACATCATTAAACGTGAGGAGCAATAAAAAACCAAAAATAAGAAAAAGGTGATAAGCGAATGTAAGAGGGATGAGCACCCACCCATGCAGCCATAAAGCCATAAAAGCGCAGGTGTTTTTCCCCCTTTTTTTTACACTATTGTTGATTTTTATCTTCAGTGAAATCGTTTTTTTCTCTCTCTCTCTCTCTCTCTCTCTCTCTCTTTATTCAAAACAGCCATTTTCACTTTTCTGTTTTTTTTTTTTTTTTGCGAACGATTTCATGGCAGATTTAGTTTTCCATTCTCCATTCCTTCAAAGGATTAGCGTTGGATTTTGCGTTCAATAAAAAATTTCTCATTTCCACTCATGAATGAAAAATGTTTATTCTTTTTCTCCTTTTCCCGCTCCTTTTATCGCTGTGTGTGAGTGCTTACACAAAATATGGCCACAGAGAATGGGCAAGCGATGGAATATTCAGTTTTAATATTTCTCGTGGGATTTAAATGTTCAAAAGGCGAAAAAATATTGTGGTTTTTTTTATATACATACATATATGTAGAATGTAAATATATTGCCAAAAAGTTAAAAATGTGCGCAAAATAAAGCAGTCCTTTGAGAAGTGCGCTTTGGCGGTCATTGTGTGGGAAATGTTTTCTCTTATGGAAGATTCAGAGTTTTAAGAAAGGGTTGGTTCCAAATCAATATGAGTCTGAGTTGAAAGTTGGTCGAGTTGATTTTCTCATGATTTTCTTTTATTCTGATGGTCCATTTTTTTTAACGTGACGGACGATTTTTGAGCAAGGGAAAAGAGTGTTGTCCTTTATTGGCCATAAATTTGTATCATCAATTTATCAAAGTCCAACTTTCAATAGAAATCGTGATAGTAGATTCTACGGTGTTCATACAATCGGCTGTAAATTCTATAAACATATTAGGCCTATTCACGAGACCTCGGTATCGTTGCAAAAGTGTAGAAGTGTAAAAATTTTGTTAGGCTCGCAACAACAACTTGTATTGAAAAATCTTCCACTTTTGCACTTTTGCCACGATACCGAGGTCTCGTGAACAGGCCTATTGACATTTTAAATTTAACTATTAAAAAAAATAAACTCCTTCATGCAGCTTAAACGCAAGCTTACGTGTGCAATCTACAGAAATGCATATCTATACTTTTTAACCAAAGTATTCGCAGTTTATCATGACGCCTATAATTCTCATTTGGTTTATGAAATGGGACACATAAGACTCGCAGAATTTGTATACATTTTTCACGACGTGAAGTGGCAACAGGGTGTGTAAGTTTGCCTTATTTATGGGGTTTTTCTCGTTGGAGCTGGAGAACTATTGCCAGTACATGTCGACATAAGTGGGGTTTGTGTCGACCGTATCAGCAATCGAGCGCCTTCCACTGTAATCGAAATACAGACATTTTGAGACATCTGTCCATTTCGAAAAAGCCGTCTCTCTCACCGCCAGCACCACTTTTCCAGAGCTAAAGCAGATGTCAAAGGATCAAAACGGTCGATGTTCATCAAACAGCCATTGATAGCATCGATAGTACAATCGATTGTTTCTCCAGCTCTATCTAAAAATAGACTTGTTGTATTCATTTTCAGGTTTATTTTCGCACCATAGACCTTTTTTGGAGAAAATTTTTCAATGCCTTCTCTTGCTGCTCACAGCGTTCGTATCTTCATGATAAAGTGTTGTTACTTTTAGGTAGTAATTCAGGTGTGATATACTAAAGAATACATGAGAAAATTCAATAGACACATTGACGCCCTGAGTTAGACTGTAAATTTTTTATTATTTTCGGTATGATATGTTACGATCTGCTATCGCACTATCGTCGCTCATATTTTCTCCGGGACTTTATGTTAGTTTACGCTTTAAATTATGCGTCAAAATTTAAATCGCTTTGGCAGTTCATACGACCCATACTCCCCCATAACTTTTCTCGTTCATCTAAGGCGGCTGCCTATCTTTTACTTCTACTATTTTGTGGTTCTCATCGCGCTTCATTAAGAACTCTTCAGCTCACAAGCTGTTGCGCGCCATTTTCCATTCATTTTGTATTATTATATTTCTCTATCTTTCAGGCAGTTGCTTTCCTGTCAGTCTGTGTTCTTCCTCATCAAAAAGTTCTTCAAACATCCTTTTTCAAGACTGAATTTCCGTTTTAATATATTTTCTCTCGGCGGATGTGTGCACAACCTAGCAGAATTTTCGGTCTATTCTTTGTTAAGTCAAACCGACCTCGTTTGTTCTCAGTCAAAAATAGCTTCGGCTACAAAGCCGAAAATTGTTTCTGCTACTTTCGAAGTCTATGTGGCCTTCACCAGCTGCTCAAAGTGTGTCGTGTGTCGTGTGTCTTGATGTTTCATATTTACATTCGTAGACTGGCTTATAAAGCTCATGTCGTGCCAAATGTTGTTTTCGACATGTGAAATAAGTATTAGGTTTTCCTAGAACCGTTTGGAAATATGTATTATCAAATGCATGAAAAGAAGGACGACTCTCTTTGCAATGGAAAATATTTAATCTCAAAATAGAAAACTTCAATAGAGCATTTCTTAATTGCATGGAATGAAAACGAATATGGAAATAAACTTCGTCCTTTTTTTGTTTAGCGTTGAAATTCATGAATGCTGCTTACGTGTCTTTACTGTTTTTGTGTCCATATCCTTCTGGATATACATATGTATGGTATCTATGAATATCCCTCACGTTTTCATTTTCCAACAGTTATGATGCCAACGATATGTCGAGTTAATTGTTTCTGTTGTTTATTTTCTTTTGTTTGCTTTTCTATGCGCTTATTCCCCAGAACACGTCCATCTCTGAGCGCTTTTATGTTTCACCATTGGCGCTGTGTGTTCATTTCTCTGGCTTTTAAAACAAGTTTTAGTGCACTTCCGTTTCCGTTTTCTTTCAAGTTTTTTATTAATTTAAAAAATGAATTTAACGCTTTGAGTTAATTTACTTTTATTTTTTTTAACTGGGTTTAAAAAAATTTTTTTTTTAATTTTTTTATTTTATAACATTAGATTGTTTTATTTTTATATTTCATTTATTTTTTTTATATACTTTAAATTTTTTATTTTGTTTTATTTGTTACTTTTTTATTTTTTATTTAAATTTTTTTTATGTATTTATTATTTGAAGTTAGTTTTAAATTTTTTAATTTTTTTTTATTTCTTTTTTTTATAATATACCTACTTAATTTTTAATTTTTTTATTTACATATTTAATTTTTTGCAGTTTTTGTAGATTTATTCGACCATTTTTATATTTTAATTTTTAATTACTTTAATATTTGTTCGGGCTTAGGGTCCAAGCATATCTATTTTTTAACATTTTATTTTTTTTTTATTAAATATTTTTTACTATCTATTATTTTTTTTTATTATTTTTGATTTTGTTTTATATTTTATTTTTTATAATTTTTTATTAAGTTTTATTAATTTTTTCGTTTTATTTTCTATTTTTGTAGCTTTTTTTATTTTTCATTCTTTTTCTAAATATGAATTTGTCCTTTTTTTATTTATTATTTAAAAATTTTTTATTTAGTTTTTTTATTTTTTAATATTTGCTTATAGTAATTTTTTTAATATTTTATGAAAATTTTTAATTTTTTTTTGTAATCCCATTATATTTTCTATTAAGATATTTTTTATTTTGTTTTGTATATTTTTTTGTTTTATTTTTTAAATGTGTAAATGTTTTTTTTACATTTTTTTGAATTTTCTTTTTAATTTTCTATTGTTTTTATTTTTTTATTTTATTTTATATTTCAAGTGAAAAGAGGTTTTGAGAATCTAAATGAATAAAATTTTCCTTCAAAAACATTTGTTTCGTCGGTCATTTTCATTTAGAGAAAATTCAAATTAGTTTATTGTTTAGAAAATTAAATAAAAAAAAATTTCTTTTGTTTAACAAACATTTCTTTTATTTCAATAGGTTTCGAAGAAATCGAATGAATCTTCACAAAAACAAGCATTCGCACCAGTGTTAAGAAAATTTTTCCACCATCAACGTTCAAACATAATGACACTTTCGTGCACATTGATAATCGAGGATGCTCCAAAATAACAATAAGGCCATAATAAGCGTAATGATCATGTCATTAAATATTCAAAGCACAAAAGGGTAATCAACTGTCACTAATGCAGCAGCAACTGGAGACCAAAGTTTTTGGCTCAAAAAGCTGCAAAATAAAAACCACAACAACAACAACAAAAAGCGGGGGAAAAACAACAACCAAAACGAAAGAAGGTGCAAAAAGTGCACAAAGAAAACTATTCATCGAAGAGAGTTGGCAATTTCCCACTGCCATTCATGGGCTCCAGCATCCTCAGCATCATTATCATCAGCCCACTCAACAATGGCAAACAAAGCCATTCTCAAAGTTGACGGCAAATAATCGCAAACAATGTGATTGCATTTGGATAACCTTTTACGAATTTTCCCATCATACAATAAAGTAAGTGCAATTGAATTAGAGTTTTTTATTTTCTATTTTTATTTTTTCAATTTTTTTTCTTTTTGGGCAAATGTTTTTCCTCCATCTTCTCTTATGAATTTCTTGAAAAAAAGTAATAATAGTAAAAAACTTTTTAACAAGCTCAACACTCGGCGAAAGACATTCAAATCGTGACACTCATTGACAGAGCATCTTCACATGAACGACGATGCAGTCAACATTGTCGCCTTGTCCCAGCAAAGTCTACACTACAACTTCACTTTTGGTTATCAGATCTGTGAGTTGCTTATATTCATGGATGGAATGGCCAACACTCTGCTCTGCTCTGCTTCCTCACAACTGCTTCTGAATAGACCACTGAATTGAAGTTGGAAGTTCAATTTGCATTGCGTTGTCATGAACTTATAATGACTGTGCTATTTCGAACCGAGAGACCAACGAAAAGTTAAGAAAATATACCATCTTTTTTTTTTTTTTTTTTTGGCACCTACCACCTTTCACACTGCGGAAAAAAGTTCGCGAAGAAATTTTCTTCTCTCCTTCCAAAGTTCCATGGGAAGAATACTTTTGTTAAAACTTTATGTCAATTTCAAATATGAATGAGGACCAAGTCAGCGGCTCCTCGAAATTTTAGAAGATAAAACTTTTTGAATTCAATATAATTTACGAAAACTAAAGCCTTTCAAAGGACCGCGAAAAGAAGATGAAGTCCTTTAGGTTGCTTTCAAAGAATATTTCGAAAGCTTTACCTACTCTCTTCGGCGATAAACCTTAATACTTTTTTTTGAGAATATCTCATCGCCAAGGAAGCTTAAATAGAATCCTTTCACAAATTTCTTCAAGCTTGATTATCTCTGATGATTCTTACGAAGAATTCGGAGAGAGAATGAAACTAGCATACAAAACAAAATTCTCATTCAAATGAATATCAGTACATATGTATGAATTTACATAAAAAAAAAAGGTTAGGCAATTTTCACACAACTAATCCCAGCTTATCTAGATGAGAAATCTTCTCATTTTCTCCCGACACAAAGCGCGAGTATCATTCAAATAAAAAAGTATCTTTTCTTTCGCATTTCAAAAGAAAGAGATACTATCTCCTGAGGAAATCCTTTGAAATTGCAAACAAGAAATATTTTTCACTCCTCCTGTAGTAAATCTTTGTTTGCAATCAACCCAAGCTCGGTCTATGCCTTTCAATGCCGAAACGACAGCGAGAGCAGAGAGAAGAAAGAGCGAGAGAGAACTTTACAAAATGTGATATCGTTTGTTAAAATCTTAAAAGGATTTTCTCACCTTGCTTTGGGAAAACAGAAGCCAACTGATATAGTGCAGCTAGAATTCCTTTGAAAAAGTGAACTGCTTAAGAAGCTAAGCTTAAATCCCATCAGAGAAAAACGTCCTAGAAACAGGAGAAAGTTTTCAATGCCTTGTTGGGAAAAGAAAAAGATTTTCATCATCATCAAATCAACAGCATGTTTTCTTACACACATTCATAGCAAGAATATATTAGAGCCATCAATCACACCAGCCGCCACATATCGATTGTAGGCTGGAGCTTTAAATTAGTTTTCCTAGAAACGCTCCAAGGGCAACGAACGCCAAAAATAAAAATAAAAACTCTTTCTATAATCAAATCAGCAAAACAACAATTTATCCCGGCACCGTAGCCGTCTTCGTCATAGGTAATCCTAGCTGAGTGTGGGAAAACTTTTACGCGAACGGCAAACAATTGACGGCAATCGAGTCGACGAAATTTGACACACTGCCTTCGACATAGCCCAAGGATTTTCGACGCAAAATCTACCCAAATCTGTTGGAATGAGCAAAAATATCGAGCCTTGCGGTTAAATTTAAGGTTGAAAGCTTTTCAACAAAATGATGGATCAGAAGGTCTGAATTCCTGGTTTGAGTTTTCAAATATTTAAAGCATTTTCCGCCTTAAAAATTGTTGTTGACTTTCTTAAAAACGAGAAGAGATTCCCTAAGCAGAAAATTAGAATAAACGTCTTTAGCTTTTTCTCGGAATTCGTCCGAATATGATTTTTCGGAGAACTGATTCAATGGTATTTTTGTTTTGTTCAAAATTCATTCATAAAAAGGAACAAATTCAAAAGAACATCTGCACTTTAAGTCGAATGGAAACTTTTCGCAAATGTTAACAAGCTCAAAAGGCAAACAGTTTAGGTTTTCGAATTGCCCATTAAAATTTTACCAATCGATAGTAGCACCTAAACGAGCAATAGCTCTTCCCATCGGGTCATAGTAAATGCAAAACGAGCACAGTGAAACCCCCTTAATTAAGGCCGCCCGCATTATCGGATATCCCTGATATATGTGGTTCAAAATTCTCTAAATATGTGTGCTCTCTTGTGTGAGGTTCGACTGTAGCGACGAGAAAGTAAAATCGTTCTTTTTCCCTCGGGTATAAATTAAATCTCAAACACCTTCACAGTGCTCAGTCCCCGCTCTCTCACAGTTCTTTTCAACATCCTTATTATCTGCTTTTCTCATCATTAGATTCTTTAGAAATTGGTTTTTCCAGATAAAGAAAAATGGAAAATACAAAAAAAAAAAAAAAAATTTAAAGAAAATACAGAAGCGGAGGCAAAGCTTGTATCTTTGGTATTCTGTTTATTTGAATCGCTTTAGAGTGCGCGTTGGTTGGAAAGTAGGGAGAGAACAATGTGGGTTGCGAGGTGACTTCAGAAGCATTGAATTCTATTCAAGCGTATTGAAAGCGCTTTCGGGTCGTTAAGTTGTCTTGAAAATAATTGAAATTACGATTTTGTTGTTGTTTTGCTCAAACGAAATCAGAAAAGGAGCGTCCTAAGCTTTTATAAATGTTTTCACTTCGTACCGAGGAGCGAAGAAATAAAATTATTCCTTTTTGTACATAAAATGTTGACTTGAAAGCACTTTGCCATGATTACTAATCAATTTCAATGAACGCGGGCACCACGGAACTTTAATGAGAGATTAAACTGCATTGCCGTGAATAGAAAGATGCGTAAATTCCAAATTTCACTCAACAGGGATATCCTATGTTGTGTTGAAATCAATATTTTTAAACAAATTTTCGATTGAAAGGATGAGTAAGGAATTTAGTTTTCACGAAATATGAATGTCGTGCGAAGGATACAGAATGGGGAAGAGGAATTTTGAGTAGCCAAACACCCACCGTAATCATAATTCATATTAAAATCAAGACTTAAAATCACAAAAAGCTTCTTAACTGAAGTCATTATCTTTGTTTTTTGTTGTTTTTTTTCTTTTCTTTCTTTGTCAGATAAGATGCTTTGAGGGAAGTTTATTATTGTAACAAGAAAAAAACTTGCAAAAGAAAATGGAACAAAACTTTTCGACTTTGATTGCTATTAAGCCTTAAGACTTTCAGGTTACGGAAAGCTATTTTCATGCTTTGTGAAATTATTATGACAGCTCGAATAGAAGACAGTTGTGCAGAATAGAAAGAAGGGAAAAAGATGTATCCAAAGAAAATAAAAAAAAATAAAAAAAAATAAAAAAAAAAGAAAAAGGAAAAATCTCGTAACTTTTAATTATGCTATTTAACGAAGATGAATCCCAAGAGAAGTTGTAAATGCTTAAATTCCTTTGCTATTTTTTGTTCATTTTGTTCTTTTCATTTGAAATTTGAAAGCTATCTGAAAAAATGCCATCCCATGGTTAACCGTTGAATAAACTTTTCAATGTTTTAACGATGAGCTTCGAACGGTTTCGGTCAAGCTAAAGTTCATTACTTATGCATAAACATAATTTTGGCAAAACATATTACGATGACCTCAATTCCCACCACACACTTTTCCTTATCTGTTTTGCATAAAAAAAAAATCGCAAAATTTCCGTCGCTTTGAAGTCTTCACGTCGTTGCTCCAAAGAGTATAAATAGTAAAGAGGTAACAAAAGTCTCTTCCACTCAATTCGCTTTAAAAATTTCGTGCGATGGATATGGGCTACTTCAAGGCCAGACAAAATTCTGCCTTGGCGAATTAGAGAATATGAGATGATACGAAATTCATTCATAAAATAGGCACGCGTAATTATGCTTAGTGACGAATCAAAAATAGAATTGAAAACGAAGAAAAAAATGATTTTCTCCCTTTCTCGTTTCTCCTCAATTGACTATGGCTAGGATTTTGATTTTTTGCATATATCGGGAAAAGTGATGTGCGATTATGGCAATACAGCAGAGGATAAAAAATTTGAAGTAGTAATTTTAGAATGAATTTTGTATTTATTTATCAAAGTATTTCAAATTGATTAATTTTTTTGCTTTAAATATTAGTTGAAATTATTAATGTAACATAAATAAGAAAATTGAATTCAAAATCGAATAAATCCAATATATCGCACCCTTGCTACTAAATCGGCACAATTCAAAATTTCGCATTTTTCGAAAATCATTCAATATCTCTTGAAACTGAGGAGAAATAATATTTTTTCTAATCTTAATTTACTCTCAATTGACTGCTGCATCTGCCAATATAAGAGTAAATTTTCTTGGTGTTGGGTTTCTTACAGAAAAATGCAATCGAACATAAAAAAATTGATAAACATTTTTTTGAATTGTGCCGATTTATTAGCAAAGGTGCGATATGTATACTTAAAACTAGTGATGCCACGAATAGTGGATTTGGCCGAATACCGAATACCGAATATTCGGTCAACCTCTCGGCCGAATAACGAATATTCGGCAACCGAATATTCGGCACGTAGTAAAGACAGCTTGAGCCTACTCGCGACCAGTGTTCGGACTACGGAAATCCCATTTCGTAGTAGAAGACCGAAAAAATCGGAGTAGAATGAATTTTTGGGTAGCAAATTGGAATTTCTCATTTTCGAACAAAAAAAAAAAAAAAAAAAAAGGTCTACAATTTATTTGAAGCAACCATTTATAACTTACATTTACATATTACTTATATTTTTTGTCTCCATCAGTCAAGATTTAGATACAGAGACATCTATATGGAAAACAACCATTTGTTTGCGAACGAGGGAACACAAAAAACTCCTTCTCATTACATCTAAATCGTGACATAGATAAAATTATTTTGAGTTTGGTGAAGTGAAAAAATCGGAGTAGATTTGAGGTATTGCGTAGTGGCGGAGTAGATTTCAAAAATTTTTAAAAAACGGAGTAGATCTACTCCGATCGGAGTATAGTCCGAACCCTGCTCGCGACTAGCTGGAGTCAAGGCAAAAACTGCCGCTGAAAAATTTGCCCACTGTTTATAATGTTTTCGAAGAAAATTTAGAAGAAGCTAGCGTACATTTAATATTTCTAAAGAATAAAAAGCAAATCTGCTGTATTTTTAGATCTCGTTAATTAAATTTTTTTACGTTATTGTGAGAAAAACTTAATTTGTAGTTACTGCTGATTTTTTTAATAAGTTATTTCTACTATTCGGTATTCGGCCGAATATTTTAACTATTCGGCCGAATACCGAATACTGAAAAATGACGCCGAATAGGCCGAATACCGAATAGTGGCCGAATATTCGTGGCATCACTACTTAAAACTTCATAAAGAAGTGCCAATGCTTTGTTGGCTTCTACTGTATTCGCTTCAGAACTTTGAAGGAACGACAAAATTGCATTTTTTTTTTTCCTTTTTGGACATTTTTTCGGAATTTTTCGGGTCTAGAAGCAAACTTCGTACGAATTTCATTCCTTCGTTGTGCTTCGCTTTGGCCGCAGGCGAAAAGTTGTCTATAAGAGACAGACTTAATACTTTACGGTATTGTGATGAGGGGGCTCGATCAGAAAAATAATGCCGAACGAAAATATGTAGACACACACCCATCGACTAACAAATTTTATCATATCTTTTTAGGGACCTTGAATGTCAAGATTGGCAGAACTATGGACTCATTAGATTTCTCCCATAAAAATACCTTCTTACTGAAAAGTAAAAAAAAATTTTTTAAAGTCTTTTACGAAAACAAAATCAAAAAAATTAAGAAAAAAATTAAAAATATAAAAAAATATTTAACAAATTTTCCTCAGTTCATCAATTGAAAATAACATGCACGCTTCGAATTCAGAACTTTCAATTTCTTTTTGACTTCAAAAGTCCACAAAACGCGATATCAAAACTCACACACAAAAAGCACACGCAAAATTTCACACACATGATGAAAATTTTCGACTGCTCTAAGAAGCCAAAAATGAAAAGGACAAAGCAAATTAAAAAGTAGAAACCGGTTTAAGTTACATATATCAAATGAGAGTTAAAAAACGGCGAAAAAGTACTATAGGAGGAAAGGAGATGTAAAATATACGGCCTGCTGTGCGAATTTTTCATTCAGTTATTTAGTAGCCCATCTCCTCGCATGATTTTCAAATTGGAAATCACTCAAAGAGCGCACTGAGACTTTTGTTACCTCTTTACTATTTATACTCTTTGGTTGCTCCACGGTTTGCTCACAAACCCCCCCAACTAAAGCATAAAACGCAGACGCTTCTCCAAGAGTCAAAATGGCTCGAGCGTGCTTAGTCATAAACCAGTTAAACTACAATTTGGAGTTGATATTTTGACTGTCGGTTTGTTTAACTTATTTGGGAGTATGAGAGCAACTGTTAAAACACAAAAACGAAAAGCGAAGGAAATATGAACAAAAAAGACGGAACAATCGAAAAAAATAATCATTTGTTTGTAGCATTAAGTCAGGCAAGATGGGGGTTTTTTTTTTGTGTGGTTGGAATGTTTTCTTTGACAAGAAAAAAGTGAAACAAAAAAGAGGGAAAATTGTCAAATTTTGATAAGAAATTGTATCACCAACAAAGATATCACGGGCGAGTAAATGCTAATGAACTCCAAACTCGTGTAGGATCTTAATTTTGGGACTTTTGTTCTAGACATGGAAACGGCAATAAATTTCAATTGCATGGAAATATCAAAGAAAGTTTTACACAATATTTCCTTATGACAATTGAATTTTTTTTGGGTTTTTTGTTGTTTTTGTTTTAATACTCTTGAGGAAAAGACCTGATAAGGCGTTCAATTCGAAGAAATCGTAATGACCAAAAATTCCAACGTTGCCATAAAGTTCATTTGAATGATAATGAGTGCCATCATGAAGCTTCGTGGCCGCAAAACGCAAGAATAAATTTAAACCAAAATAACATAAACTGAACCTCTGAGGAAGGAAGAGACCGCAAAAACAACAGATTCAATTAGATACATTTCATGATGGATTCAATTTTTTTTCCCCCCTTGTTGTGGTATAGCGTACCTAACTGTTTTAGGTTGGTTAAAGGCCAACATTTTGTATGAGACATGTTTGTGAAGTGCATTGAAAATATCAAATGCCAAGTGAAAATCATGCGGGAAAATGGTCATCAATATTGATTGAAAAGATTCTAAATAAAAGAATTAATCACTATATTATTTGATCGGATCCGATATTCTCAAACTTCCCACGCAAGATCACTGAAACACACATAGGGAGAAATGTTCGAACTACATTCTTTCGGGGTTAATGCCCTTGGAAGACCGCCAAGAAGTTACAGCCATAAAATGTAAATAAAAACCTTTTGCGTTGGCGCGAGAAGTCTTCAAAGTAGGAGGAGGAGGAGAAAGAACACCGGAAAAGAGAAATGTCGAAATATATTACCTTTACGACGCGGTTCATGGTGGATCATGGATCAGCATAGCATAAAAGCACGAGCTAATCGAAGAGCCCAGCTTTCTCTTCGAAAGATTAATTCAAAGAAATCTGACTGCATTCTCAAAAACTCTAATGGAAAGACATAGAAAATAAATTCGAATTCTGTGGCCTGTTGCGTTTCTTCGTTTTTATTGATGAATGCATTTAGTTTTTATGTTGCGGCTCTCGGTGATTCACACTGCAGCTAATGATGAGATTCTTTTGGTTCGATTTTGGATAAATTACATCGGAATTTCACCAGTCGAAAATTCGAACATTCGAGCTTTTGTCTTTTTATACCCAGCGTAAGCGGGGTATATTAGTTTTGTGCAAATCTTGTAACAGGGAGAATTAAGCTCCGGAGCTATAGAAAAATATATATAGAAATGATCAGGATCAAAAACTGAATCGATTTAGACATGTCCGTCTGTCCGTCTGTCCGTCTGTCCGTCCGTCCGTCCGTCCGTCCGTCCGTCTGTCCGTCTGTCCGTCCGTCCGTGGTCGGATCTCCTCCGAAACGGCTGGACCAATCAAGTCGAAATTTGACACACAGGTATATCGGGATCCGAGTATGATCCTAAGTAAAAATGGGAGACATCCGCCCACTGCCACGCCACAAATGAATATAATGTGTTTTCAGTAAAATGCTTGTAACTTGCGAACCAGTCAACACATTCCATTGATATTTGGTGTACTGGTAAACTACGAAAAGAGACATATCCTGGCAAAAAATGGACGCCGCCCTCCTCGAGCCACGCCCACAAATAAGCCCAAAAATAAGGGCTTATCGTAACTTGTGAAGTAAAAGGCGTAGAAGCTTCAAATTCGCAGCATAGGTTGCCTAAGGCAAATGAGAGGTGTAGGAACAAAAATTTATGTAGCCCGCCCACTGCCACGCCCACAAATAGAGAATTTTCATAACTTCCGAAGTAAAAGGCGTAGAAGCTTCAAATTCGCAACATAGGTTCACCAAGGCAAATGAAAGGTGTAGGAAAATTTTTTTTATGGCCCGCCCACTGCCACGCCCACAAATGAAGTTTTTTCGTAACTTCCGAAGTAAAAGGCGTAGAAGCTTCGAATTCGCAACATAGGTTCACCAAGGCGAACGAAAGGTGTAGGAAAAAATTTTTATGCGGCCCGCCCACTGCCACGCCCACAAATGAAGATTTTTCGTAACTTCCGAAGTAAAAGAAGTAGAAGCTTCAAACTCGGAACATAGGTTCACCATGGCGAATGAAAGGTGTAGGGAAAAAATTTTATGCGGCCCGCCCACTGCCACGCCCACAAATGAAGGTTTTTCGTAACTTCCGAAGTAAAAGAAGTAGAAGCTTCAAACTCGCAACATAGGTTCACCAAGGCGAATGAAAGGTGTAGGGAAATAATATATGTTGCCCTCCACTGCCACGCCCACAAATAGAGAAGCAAACATAGTGCGCTCGTAATGTCGGGACGCTGGGTATTTCAAAGTCGGCTTGACCGACTTTAGCTTTTCTTACTTGTTTTTAAATTAAAACTATCGAATTATTGTGTTTCGGCCACAGAAAATAACAACAAGAGCTCAACAGGTTGTCGCAGCGTGAGTTTATGTTTTGAAATTGGTATTTCTGAAAAACGATTTATTGACTAGCTATATCATTTGGTCAAAATAATTTGAAGAGAACAAACAAATTTATATTTATTTGTTTGCATTTTAATGAAGCAATTAAAAAAAATAAACAAATGCATAATTTATTCCATGATTGATGATGATTTATGACTCCCCCGAATTTCGGACTCCGATCACGCGAAAGAATGCTCATTTCGGAATATTTTTTTTAATCGTTCCGAGCACTGCTTGTGGAACTTTTCTCATTCTGTCTGCTCATAATTATGACAGTCAATTAATATGGTGGACATGATAACTTGCAGCTTATATTTCTATACAAAAAAAAAAGTTAGTATTCTGGCTGTATGGGCGTTTCCAAGTATTTATGTCAAACATTGATTTGTATGTACTGTAGTTGCATGTCACGCAATCAAATCGCTTTGGAGATGGTCAATCGGAGAATATTTAAGAAAAAGGATAGGTACATAAAAATAAAGAGGATACTAAAGAAAAGGGCTCGGAAAAGAATGCACTCAAAATGCTTTAAGGGGGTCTTCTCATTGAAAAACCGTTTTTTGTACCCTTTTTAAAAAAATTCTTATTTGAAAACGCAAAGAATAATTGAAAACTTTTTTTATTTATTGTATTACAAAAAGTTCAAAGTAAATAAAAAAAATTTTTTGCCTCGATACGTGGGCTGTTCAAAAAAGTAATGAGACTTCAAAGTTGGTGGTGAAAAAAAAGGTGCCGTCACGGCGGCCACGATTCCGGGTCTTCGGAGCGTCCGAAATGGAAAAAAAAAAACGGGGTTATAATCAGTATAGATGTAATTCTCGGGTGAACCTCAAGCTTAATTTTGTGATTTTTTTTGACAAAATGGTGGCCATTCAAAAAAAAATTTCAATTTCGGGCCTTTTTTTGTAGTTAAGTGTAAAAAAAAATAGTAAAAAATTTTTTTAAATTATGGTCGAGGTTCACCCGAGAATGGTGACAATTCTGCGTCGATTCCACTTTGTTTCATGAAAAGCGGTTCAGTTGAACTGGAGATATCATGGCCGCCAGTTCGAAAAACGTGGTTTCGAGATAAACGCGTTTAAAGTTTGAAGCAACGCAAAAATTACTCGATTTAGCGCAGATCTTGCTCGACAAAGAAGGCTATATCCTCTAAACCATTTCGAATTTCAAAAAATCCTTTTAGGGGCATATTCACAACTACCCAAGCTATAAATAAATGCAAAAAAAAAAAGTCGAAAAAAAAAGTTGCTCAATGAGAAGACCCCTTAACGAATGAAAAAATTCAGCCAAAGTGTCAGTCCTTTGAAAAATGTCTTCATGGTTTTTGTTATATGACTTGAAACTCGTTAAAATAAATTGATTTTGAGGTTGTTTCTTCGTATTCATTGAATATAAAACTTCAATGCAAGCAAAAATTAATAAAATAGACAGAAAATTTTATTTGAAATGAACTTTTCCGCATTAGTCAAAGATTTTAAGAACATTTTCCAGGTGCATTAGGTTAGGTTAGTGTGGCGGCTGCCATTTAGGGTGACACACTTAGGCCTCAAATGGGCTCGTAGTGATACCACGAAAAATGGGAAAACAAAGAAAAACAGAACCTGAAAAAACGACATAAAACATACACGACCTCAGCTGGGATTTGAATCCAGAGTCTCTCGCTTCGTAAGTTGGCATCTCAGCCAATTGCGGCACAGAAGCCGACTTCCAGGTGTATAAAATTGAACGTATTTTTTCATCGCTTTGAACGCAATTTTTGTTATTTTTGGAGGCATTTTTCCCGAGCTTTAACGATTACTTTTATTAAAAGTAATGGTCGTGAGTATTTTTTAATTCTTGAAAATTATTTATTGAAAACTTACTTTTGAGGCTATTTAGCATCCGGATGACTATCTGAAATAAGTAAAAGAGAATTTGCTTAGTTGGATGTTAGGTTTTTTTTAAATAATGTAATCACTAGCTAGAACGCTTTAAAGATTAAAGCTAGAAACAGTCGCCGCGTATCGTAACGTAACGTGGCGGACGAGCTATGACTGGTCGATATATACCCATTTCCCATATACATTCTGGGTTGAATCAGCTGACACGTCACGTTACGATACGATATACGATACGCGGCGACTGTTTCCAGCATTACTTTGTTTATTTTCGGGGAATTAAAAATTTCTCTTAGCTGCCGAAAAACCCCTCCATAAATTTTAATACCATCGAATCAACCTCAAACGTTCTTAAAGAATTTGCCACTCAACTGCGATAAGGAAACCGCATTTTTCCTTTTAGATGAAAATAAAAAAAAACCTATTAAAATAATTCAGAAACAATTTCGTGAGGTTCCTTCACCCCTTAATTGTGATAAATAATATATGTATAAGTGAAGTGGAGTTATTTTTATATTAAAATCCATTGACGTGCTGCCCCATTGTTATGAATTTACAAATTATAGGAGAACGTTCATTTCTTCCGGACAATAAATTCGAAAAGCTCGTGCTGCTGCTGACTTGCTAAAAACGAATTCAGTAACGATAAATCAAAAAAGCAAACGAAAATAATAATAACGTGTACCAAGCAGCAACGTGCAAAGCAGCGCAGGACTCTCGCAGGCCATTGGTATGGCTGAGCTGTCAACACGTTTAACCCAAGGCGAAAAACACTCGTAGATCGAGATACGGCAGCAAGCATAAAATTGCACCAAAAAAGGCCATAGAGAGATAATAGTTCTTACGTAATAAATAATTACGGACTCGCTTTACAAAAGAAACAAAAAAAAAAAAAAAACTTTGAAAATGCCTGAGAACTCAAAAAGGAAAACAGACTGAAGAGATTTTAGAACGAAGAGTGAGATTTAGTGGCCGCTTAGCTGATGCAAAGTGCACGCTCTCGGCCAAACACGAATTCCTTTTCCATGCTCTTGTGTACTTTATGTCTACACAAGTAGGTAAGCTATGCTGCTCAAGCAAAGGAAAAAAAAATATAAATAAAAATTACAAAATCGCAGTTTATTCAAAAGAGTAATTTAAATAAGAGCATTATTCACACAAAGCCGCCAAGGGCTAAGCTTGAAAAATACTCATATGTAAGTTGAGCAGGAAGTCTGAAGCGTTTATGTTCCGCTGAAAGTTTTTTGTGTATTTTTTGGAGAATGAAATATTTTTGGTAGTTCTTTAGCGGAGGAAATCAGGGGGAATTTGCGCACATGTATGCCACAATTTTGTTGGATTTTTACGAGAAAATAAAGCCGGTTTTATGCAAACCGTAGGACGAAGTACACTTACTGGATCTATTTTAAGTAAGGACCATTAAAGAAAATCCACAAAGTCGCTGTTACTTTTGAAAGTGCTTTTGTTTGAGTTTTTGCTTTGAATTTCTCAAGGAACGAGCTTTTTGGGTGTAACAAAAATGAATGTAGGTATATTTGAAAGTAAAAAAAAACCATTTTTTTAGTCTTTTTAAGGTTTCATATGTCTCAAGGCTGTAACAGGGGTTTTTCGTTTACTATTTGGGCTATTTAACTACAGTCTAATCAGACTTTGAATGCTCTTGTTGGGTCATGGAAAACGAACAACGTTAACAGCCTTAAAATTAATGGAATCGGACTATTTTAACATTTAAAAGTTCAAACCGTTGTATATTTAAGACTTAGATATGGGCATTAGTTGTGCTCGAGGCAACCTCAATTTAATGCCACTTTGAAGGACAAGTCATGCTGCAGTCATACCGTAAATTCTTCGCAAATATCTTAGCTTTAAGTATTGCCACTAACACTGTGAAAGCTCAGTTGTTTGCTGCTTTTGCGGAAAGAAAAACTGAAAAAATCAAGAAAATACGAGCGTTTTTTTTTTTTTTGAGGGTATATGGCACGGCATGGATGCGGATATTTATGAAATTCCAACGCGTAACGAAGGAAAATTTAATTAACGCCAAGCGTTGTCCGAACGGACTCTCTGATGCTTTCAAAGAAAAAATATTTAACAAAATAATCATGACGTGATATGAATTTAATAAAATTGTCCCCAACGAAGAACCTGTGGAATTCTTCAAACGATTGACAAAATATTTTCTTCATATAGTGTCAATTTAACATTTATTAAAAAAAATTTTTTTTTTTTAATCCCCTGACATGAAAAGGAAGCATCAGAGCTTTACGAAGAAAACAAAATTTCAAAGCATAAAAGTGAAGAGAAAATGTTGCAGAATTTCGTTTTGAATATAATTATTCATTTCTTTTTCAGGGCATAGTATTTTTGATTCGTTTTTTTTTTTATTGTCATTTCACTGCTAGCTTCCCGCTGTTAAGCCATTAAAAAGAGCATAGAAAAGTTTTTAATTTCACGCGCTACCAGTCAAGAGTAACTCCAATTTATTTTTCAGGGATGTTCCGTGGGAACAATGCCCAAGTTATGCAGAGACAGGAGCAATTAAAGCTCAACAATTTTTGGTATGTAAGCGGTTTGGACATTTCAAATAAACCGAAAGGAAAAAAATTTGAATGAAATAAAAAGATTATAGAGAAAGATTTTTTTTTAACTTTTAATTTCTCTGACAGGCACGAAATTTCGAAAAGATAAATAAAACAACAGGAAAATATGAAAGGCCATTTTTTATGTCTTCTTTGTTACATTCGTATCTTTATTATTTCTGTCTTTTCTTTCTTGCTCCTCTTTCTCTTCTCTTTTGCTTTTCTTTATCTTCTCTTTTGCTTTTTTTATCTTATGCTTTTATTCTATTTTTCGTCTTCTCTTCTCTTCTTCTTTTCTGTTCTTCTTTTCTTCTTCTTTCTTTCTCTTCTTTCTTCTTTCGTCTTTTCTTCTCTTCTTCTTTTCATCTCTTCTTCTCTTCTTCTTTTCTTCTCTTCTTCTTTTCTTCTCTTCTTCTTTTCTTCTTTTCTTCTCTTCTTCTCTTCTTCTCTTCTTCTCTTCTTCTTCTTCTTCTTCTTTTCTTCTTTCTTCTTTTCTTTTTCTTCTCTTCTTCTCTTCTTCTCTTCTTCTCTTATTTTCTTCTTCTCTTCTTCTCTCTTCTCTTCTTCTTCTCTCTCTTCTCTTCTTTCTTCTCTTCTTCTCTTCTTCTCTTCTTCTTCTCTTCTTCTCTTCTTCTCTTCTTCTTCTTCTTCTCTTCTTTCTTCTCTTCTTCCTTCTTCTCTTTTCTTCTCTTCTTCTCTTCTTCTCTTTCTCTTCTTCTCTCTTCTCTTCTTCTCTTCTTCTCTTCTTCTCTTCTTCTCTTCTTCTCTCTCTCCTCTTCTTCTCTTCTTCTCTCTTCTTCTCTTCTTCTCTTCTCCTTCTTCTCTTTCTCTCTTCTTCTCTCTTCTCTTTCTCTTCTCCTCTTCTCCTCTTCTTCTCTTCTTCTCCTTCTCTCTTCTCCTCTTCTCCTCTTCTCCTTCTTCCTCTTCATTTTTCTTTCTTTTTCTCTTCTTTTCTCTCTTTTTCTCTTATTTCTTCTTTCTCTCTTTTTCTCTTCTTATTTTCTTCTTCTTCTTCATATTCTTCTTTCTTCTCTTCTTTTTCATCTTCATCTTCTTCTTGTTATTTTCTCCTTTCTTCCTTCACCTTCTACTTTTTACTTCTTTTATTCCTTCTTCTTATTTTACTTATTCTTCTTGTTATTCTTCATCTTATTCTTTACCTCTTCTTTCCTTGTGAGCACCCCCTCAAATACAAGAATCAGGTTTTCTCGTGATCATTCTCCATTTCTTATCTTACAATTGGAGGAACCTTATTTTAGACCCACTCTTTCTAAACATTATTTAGTAGTGTTTTTACGATTCCCTTCTTTTGTGGCTTCCTTGTTGAACAATACGCGATCTCAATAAGTAAATATGTACGAATGAGTATTTGATAATTTCCTTTGAAAACAATCTAAAATTTACAAAAGTAAATTTATGAAGACGATTTTGCCGATGAAGACGATCGTTATTCCTGTTCTCATTCAATTTATTTATTTCGTGCACCCGAAAAAAAGGCTTTAAACGATTTACGAGGCAATCATTTAAACGAAAAAGTCTATAAAATGCTTTTAACTTCTTCACGTTAAATACTTTTTACGCCTGAGATAAAACAGGCACAGAAATGGCATATCATTCGATTGATTCCTATCAGAGTTAAAGGGATTCAATTCGTCTAAGTCATTGCAATTAAAGAAAACCACTTACGAAGCCGCAATCTGCAGACGCACTTTACAAGTCAAAAATCGTAAAAATGCACTTTTAACCGAATTGCTTATGAGAAAAGATCTGCGCCACTTGAGAACCAAAATCGGAAGATAGTCAAAATAAGACCGGGGCAGGCCGGCCATAAGCACGTCCAATCGAATGCTTGGGAGGTAATACATAAAAATACATAGAAGAAGCCAGAGCCCACGCATGAAATATCAAAATGCGTACCTACAGGTTGAGTAGACGTCAGACGAGACTCCAGAAAAAGACGCAATCAACCACATTTGGTATTAAATGGAATTCAAAGGGGGAATGAATGCTCGCTCTGTAGGATAGAGGCGTAAATTATGATGAAGCATACATTTCTTGAAATGCATGCATGAATTCTTCAATCTCCTTTGCGATTTTATCAGTTTTCTCAAGTTGTATTTACTCAAGCATGACTCGAGCATATAATGCTGCCTCTTCGACAGTATTACGTAGCCGAAGTAGTCTCTTTTTCAATTCATTTGAGTGTCTTGCGTTAACCTTTGCGCTTTTATCAATTCGTAATGATTATGAAACGTCGTCGGCGTTCGGAAGGAATCACATTAACTACAAGATTTGGGAGTAACAAAAAAACCTCAATGTACTTTCCCAATCAGAAAATGGAATGCAAGGGAATTCTGTGTAATTAGAAACCAGAAACTTTTCTCTTTTTTAGGGCTTAGTTTGGACTGATGGGAAATTCGAGAAACTTAAAATAACATAAAAACTTTTTAATTATACAGAAGAGCTCCCAGAAAGCAGACTCGAGGTGAGAGCATTCCACGATGGAAATTTAAATGTGACCCCTAAGATTGCTTAAGTAATTTCAAAAGGAAAGAAACGCCAAAGAACTTTTGTTTAATTAAGGCGAACGAAATGAAAGGCGGCAGAAATGTTTTGCGTCAAATGTAAGAAAATATGGAAGTCAATTTTTGTTATATATTTTGAGTATTTGAATTTCGATACAATGATATTAGGGAAAAGCAAAGGAAATACTTTTTGTTCATAATAATAAATGATGCCTTTGAATGCTCGAATTCATGACTTCCTTTCAAATAAATTAAATGAGCCTGATAATGTCCTGTTCTGTCAATTATTTGAAACTCAACGATTTGCTGGAGCAATCAAATTGTTTGTGTTTTCCTGTTCTCCAACACCGTCAAAATTATTAATATTTAACGCAAATTACGCAGGGAAAACGATTTTAAATGACACGTCCTGAGAGCAAATGAGGAACAGCTTGTCAAAAAAAAAAGGTTAACACTACAATGTTGCAGACAACGAGCGCGTCCGAAACAATGTTGGATTGGCACAATAAAAGGGGCCATGGGGGTTGTAGCACTTACCGCGGATGATGCAACCGACAGAACAAAATGGAGGACCTGGTCGCGTTTTTCGGACCCCGGGATAGACCGAAACACTTGAATAGGCAAGAAGAATAAGTTTATTTTACACAACTTAGTGCAAGTACAGGCATCAAAGCAGTGTACTGTCTCATAAGCGGACACCTACGGGACCGAAAAATGTGTTCGCTTAACAGAGGTGTCCGCAAGGAGAGAGTACACTGTATGTATTTATATAAAAATTTATTTATATTTGTATATATGCATATTCCTTTGGTATTCATATATATGAAAAAAAGTGCGAAAAGATGTGGCACCCGGAATTGTCGGAAATGTCGTCATTTACTGTTCAGTGTAATAAATGTGCTTGAGCATTTGGAAGAAAGTCCTCCAAAGCATTAAATGACTAAAGGACTTTGTCTAAGCTGACAGACTGCGTGCCTGGACGGGAGCCACACGTTCTGCCAAAATCGTAGTTGTTTAGGAACCGCAACTTTTTTCTTTTTTTCTTTTTTTGAATTTTTTTTCTCTATTTTTTATTTTTTTATCATTTTCTTTTTGTAAGGATCTTGGCCGTGCAGTCGTTAGCAAAATTAAGCCATAATACAACCGAATGCGTGCGCATGCCAATGTTTGTGGCTGTCCATTTGTTTCTTTGAAGCACACTTTGCTCTATGGCCGTATAATTGGCCCCGGGAGTACGAACGAACTTGTTAGCAAAAACGTGGGGACACAGGAAAAACACAACAAAAAGAGGACATGAAAAATGAAGTAAATAAAAGAAAGAAAAAAAAAAGAGGGAGCCTTGCTTTTTGCGGTATTTGCGGTTAACAATAAATACACTCGATTCATGGTCCTATTACGTAAAATTTGCTAAAGAAAAGGAGCTAAATTTTTCAAGGACATCAACGTTTTAGGTTGGACGAAAGACTTAAAGCGGTTGTAAAAACGTGCGCTCGTCAAAAAGGCGTTAAAAGATTTAGGATTTTTTTTTTGGCTTGAATTCGGGAAAAAGATCGAATGATAAGAAAAATTCTTGTTGTTGCGAAAATTTGCATTGTATTTGTCCTCTAAATTGTTTACCATAGATATTTTGGAATTTATTATTTTTGAAGGAAACATATTTTCTTAAACAAAAAACCAACACCTACAGAAAATAAAATTTTGTTAAAACCCTGCAGTAAATGGGATCGGCTCTGGATCGACCGCGGGTCGGTCTCAAAGAAACCAGGACCAGTCGTCTTTCCATACATTGAACTCAGCTCTTTTAACATAGGGCTATCATTGAAAAACGACCGGTCCATTTTAAAGCGAGTGAGGTCTGTTGCGGGTGAATCCCGGATGATCCCCTTTTTCCCAATTCACCCAACTATGTACTCTCTTTTTTAGACTAGACGAGTGTGCGTCCGATGGAGGTTAACCCAAGACCGATCACGTTTAGTATAAAGTTGGTGCTCGGTGCTATATAGACTCGCCTAGGTCCGTTCCATTTTTACACCGAAACAATTTCATTACTACAGGGAAGCTTTCGAATTTGAAAAAATGGGAAAAATATCAGTGCCTCAAAAAAGTATTCAACAAAGCTGTGGGAAAAAACACAAACGTTTTATATGCAAAAAGAAAAAAACATAGGTAAACAAAAAACGAAAACATATACTGCACAACTGAGAAGAAAGGTTTGGTTGAAAAATCTAATGGCACAGACATGCAAAGTGGATATCTCAATTTGAATATCAAAAAGCCTTGGTGCAGACAAAATAAAACAACACAAAAAAAAAAAAAAAAAAAACAATACCCAGTTGTACAGTGCAATCTATGTAGTAGATACTTGAGTACTGACGTGAAAACAAAAACGTACGGACAATAAAGGACAAGACAACGTAGCACAATAATAAAGACAACACTAGACCGAAGGTTGAAGATAAGCCTGAAAAAGGTTAAAATGTTTGGACAATGCAAACAATGGACTTCCTGCCGTGTATTGTGCTCAATGTGAATGCGGCATTCGAAAGGGAAATAAGGAGTAGGAATCTATGTACGTATTTGACTTGTGAGCAAAACACTAAAACACCTGCAAAAGGAGAAAAACGTTTAAAAAACGTATAAAGAGAAGAGGTCTATTAAAAGTAGAGTTAAAGGTCTCACGATAATCCAATGAAATCAAGAAGTTGAAGCATTTAAAAAGGAGTCTTTTCAATGGATATTTGAAAGGTCTTTGGAAAGAAAGTACGTACGTTAAAATTCATTGTATGAAGCATATGAATTATGCGATGATTTCGATACTCACGGCAGCTCTACAAATGAAGTTGTCCAGGTTCTCAGCAGGTGACCTTTGGTAAGGTTCGTTTGATCACAATAGTTTTCTTTTCGTAGAAATCGTTAGCAGCGCATGGAACTAGAGCAGTTTTAATTGATTCATTTCATTTAGGCAATTCACCTGGGGCCTTACTCTGTATTGCGATGCGATACGCAAATCGATGCGATAGCTTATTTCGAACGCAATTGGAACGGTTTTTTTATAGTTTTTGATTAGTAAAAATGAACTGAAAAAGGAAATAAGTGAAAACAACCATTCCAATTGCGACTTGAAATAAGCTATCGCATCGCAATACAGAGTAAGACACCTGCTTAAATGAGTATTTTTAGCTCTTAAAAAGGATTTTAGAAGGCCCTGTGAATTGCCTAATTGTTTTTTTAAATTTTTCTCCTTCTATTTTTTATGATTTTCGCCCGCAATCTTGATTGCTGAGCCTATTAATTTCTATTTAGTCTCGAACTCTTCTTTGATTGTCCTTATAAAATATTGGTCTGCTTACCTTAAAGTTGAAGGTTTATGACTGAAGAAAGCTATAAATTGCCTTATTTTCTTCAACGTTATTCAGTTCACCCTTCAAGTTTCGGTACCTTCAATTGTATAATAAGTTTACTACATACAGGGTCCTCTCACACGAGTAAGTAGGTATGCCAATTTCTACGTGTTTTCAGATAAATTTTATCATAAAATGAAACAAGGAATGGTGTCAAGTTTATATAGAATTATACAGCTCAGCGGGAAATGAGCATTCCGACGGAAAAAGCCATTAATCTTCCATGCTGGTGAATGATGTAAAAGAGGAAAAGCCAAGGGAAATTTCAATGCCTGCATTAAAGAGATACGAACATTGTGGCTGGGTTGGAACTTTCTCCGGGGCTAAATGACAACGCTACGCATACTTAATCATGTCCAAAGCCAAGTGGAATGGAATGGCATCGCATGGTTTGGCATGACAGCGGACCATGTGCCGTAGGTGAATAGTGTCAAGCAGCGAAAACCTTCCGATTCAACAGCTTACTGGGCGCAGGTGGAAACTAAATGCAGGAAAATTTTATAGAAAAACTTCGAGCAGTAAAAATAATAAAAATAAAATACTTACTAATAGAAATACTCGGACAATCATGCCCTTAGAAAAAAAAATAAAAAAAAAAAACTATGAAATGGAATTTATGCTTTTTCGTCGAAACATGAACTTTCTTTAATAACTTTTAGTTTTTTTTTTTTATACAAGAATTTCTTTTGGGATTGGATTTTGAGGTATTTTATTTCTTATCAAGTATTTATGGCGAACTTCAGGTCATGCTAAATACGGAGAAAAGGGTGAAATACTTTCATAAATTCATCGATTTCATTTACAAGAATCAGTTCAATAAACTTGATCTGCTTGGAACTCGAAATTCTGGAAAACCCAATCGATTGAGAAAAATTTGAATATTCAAATTGAACGTATATCTTTCGAATGTAAGCAAGCGATATATTTTATTTAAAAAGTAGTTTATTTAATCGAAATATCAATATTCGGACAATATTACTTACAACTGATGAGAAATGTGAGGGAAATTTGAGGCATCTTTGCTGGCTGGGGGGATCGAAAAGAACCGGATCTGAATGCGGATTTCTAACTCTTAGTAACGATGATAGCGTAAAACCATTAGAGAGGGAGAATTCGTTTAAATTTTTAATTAAAGAACTGGTTTATTTTTTTGGTTTATTTTTTCAAATATAACAATTTTAGAAGAAGGCACAGTCGGTGGCTCTTTTACGCATCAGCTTAAAAGTCGAAGACCGAATTCGGAAGAAAGAGAATTTTCTACAAGAGATAACATTTGTTCTCGGTTGTCTGTTTGTTTTTTGGTTTTTCTTTTTAGTCTATTTAATTAGTTTATTTAACAACATTGACTCAGGAATCTACCGTAGGTATTTTAATAATTCCTACATATATAAGATTCATATTCAAATATTTGCAATCATTCGATACTTCATATGTAAATTGACAAGCGGATTTAATAACAACGCAAATACCCGAAGTTTATAAGTCAATAGTTATGACCTCAAAAACATTTACTCACGCCCACTTGATAGACATAACATTCAGCACACAAAGGCAGCCACAAAAAACACAAGTTAATAGACTAAATAATGAAAAATATGAAGGAAGAGAAATACATACACCCGCCTCAAATAACGTATGTACAAAGCGTGAAAAACAAAAAAAAAAAAAAATAAAGCAAAATTTCTTAAGTAATGACGCAAAAAAAGCTTAGGTTTTTTCTTAAACCCATTGACAGATAATTAGGGGCACCTTGAACTTCTTCATGAATCGACCAACTTCGACAGCCAAAAATATCATTGATTTCTTTTAGTTAAAGAACTTTGAACTTTTTGAGGGAAAACTCATGTTAAAGTGCTCGGTAATTCTTTTTAATTCATTTTCGAGCAGTTCGGGTGAACAATTTTTTTAAAAGAATAATACCAGTTTAAAGCTTAAAGCTTCAAGCTTTAGGTGCTTCTATTTTTTTAGTTCATTTGTTTTGCTTTGAAGTCGATTGTCCATTAAATTGTGTTAAGCTTATTGATGACTTCGATCGTCGCTCAAAACGAGTTTGGTCATTACTCGCACAGTATTGAGGCTTACAGCTTTAAAAAGCTTAAAGAAGAAGATGGAGAAGATGGAGGAGGAGGAGAGGAGAAGAAAAAGAAGAAGAAGCATTTCGTTAGAAGGACAAACAACGACAAAACAGACAAATAGAAATTTCAATACAAATTGAAGTTCATTTAAGAGAAACAGCTTCCGTTGGTACTTTTATTGCTAGCTTAAGACTTAAAAGACCCAGATAAAATTATAAGAAGAAAGCAGAGCGAGAAAAACCAGGGATTGCGCTACTTAAAAATAAACTTATACGAAGAATGAAGGAGACCAAATCTTTTTTTTTTCTTCTTCGTTTTGTTATGCTTTTTCTTAGTCATTTGTTTTGACCCGAATTTCTTCGAAATTCTCTCAAAAATGAAAAAAAACCTAAATTGGGGAGAGAAAGCATGTAACTTAGATTTAAGATAAAAGAAGAATGATTACTTGAATGAGAGAAGAAATCTTTAAAAATCCCTTCATATCAATTTACCTACGATAAAGCATTAACGGCTCTAAGGACTAAAACAAAACCGACTTATCATATCAGCACAATTTATTGATATACTAGCTAAATTTATTTCAAGAAATTGTTTCGTAAGGTCGGGATTTTTTTCGTGCGAGAATATTTTGCACCGGGCAATGTAAGCTAATTGCCTGCGAAACAACTTTATAAATAATATGAGTGGGTAATTTCCCCTTATACATCCGATACTGAAGCTTTTATTAGCTTAGCTTTGCTTAGCTTAGCTCGGAGTTACTAACGCCACACAAAAATGGATTAGAATTAATGTGATCCCCCTTATCGCTCGAATCGATACTGGATTGATTGAATAGAATTAATTAACAATGACTTGTTGGACGGAACTTTAATTATTTATGGCGCACGTTAGCTTCGACACATTGAAACCAAGAAGAAGAAAGCGAAACAAATTGGATAAAGCCAGAGAAGAAGACCAGAAGAGTTAGGCGCATAGCCAGTTTTCTTTCTCTGTTTTGGTCAGATTACTTTTCAAAGCTTAGTGTAAAATAACTTTGCTTGTTAATTTATATTTTTTGTTGTTGTTTTGAAATAAATTTGATTAATTTACAGTTTTAAGGCCATTGGATTTGCGTCAATAGAATTAAAAGAAGGCAAATGCGTCTTAAGAATTGTTACTTCGTAAGTAAAATTAATTTCCTTTAACTACAGTAGAGTCTGCATAGTGTGAAATGACTTTTGCACGGCATGTTCACGTTACCGAGACTGTTCACACGAAACCTACTTGAGAAAAGTGTAACCAAATTTAACTGATGTATTTCATGTATTCTATATCAAATAAAACTCGGAGTTGTTTTTGGTGGAAAAAGAGCTGGGCTCTTAAAAAAAAGCACCCGTTTCATTAATATAGCTTTTCTCAAGTAGGTTTAACCCATAGGTGCTCAATGTCTTTGACAACCCCCAGTGAAATTTTCCAAGGAATATTTTTTAATACCCAGTTTAAGAAGGCTTTTGAACAGTTTTTGGAAAACTGGGTTAAATAGTCACATAACGGTGGGGTTTAACGGGTTAAAATGTTCTACAAAAAAATTTGTCATTGAATTTTACTAAAAGCCTTCTCAGACGAATTTTAAGAAAAATCAATATTTATACTAGATTTACCATATTTTTTAGTATGGTATATGACCAATATTGCGAAATTTTAAAACACTGTAAAAAAAAATTGTAGCCTGCCAGACCAAAAATGAGTTGAGGTTTTACTATTCCACATGTGTACTTTCATTTGCAATTGGTTTGGTTTGGGCCCGAAAATTGCTGTCGCACAGTGTAATCGATGACATTGGAGAATTTTGGGGCAACGTTTCAAATATGAAAAACACATTTGTTGTTGCAAAGAAACTAAAAAGTCTAAATATTTCATATAATTTGAAAGTTTAGTTTCCGATTTTGTTGTAATATTGATATCACCTTGTTAAATACACCTTGATTAGAACTAAACGGATTTTGACATTCCCATTTCGTTTGATATCACTGATCTGTTTTTTTTTTTTTTGATTTTTAGTTGTTGCCCTAGTGCCTACACCTTGAATTGAAGTATGTACTAGTGATGTTACGAATGTGGTTTTTTAAACATTCGCGAATGCGAATGCTAATGCGAATATCTGTCGCTGATATTCGCGAATGCGAATGTGCAGTTTTAAATTAAGCGCAACTTATCTATGCTTTGGTATTGACAGCTGACGTGCCGTGTAAGGCCCACATATTTTTTGTTAGAGTGTTGCCCAATGATTCAAAAAAAAGAAGTTATTTAATTAACCTGTTTTCGTAAAGAAAATGAATTTAAATTTGTTTTCCAAGCCTTTTTTGAATAACTTTTAAATATTGTTTTGAAATTTACAAATCAATACACATATCAAATCAATCTACATAAAAGAAAAATATAACATCCATAGGATTTGTATATTTTTCGGACGTTAATATTCGCCAAGCATTCGCACAAAATTTTGCGAATATTGGCAACATCACTAGTATGTACATATGTGTATTTTAAGCCCGTTTGTTATGTTTGTAAGCATATGAATAGCTGTTTTTGTTCCTTTTTTATTTATCTATTGAAATTGTGGAAATAACGACTTATTTTTTAACATTGAAATTTGAAGTTTTTTTTACAATTCTTATGCAACCGGAAGAAAGTAAAGAGTTTCCATTTATTATTTTAGAAGAATTTTCTCAATTTTTTATGGACATTTTTACACTTTTGATACTTTTCTTAAGAAATGGTGATACTTTTTGATACTTTTGAAAAAATATTTTGATACATTATTTTTTGAGCGAGTGGCATCACTGGTTGGTAACGTTCTACTTACGAATTTAGGTTCCACTGTAATTCAAAAATTACAGTAGAGCCTGCATAGAGTGAACAAATTTTTTCAAGGCATGTTCACGTTACCGAGACTGTTCACACTAATCAATTTAGGCTCCACTGTAATTCAATAATTACAGTAGATTCTGCATAGAGTAAAATAATTTTTCGAGGGTATGTTCACGGTACCGAGACTGTTCACACTATCGAAACAAAATTTTTCTATGTTTATTTTGCTTTAATTGGTTCAAATATGAACACGAATTGAATTTATTTTTTTTTTTTTTGCTTACGTTCTCCCAATGATTTTTGAACAGTCGTCTTGCGAACACCAGCGTTATTCGTTGTTTTAGGCTCGGTCTATGTACTCTCAACACCAAGGTGTTCACTCCATCCGGAATTAACACTATCCAGACTCCACTGTAATTGAATATGGAAAATCGCGTATCAATTGAAAGTTGCTTTTCGAATATTTTAGTCCAATTCCTGGTCTCTCGGCAATTTTTAAAATATCGTTCGAAAATGTGAACATTTTAATTCTTGGGTTTTCTCACTTACATATGTGACCGCAATCAATTTAAATACAGATTTATTGCCTTAATCGGTCTCGCATTTAATTGATATTTATACGAAATGGCTTTGCATTTCTGTTCCACTCGTATTTGCATTTGTTTTAAAACATTTTTTAGCGATAAAGTTGTTTTCTTGAATAAGTCGCAGTTTGCGATAACCGACCAGCGTATAAATAAATAAGTTAAGCCATATAAGCCCAGGCGAATTGTACCTAAATGCATGAACAGTGAAACCTTTAAAACGAGAATTTATTTTTGAATGGCCAAACACAAATCTTTCGGGTCGTCTGACGCTTAATTATCCTAGTTCGAGCCATTAAGAAGAAATAACAAGAGACGAGTCTAGATTGCCGGCATTTGTCGTTTGTACTAAGGCCGTCATGTGTACGCAGCATCGATAAATTTTAGCTCAGGACCAGACTCAGCCACTTTGAAGGTGACGCCGGCCGACGGGCTTACTACCTGTTCCGGATGTATTAGTCCCATCGAAGTGATGAAAAAGCGGAAAGGGAATCTCGGAGTTTGGGTTTTTTTTTCTTCTGGTTTAAGGGATTTTAAAAATTTGCCTCATGCCTTCGAGTATTTTTCGAAAAATTCCATAAAACGAATTACAAATTCAAAAGCTCAAGCTTTAAAGGAGAGAGCAAAAAACCAATCATTATGAAAATAACAACAACAACAACAACAACAATAGCAATTACAACAAATATAAATAAAATCAATTAAAATTAAACGTGCCAAAGCAAAACAAAAAAAAAAAAAACAGCCAATCAGAGAACGGAGAACGAGGCACAAAGCCGCAAAGCATACAACCAGCCGTTATGACGCGGCTTAGCAAGTGTGCTTTAAGCTCTGCTTTTATAAAGAAAATTTTTTTTATATAAAAAGAGATAAGAGTAAGCACGAAAAAAGAGACAAGGCAAGAAATGGAAATATTGATAGACCCAAAAGAAGCAAAACAAATATGGCATACATTTGTTTTAAAAGCAAATTCTTAAGAAAATAATAATAAAAAAATATGTTACCGTTTTCTTGTCCCTTTTCTTTTTATAATCCAAGCTTTGGCGAACTTTTTTGTGCAACTTCTGGTGCTTCTTCCTCTTTTGCTGCGACTGCTTCCGCTTCGACTAAGTTGTGAGAAATTCTTGCTCAATTGAAAAGCTTAGATTTCCCGCACTGTTTCTTAATGGCGTATTCAATTTCACACGTTTTGGTATTTATTTCTAAGTTGGGGATTTTTCGTTTGTTTTGTTTTGCTTTCACTTGGCTTTATTTTTTGATTGAAAGCACTTTTTTGGCAATAAACACTTGCACAACGAATGCCATCGAACGGCTTTTGGCTGAATTCTTTTTTTATTATTGCCTTTTCAATTGTTGTTTTATTTTCTCAAAACTGGCTTTGGTTTTTACGCTTTTTCCCTTTTCTTGTGTTTACTCACACAGAGCCATTCGGCGCGGAGAAATTTTCGAAAAATCCTCCCGATAACACAACCTTGCAAGACAGGCGCGCGATTCAAACTGTTCAAATGGTCGGACAACAACACTGTTATATGCAAGCATGGCTGCCGTTTGAATGCATAAGCAATCTTTTTGGTAGATTATTCTCTGTTGGGTTAATAGAGGAGATTTTTTTTGAAATGAAAAAAGTTTATTGTAAGGCCTCAGTACGCACTTGAACTGTCATTAAATCGTCTGAAATTGTTGACAGCTGTTTTAAAAGTTTTTAATGTCGTTTGCCATTAAATTTCTTCGAAACTTCAAATGTTAATTAGCTGTGTAGGCTAACCTATGCCATGTAAACAAAAATTTTAACCAAAACAAAATTCTACCAAAAAGTAAAAACATAAAACGATTTTTTTTTGAGTTTTAAAAATTTTACAGCATCTTTGAATGAACTTACTCTAATTTTTTTTTTTTTTGAAAATGCCAAGTCTATACTGAATATTTAAATACATTTTTTAGGAGCTTTCCACTAGTTAATCCTTTACTGCTTTACTCTATTAAATAATAATTTTTTTTTGTTGTTAATGGTTTTATCAACCCTTTAATTTCTTTTTTCATATTCTATCACTAAATTACTTTTTCTTTTGTAAAAAAAAAACCCTCTATGTATTCATATGCGTTAAAATTTTGTAAACTATTGTACACTTTTTCCCTTTTTCAATCATTTCAATTTGAACTCTTCAATTCCCAGTGCCGCTTGCAGGTGATAGAGGTTTAATAATTTTTTGTGCCCAATTCTTTTCAAATTTTCATTGCTGTAGCCAAAAATAAACCATTCGCATATGACTTTATGATTGCATTTTAAGTTTTCACGAGTGCAACATGTTCGTCGTCCTTAGATTTATACTATGATGGTTATAAATAATTTTCCATTATTGCTACGGAATTGAAAACAATATTTTGAATTTTAATATTTTCAAAATACACCGTGTCGCCTGTAGATTAATTAAAAAATTAATATGGTTTAAATATTTTTTATCATAAATATATTTTTTTTGTCACCAACAAATAATTTAATGAAATATTAGCGAAAAATAAGACCCGCTCTTATATCAGCTTAGACATAATAAAAAAAAAACATCATCAATTGTCGTGTGATTTTTCCTGTATCAAAGGTATTTTCTTAGATGGCAGCCCTAGTGGTAAGAGCTTATAACAGTATAACAGCGGTTCGTTATGATTTCAATAATAAAGTAACGCTTTGACTGTCTCATACAAATTTGTGAAGACGAACATCATACAAATGAGCCATACGCGTTATTTGTTTTTATTACGAATTATATTAAGTAAATAAAAAACAATTTTAAATTAATCATTGAAGAGTTTGTTGCAATGATGAGAAGGATTTTTTTTTCGGGGCTCCTTCAGATATAAAAGAAAATGTAATACCACCCATATAGACTATTAAAACTGTTAAGCTTGAAAGGCACGTAATACGGAAAATGAAAGAAAATATATTTATATGCAATGGTCGATTATTTATGCTGCTACCAGAAAATCAAAGGAGGAAAAAAACGACCAAACTGCGAACCTTAACTGCAAAGTACGTGTACTTTATTATGGTCATATCTCACAGTAAATACTGCAGCATCATGTGAGTTCAGAAAGTACGTGCTTAAAATGTTAATTACATTTTTTCCCGCTGGCTAACGCATGAAATCAATACAAATGGATGGACCGAACTAAGTTTGCTTTCAAAAGAATAATAGAAGAGAAAATGAAAATGAGAAAATGAGAAAATTAAAAAAAAAAAAAAATCGAAGAATTGAGATATTGAAGTTCAATAATGTGTGGTCAGAAAAAAAAAAACATTCAGAATTGATATTGATAGAGACTTTTGAGTGAGATATAAAATCGATGAAATAGCATCATTTAGTACAGGCGGAAAAAGAAAATTCGAAAGGGCGATAAACATCGATGGGACACATCTTAAAAAGATCGTTGTCAGGTAGAATTTCAATATCGTCGCTATGATCGCATTTAATTGAATTTTTTTCTTTCGTTGGCTTGTTTGAACAGAATGCGACATGTGTGTATTGTCCTTTTTCAGTTTGTAGTCAGACGTGCCGGTATGTTGATCTATGTTGTCTACCTGTTGTTTTCCATTTTTCGTCATTAAGAACGTGTGTTCATTAGGTTGACTTGCAATCATATAGACCAACCATTCTATATGCCTTAAACCGACAATGTTGCGAGAAAAGTTTTCATTTTTTTTTTTTTTTCGTTGCTCAAAGCCGGGGAAAACTGCGTCGAATTCTGACATTAACACGTTTCTGGAAAACGAGCCCAACGGCGCGTGAGAAAGGTAAATGCGTCAATGAATACCGCATTGTCTAGGGTTATTTATAAATATGTAAACTCCCTCGTTTTTCTTTAACCTCTTGAACGCAATTTGTAACGCATTTCTGAGCGCGAAGCCCACACAATCATATTTTTGTTTTCTCTTTCTAGAATCTAGATTTGAAGATATGTATTTTTATCTTCTTTTCTGTTGAATTTTGACGATGTTTTCATATCCTCATTTCATTTCATTTCGTTTATTTTTTTATTTTTGTTTTTTTTTTTTAATAATCCTGACAGCTTCGTTGACAGTTCTGTATACAATGTAATGTAGTCTCGGTTTTAAAGTTGGTTTTCACGCTCCTTGTCGTCGTGCATGTGTTCCACATATGGAAACCGTGGTTTCGCAATTCTCGGTTTTGTGGAATTATTGCTTCGTGGCGATACTTGAGTTCGGGATTTGTTTATTTTTTTTTCAAGGAATTCAATGTACTCGAATCTTTAGAAGTTGGAAATTCAGGAAGTCATATATTTGTTTGTTTTGAGTAGAGTTTTATTCGTTTATTTAAATTTCAAAGAAAAAAGTGAAATTTAAATGACCCGGAGTTCTCGAAAAGCCTAATCGATTCTTCAGACTCACAGTGACACTTCTATAAGGTCAGCCATCACTAATCAGGCAGCCTTACAGGCAATGCGGGTGGCACTGGTTGAACGTCTGACACGTCTTAATCGGAAACCGTTGTCAACCTCGTTGATAATCCTCTCTTTGCTAAAGAATCTAAGCTTAAGATTAAGAAGGACCACCCACCTTAAATCACGGTGTCCCCAGGCTTCATTAATCAGACATTGATTCATTTGCATAGAACCTTTTTAAACTGTTAAAGATGTCGCTAGCATGACTACCTTGCTGTAATAAAAAGGTCCCTTTTTCTATTGAAAATGAGTAGTTCGAGGTCAACCCAAGGGTAACTGGTTAAAATCCAAATATTCCGGCAGCTAGAAAAGATCTATGAGGGTTGTTTGTTAGTATTTTATCGTACTTACTGTAATTTATATTGGTTAAAGATCAAATATTCGCAACTTAGACAATAGATTCATTAGGGTCGTTGTCAAGCATCTATAATATAATAATACTGTAATTTATAACCGACTAGACAACTCATCGCCATCTGATCTAAATAAGACTACTTTTTGAGTAATCGTTGCAAACATTTTCGGAGTATTCATACTTATGAGTCCGAAATGAGTCCAAAATTTTTACATGATATGACGCCTAGGAGTTTTAGTCCGCATAAGGAAAAAATAAAGAATTTTATTTGATCTTAGCTTACAGTCAGTAAAAAAAATTTACGCACACCTTGAACTTCCCATAAAACTACTTTTTTCCAACAATTAAAACTCCAAAGTGCATATATATATATTTTTTTTTTAATAAGGGAAACGAGGGATTTTTATTAAGGAACAATAAATAAATTCTTCAAAAATACCTTCGAGCAACATAATGGTCGTGTACTGGCAGGCAATGGCTCTATCCTAAGGCAATTGCATACACCAACACAGTCCCCTGGAATGAACTCTATCGAAAATTCTTGGAGTTTCTTAAGCAAAATGATTCAAAACCATCAAACATCCTCCAAGGAGGTCCTTATTACGGATTAAGAGCTAAGTGAGAAAAACTGACCCCAAAGGATGCTGGTAATTTGGTCAAAAGCATCGAAATACGACTGAAAGTCATTATAGAAGCCAAAAGAGTCGCCACAAAATATTAACTTCGGAGTTGGAACCCCTTTGCTATGAAAAGGTTTCAAGTGTACATAAACTTTTTTGACTGAATGTATATAAAAATGTGTGTTTTTGAATGGGCAAGATGGACTTCGAAGGATAGGAAAGAATGCTAAAATAAAAACTCGAAGCAAATTAAAACCAACTCATTGAAAATTTTAAATATAAAATTAGAAACGTTGAAGCAGGGGAAAATTCCCACAAAAAATTGGAAACACAATTTTTATTTGTTCACCGAAATTTTCGTGCACACAAAATAAAATTTTTTAAAATTCGTACTACCTGTGGAGTGATAAATTATTAATACATATACCTATGGTACCTATGGTACCTATGCAAAAAAAAGAGCAGTTTATAATTTTCGGAAAAAGTCATAATTGACTCTTATATGGACTTATTCCATGTTTGAAATCCCGCTCACAAAAGACGACCTTCCCGAGCTCATTATGATCCTTTCACTGAGCGAACGTAACCATGATTTTTTTAAAAGGGCGCATTGTTATTCACAGTCCTTTTGATTTTCGAGCAGAACAAAAATTTCAAAAGAAAAATGGTTGATCAACAACATTTTTGGTTGAATTGAAAGGAAATTGTTTAATTACATTTCTTTTCGTTCGGTATAATTCTCATTTGTTTATAAAATAAGACATATAAGATATGTATTCATATTAGAACTTTTTAAGCATTGCGAAAGCATCACCAAAACGAGTGACGAAATCGGATGAAGTCAGCGATGGCTATTTTTTGGGTCATGTTCAGCAGAGTGCTGTGCTCTATGGCCATTTGCTTTGAACGTTTATTAAATTTTTTTGACATTCTTCTTGTATAGGTATTTTTTGGAATTTTTTTAAATAATATCTTGTCATTTCAAGTATGTCGGTGTTGGTTCAACAATTTAAATAAATCCATTTGAAAATTATAATCTCAATTCAACCTGAAACATAGTTGATTCAAAAGAAAATCTTTATTTTATTTCAACAAGAAAAATTGTAAAAATTAAAAATATTCCTTGTTGAAGCCGTTTGTATGTTTTTCCTTTTGATTTAACCAGTTTCTGGTTGACTTTTTTCCTCAGTGTTAGGACTCAATATATTTACTAGAACGACAATTCATTGTTCAAATACACACTCAAATACATTGCCTGGTAAATTAAAGGAAAAGTACCGGTATTTCCATGAGGTGCGTGGAATAAGGCGGAGAGTAGCTGGATTAATTCCATATCGTAACATGACTGGCTTTCAAGAACAAAATATTCATGATGAAGGAAAAGTTTTTCATAGCTTATTTTTTTGGCTTCAAAACTCTCAAAATTTTTTTCACATTTTAAGTCCTTAAATCCTGTCAAACCAAAAAGGAAACCCTTTTAAAACGCATCCCAAATTAAAAGTTCGTCGAGCATTCAATAAACAATTGGAAAAAGTTTTCATTTCGCGGGTGATAATTTCGAACAGAAGCGAAAATTAAAGAAGGCAAAATAAAGTGGAAAAACAATTTTCTTACAAAAATAACAACAACAACAAAATGACGCAGAATTTTTTTTTTTTTTTTTTTGAAAAATAAACGAACTGGAATGGGGACTTTAAAAACTTTTTGGTCAGTCAAGGAAACAATGATTTCCAGTGGTGTACAATGAAATTATTTCATGGGGATATGCACCATACTCTATTGGGGTCCATTCTTCAATCTGTTCAAATAAAGAGTAAAAACTTCTGTTTGGACTTCATTCCAGTCGGTCCCCCATGTGAGTGGCACTGAAATTTCATAAAAGTCCTTCCCAACTTTGGCCATCATTAGAGTTCGTTCGTCGCTGCTCTGTTCAGCTGCTACAGTTAAAGTCTGTTGTTATTTTTGTTTAATATCTCCTTCTTCTTCTTCTTGTTGTTGTTTTTTTTTTTTTTGTTGTTCTTCATTTCCTTTTCTTCGTTGCTTTTGTTTTAAAAAAGCTCATCAAAAGTTTTAACTCAAACTCTCTGAGTCGAACTTTTGTTGTTGATTTGGCTTTCATGCTGCGTTGGCTCATTTATAAGCTCTTCAAGCACTTAAATAGCCTTAACTAAGAATGTTGTTCAAATGATTTTTAATAATTATACCCAGTAGCAAAATCAGAATCAGAATGGGCAAAAAAATAAAGAAAACAATAGCTGAAAAATGAGTTCATTCTGAATTGTCTGTCAAGGGGCAAAGTTTTCTTTTGATGCGAAACAGAAAGTTTAGCCTCAGTTGGACTCGGTCGCCCAGAAGTCGGTCCGATATGTATTTTCTTTTGGGTTCGTTCATGAAAATTTAACGTCGTTTTTGAAATAAATTCCCAAATTAAGTTACGTTAAATCCAGTTAAGGGTAACCCATCTTTTGCCCCACACTCGAGAGTTCCAGGCTGAAGTATTTGTTGCTTTCACTTTCACTTTTTCTGAAAATTTCGTTTTAATGGACTTTTAATTTTAATGCATTTTGTGGAAAACGTTTTTACCACATAAAAGAGGGTTAAATATTTCAGAAAACAACTAATTGGAAAATAAAGTAAGTAATATATTGATTGAGTGACTTGAATTACTTGAAGAATTACTGTTCCGATTTGGATGAAATTCTTTAAAAATACGGGGCCACTTTTGATAGTCCGGACGCTGGTGAAACGGTCCTCCTGTACTATGTAAGGATAAATTTGTTAGAATTCAACAAATACATACATCATAGGATAGGAGGATGGAAAAAACCTCAAAAAACCACCAAATCCAGTGTTGACTTCGACAAGGACTGGCTCTTTAATCAAAATTTTTTAAAAAATATAAAAGGGAAAGTAAACTACTAGATCAATTCAGTTGAAAATCTTAGGAGTTGTTTTTTGTACTTTAAAAATGAGAGCTTAATTTTTTTCACAATTCGTACCATATCCTCCACATTTTAAATCCGAAATCAAAAAATTGGCTTCGGGACTTGGTATAAAGAAACACCTTTTAAGCAATACACAAAGAATATTTGCTAAAAATTTCTTTCATGTCATAAAAGGTCAAAAAAGCTAAACAAAAAATCGAAGAAAAATTTTAAAAATTCTCATTTTTTACAATTGCCAAGCTCGTACCGTAAAAATTACAAGCTGCAACTTCATGAAAAAAGTGTCATTTTGATAGTCCGTGATATTAGCTTTGATACGATGTCAACCGTGATAATTTAACAAAGCAGTAATATATATATTTTTCCCTAAAAGCCAAAAAACTGAAGAACTCACACAAAATTGATGTTAGCTCCAGAACTACACCTAGGAAAAAATTAAAAAAAATATTTTTGATATTACCAATACCACCCTTATCCGTAATAATTAACGAAATGGCGACAGCGAAACCACTGTTGGCCTGTGTAATAGTGATGTTGCGAATATTCGCATTCGCAAAATTTTGTGCGAATATTTGGCAATTATTAACGTCCGAAAAATATACATTTCTTATGGATGTTATATTTTTCTTTTATGTAGATTGATTTGATATGTGTATTGATTTGTAGATTTCAAAAAGTTATTCAAAAAAAGCTTGGAGAACAAATTTAAATTCATTTTCTTTACGAAAACCGATGAATTAAGTAACTTCTTTTTTTGGATCATTGGGCAGCACTCTAACAAAAAATATGTGGGGCTTACACGGCACGACAGCTGTCAATACCAAAGCATAATTTAAAACTGAACATTCGAATTCGCATTCGCGAATATCGGCGACGGCATTTGCATTCGCATTCGCGAATGTTTAAAAAACCACATTCGTAGCATCACTACTGTGTAATTCATAGAGCTGCACTCCTTGGTTTCGATTACACTGATGCTATAAACAGAATAAGTACGTCAGCGAATATTCGCTCGACGTCATTGCTTAAAATACACACGGTTATATGAAGTTGCCCACAACACAGCGAATTTCGCGACGTCAAAACGCCGCAATAGATCTAATTCTAATGGTAGCGCCGGCGACTGGCGAATAGCAGAATTTACACATCAGAAAACATATGCATTTGTATAAAATCTTTGAGATTTTGTTTCGAAAATGAGGGTTTGTAATTTCTGCTGGCAATGGCTTATATTTTCAATCATAGTTTTTCGAAATTCTGAAAACAACATGAGTTCGCCATTCGCTGTCATTGTGTTCACCCGCGCGAATTCTTCGGCGTATTCGCCTGGCGAAAATTCGCTTACGCCCTTATTCTGTTTATAGCATGAGATAGTAAAAAAATCAGACTGACCTGAATCCAACGGTTTCCCCCTATTTCGGCCACGGGGAATCGAACTGCATCATTAGCTTTTTGAGTTACAATAACGGTTTCATACAAATTTAAAAAAAAACTTTTACTCCAGTTTTTGGCGCATTTCTGTGTATAGGCTGGTCTCCAGTTCCCCAAGGAATGAAAAACTCCATATGAAAAAAAGCTAAAGAAATGCTTAAGAAATATTTCTGCATGCAGTCCCCAGTTCGGCAAAAAAGTAGTACATATTTTAATACGTTTTTTTGACATAAAATGTGCACGGCAACCCCGGCTATCAGCAGAAATAATTGCAAATGAATTGTTTCTTGGAGAAATTTTGACAAGTGAGGTAGGTCAGTTGTGATTGTATAGAAATAGTGCATCCATTTTTCGGGTTTTTTCAAAAAACATGGAGAAAAACCCAAAAAAAAACCCAAAACGCTTAATAAATTTCTCAAACGAGAATAAACGCGAATTAATATCGCTTGTTAAAGAGAGTAGAAGAATTTGCGCGCTTTTTATTCTGAACGTTTATAATCGCGCCTTTTTAATTTCTGTGTTTCGTTTCACTTTTTTGACACATGTGACATATGATAGATTGCCTCTGTTGCACTAAAAAGTTCTGTAGTACTACCTTTTTTCCTCGGAGAAAAAAATATAAAATTTCTGCTGACATTCCTTACCGAACTGGAGACCAGCCTTATGGGTTGAATATTGGTGGTCTTAATTAACATCAAAGTGTGCTCTGAGATATGCCAAGTAATTCTTTGAAAAACACAGTTATGATTAGAGCTCGGATTTTGAATATTTTGAAATTTTTTTGAATTATTTGAATTTATTGAATATTTTGAATTTTTTTTTGAATTTTTTTGCATTTAACCGTGCTTTTTGAATATTTTAGTCGCTCAAGTAGGCTTTTTTTTTTTTGTTAATTTGACAATTCAACATTTTAATAGGCATACTTAATCGAACTAAAGCCCAAAATCCAACATTGCGAGAGCCCGATGCGAGAGTGCGTGACGTCACGAAAATGTTTTGCGTGACGCATTTTAATCTCCAATGAGAGTTTTGCATCACGCAGATGAAAGCATAATATCGCTTCTAGAAATGCAATATTTGAACCAAGTATCAATCTAACGAGTACCGAGTACTGATAAAAATTATACGCTATCACTTGAGTTTAAATTTTAATTCAAAATTTTCAAGCTCTTTTTCACAGAACAGTGAACAGTTTTTGTTTTATTAGTTTAAACCAGTGCTTGCCAGCGTAATACTCTTTCATACAAAGCTGAGTATTGCGGCTTTGTTGTTTCTTTGTTGTTGTTTCTCGCACACAGCGTCTGTGTTAGCGAGAGAATTCAATCAGTTTGGCAGCGGCAATGAATAAGCACACATAAATGTGAAGAATGAGAGAAATTGTAGTAGTGGTCGTGCTGGCAAGCACTGCCCTGCAGTAATTGAGACTCACCCCCTACTCACCTATGGTGCACCTCAAAAAGACCACAACTAGTCCCCACATAATTTACTCTTACATGCATTCAACTCACCTCTTTAACATGGGGCCTACATTAGAAAGAGAGTAGTGCATGTAAGACTCACCCATGGTGAGACGTTTTGGGTGAGTTGGAGGTCAATCGACGATTTTGTTAATTTATGGAAAAAAAATTTTAATTTTTGTTTTATTTTTTTTTTCTTCTTTTCATTTTGTTTATTTTTTGTTTTTATTTTTTAAATCTTTTTGTTTAAACATTAGTTATGTTTTTTTAATTTTCTCGTCTCGAACGAACCTTGAACCGCTGATCTCTGGATCTCTGGGTTGGTAGGTAAGTCTGCGTCTTAACCATTACGCTAAACAAGGAAATTTAATATGTTGATCAAAATGCTGACTTGAGTTTTTAGGTGCTCAAGTTTTTGTGAAATAAAATAGAATATTTCATAGCAAAAAATTTTCAATTGAAAAATAAATATGTACTTTTAAAAAAAATTTAAATATGAAAAAATACTTACATATTAAAGAAAAAATTTTTTACTTTTCAAAATTAACTAATAAAAAAAATTAATTAAAATATGAACATAAAAAAAAACTCTAGGCAATAGAGAAGAAAAAAAAAATGTTCAATCGAGCCACGGATCGAACCTAGACCTGCGTGGTTGCTGAGCGAGAGTCTTACCCTTTACGCTAGTTAACTGTTGACGGTACGTCGATCAGAATGCGAACTTAAAGCAGACAACAACAAGCGCACAGCAAGAGTACACAAAAAAATGAACTCACCGCCCCTCGATCTCTTACGGAACAGTCAGCGGTGAGACCTATAGAGGTCGACCTTAGGTTAGACGTGCTCCATAGTTTTTATGGTCTAGTTGCTAACAGTCTCACCTAAGGTGGGTCCTATTTTGCAAACTGACCGCTCGTTTACTACAGGGTGGTTTAAACGAGTACTTAATAGCGAGTACTCAAAAAATAGCTACATCATTAACCTGTCAAATTGCCTCGCAACGAGAAATATTAAATTTTTCAAAATTTTCTCGCTACGAGGTCTCGGAGTGCGATACATTAGAGCTTGATCCATATGATTGAATGTATTGAAAATTGTGTGCGTCTCGTCTAGCGCTCTCGCACAGGGCTCTCGCAATGTTCGATTTTGGGCTTAATTTGGTATTTTTGACAGTGAATTTTTTGAATATTTTGAATTTTTTTGCATTTTTGTTTGAATTTTTTTGAATATTTTTTGAAAATTTTTAATTTTTTGCATTTAAAAAAATTTTTTTTTAAATATTTTTTGAATATTTTTTTGAATTCTTTTTTCATTTTTTTTACATATTCAAATTCCGTGGCATAGTTATGATAAAATGCAAAGTCTCTCGATAAGACGTGAGGCCCGAAGTATCCTTTTTATTAAAGATATTCTTGACCACAAGATTGAGTGCTCAGATATCTTGCAAAAGATACCAATTTATGCTCCCCAAAGACCTTTAAGAGAAAGAAGTCTTTTTTACGTGGAGTTTCACAGAACAAATTATGACAATAATGAACCCTTACATAGATGCCTTCTGCGTTGTAATTCTCTTCATTTCGACGAAGCTCGATCTACATTTCTACAAAAAAACGTTTACTCTTATTTATCTAGTTAAAATGTCTTTTTTTTTGAATTTAGTTTGTAAGTCCGCTAGTGTTAAGTGTAATCTGTGGGAACGAATCCCGGTAGATGAAATAAATAAATAAAAATGCCGCTTTACAGAGCTATACCCATTTAAAACTCAAAAATCATTTATTATTTTGTTAGTATTTTAAATATTTCAAAGCATACTCAGGGAATTTTCATATAAAAAATAAATAAATATAATAAAAAGGGGGAAAACGTTGGATTCAAGTCATTCTGTAAAATTTTTGTAAAAAAAACTTGCACAGTGTGCTTGTAGCGAAATTTTTTTTTTTTGCATCGGGCATTTGAGTTATGGAACTCTTGGCTTTAGAAGGCCAATAATGAGCTACACATAATGAAAAGGCTGCACGACGCCAAGTGAAAGAATGTGGCAAACAAGTCTTCAAATATTATATGAAAAAACACTACTGGGCCGTGGAACTCCAATCCACTATAAAATGCTCTGGAGGCCCCTTTTCAGACGCTTTTACAAAGCCCAAAATTTTTTGTTTGTTTTTTCTTTTGTTTTTGTTGCTGTTTTCCGCCCAACCCAAGACAAAAGCTCGTACTTTTAATCGTTTTTTTTTAATGCTGCGAAATTGTAATCCCATTTTTTCAGCTCCCATCATCTTGTGCTGACCTTATTCCCAAAGTCGGCGTAGAGTCGGGGGTGCAAAGTACCCATTTCCCAAAATTTTGCTGAACAATACACAATCTCCAACTTCCCCGTCCAGTCATGCTGTTATTATTTATTTCCTTTGATCCATTTTAAATGAGATTTCCCGAGAAGAAAAAGAAAAAAAAAATTCCAAGACACAATTACAAATGAAGGAGGAAAAAATAAAACAAAATAATTGCAAAAACTTTGCTTGTGGACATTTTCATATTGCATTCATTGACCGAAAACTTTCTCCGTTGACGTTGGCTTTTCTTTTTGATTTTTTTATTTGTTGAATTTTTCGTTTTTCTTATTTCAACTTCTCATTGGTATTGAGTTTCCTTTTAGCTCGTCGGAACTGTTTTGAACTTCTTGAAGCAAACACCTTTTGAAACAAATTTTCGTCAATGAAGTTAACTGACCAGCTCCGAAGTTCTGTTCGCTGTCGTTCATCTGCTCGCTCGAAGTTTTCTTTCGATTTATGAGTTTTATCCTCTCAAGAAGTTTAATACCCAAGCTTAAATTGACTTTGGCGAACTTACGAGTCTGAAGTTGAATTTTTTTTCCCAATGATATTGCATCTTATGATGAATTTTCTTTCATTAGATTGAAAAACTTTTGAATGGCATCATATAAAAAAATCTTGGTAGGTACGTACCTTCTTACAATTGTGATAACAAAATTTTGTCATTAGAATTCAATTAAAAGTTGAAATATGATTTATTTTGTGTACTCCATGCGAATGATGCCAGCTCTGTCTCTCTCTCTCTCTCTCTCTCTCTCTCTCTCTCTCTCTCTCTGGCACAATGTGCTTTTGCTTGGCTTGAAATCTCGTTCGACTTTTGTTTTCATTTTCAAATGTTTTCATTTCGATCGGAGATGATTTTGACGAGTGTCTTTTTGTTGTTATATGTCTGCAAACACTCACGAAACGAAGTAAAAATTTTTGAACATATTCTCGATTTTGATGGCTATGGGAAAACATGAAAAGAGAAAGGCGAAACATATTTTCAGATGGCAGAAAACAGGCATCACAAAATAACCCCACACCCACCCAACGATGATCATCGAAGTCGTTAATATGCGCATATAGAATGAATATTGACGTAACAGTTGGCCTGGAACATCTCTCAATATTTGACAGAGAAGGCAAGTTGTATTGTTAAACGACAGAACGTGTATGTATGTATGTTGTGTGTGTCCTAAGTGTTTGAAGTAAACATATACATAAATATGAAATGATAAATAAAAATCAAATTCAATTCCAAACATAAATACGCGCGCGCTACACTAATTGAAACCATAAAATCCAACATCGGTCATAATTCATAAAAAAAAAGAAACATGAAAAACTTTTAAGACGTCAAGCGCATGTCAAGGTATATTAAACACAAGGGATGCTGCGACGGCTGTTTGATTGAAATATGCTTTTCATGTTTCATGCCATGCCATACCAACTTTAGCCTCATTATCTTTTATTAAAATTTCATTAAATCTTTTCGATGCTTTCGCCTCAATTTTCCACCCCAACTCGACAATAACACAATGGTCCAGACGCACACACACACACTCACACACTCAACACCATAGACATCACAGTAAAGTGAGTGAGTCGCATTACCGTCTCTTCCTCCCACTCCTTCAGAGACATCATAAACATCAAACCTAATCCAATTCGGCCCCTATTTCATCTGCCGCCGAGCAGCATCATTTCCTTATGTTTCCACACTTCGATGTCTGCGCCTGAGATGGGATGCGTGATACGTTTGCAGAGCACCGGAGTACAGCTGTAATGAGTCTTGAACTTGACATTTTTCATGTGTTAAATGCAGCAGTCTCCAGTTACCAAGAGACATTCGAGGGATATGACAAAATGTGCAGCAGCACGCATGATTTTTTCACGCATGGCATGACAGTTCTTTTTCGGTCTGGAGCAGAACAGAAGCACCGGAAGGAATTTCTTTTGCTTCATTTTTTGTTGTTGTTTTCTTTTTTGGCTTTTGGTGAGTCAAAAACTCTGTGTGTCTGGGCGGAGATCAACGAGCAACGAGCAATTTCAATAAATTGTCAACACGATGTGGAGCAGGAGGAGAAAACAAAAAAGCTGCCTTAAATGTTGCATGTTCTTTGAAACGAAATGACATTATTGAGGCAGTGGAGTTGCTGCCACGTGATGCATGTCCAGCCCCGCGCTTTTGCTTCTATTTTAAGCATGGATTTCAGTGGAATTGAAATGCGTTCATTGCAATGAAGCACCCCATTTGAATGCGTTCCATTCTTGATGGCAGTATTAACGTTTAACGCTTAAGTGACTGTATAATGACATTGAGGATTTGTTGCCGTCGTTTTTGCTTTTTTTTTTTTTTTTTTGGCTCTTAAAATTGCATTTTTTTAATTACAAAATATTCTGGAAAACATATGTTGTGCGTGGCGGTGCTGATGCAACCTAATTATGGCATTATAGACATTCTAAATTGGGCATGACTCAAGTACAATCAAATCAAAAGCTTCCTATAAGCCATGCAGAAGTAAATGTCTGGCAGCTTGATGATCATATCCTTGAAACGGAAATGGAAACAACATTTCACTTTGAAGTCATAGAGCTTTAGCGAAAAATTTAGCGAAATTTAGAAATAATTTATTGATTCGCCTTTCATGACGATATAAAATATAGGTAAATGAAAGTTTTTTAGTTAGTAGATTCACCCAGCCAATCAAATTCGAAGTACTCAGAAAAGCTCTGAAAAAAGGTCTGCTTTTAAAGGACGCTGATAAGGTGTTTTCGAAGTGCTCCGAATAGGAGCGTTACAGGACTCCGAACGGAACTCTTCGAGGAAATGCTTTTATAAAGGCATCACAAAAAAGTTATACAGCCTCGAATTAAGGGAGACTAAACGAGTCATTTTTTGTTTTAATTTGTAACTAAAAGAGAGTCCAAATAGACTCTTAAACAGCATTTTAGCAACCATGAAAGATCAATTTTGAGTTCCTAAAAGGTACACTTTTTCTATGTTAAACTCCGTGTTTCGTTTCTTCCGAAAAAAACGCTCATTTAGATGACTAAGGTCATTATAATGACTAACCCTCTAGTGCACGACTGCCGCTAAACGGCCTAAATTCTCTTTATACTTGCTCACATACTGAAAAACTGTTTAAATTTATCTTTTTGTTCGTTGCGGAAGATAAATTTTTGGGGTTCCAAGAATTAAACGAAGTAAAAAAAAAAGTTAAAATGTTTATTGGGATATGAATAATTCTGAAGAGAAGTTAAGCCTCAGACCGCTCTAGGCCTCGAGACCGCCTCTAGACGAACTAACTTCTCTCTACAATTCCTCACATCCTTAAAAATATTTTAATTTTTTTTTTTTACTTCGTTTAATTCTTCAAACCCCAAAAATGTGTCTTACGCAACGAACAAAAAGATAAATTTAAACAGTTTTCGTGTATGTGAGCAAATATGAAGAGAATTTAGGCCGTCTAGTGGCGGTCGTGGGCACTAGAGGGCTAAGCGAACATGGAAATATTTAAAAGCAACACCTTAAAGTATGCCTTTGAATGTTCAAAAATCAAATTGTATAATTTTAAGAACTTATTAATGGAAATAATTAAGCCTTTAAGAGGAGCCGAAAAGCTCTCAAATGCCTTGCTTAAGATGTGCTTCAATGAACATAAATTCCATATGAATCGATTTTCCAGAATCAGAAATATTCTAAATAATTTTATGCATACTTTTGGGTGCTGAATTTAAATATTTTCTGTTGCCGTTATAACGACGAAGCTATCGCTACCCAGTAAACATTTACACGATTTTTTAAAGAACATTCGTCCAGACGATTTTAACTCATTAACGGCGGACGGGTATTTAAATACCCATAAATTAAGCCATTAAAAAAAAAAAATCTAGCTTGAGGCAGGTGAAAGGTATCTTAAATTGGTTTTACGGGTAGGTAGAGGAGAGATCAGACTACTTTAAAAATATTTTGGGGTCATATAGAGTCATGTTTAGAGGGGTTGTTCACGAGTCGAATTTGCAATGTTAAAAAATGTTTAAAACAATCGAAATTTTTTCTGGAATGTCCCTCATAAGTCCCTTTTTACACACACCAACAATTGACCGATTTCTTTTTTACGATTTTTCATCTAATCGGAACGAAGAAGTGTTTTTATTGACACACTTTGCAAAAAAAAACATAATTCATTCAGAACCCTTTAACAGCGAAGTGGGTAGAAAAATACTCATGTCCTGCAGGCTCAGGGTTGGCAGGGAAAAAAAAATTTTTTTTTTTTTTGTCAATATAAACACCATAAGTAATGTCTGTGTGAAGTTTTATAAAAATCGGACAACGGAATCTAGGGTCAGTCGTTAATGAGTTAAAGCAACTACTCTGGAGATGGAATATGCGATGTTGCTCTGAACTCTACGAATAAATAATATGTATTCGAAATTTATTGCTTTAATGAATTTTACGCAATCAATCCCCAATTTATCGCACAATAATCTTCCAGAGGATCATTGCCAAAGTCTCTTTTAGGCAATGATTTTCTACATCTTAGGGACAAAATCGCGTATTGATCTCCTGGAAGAGCATTTTCTATTGAAAAATAAAATAAAATTCAATTTGACTCCATGTTTATGAGTGAGAATATGAGTAGAAAACGAGAGTTCCGAGAGATGCATGAATCATGCCCCTAAGGGTGCTGTGCATGCATGCCAATGCTCAATGCGTTGTAATTTCTTTTTTTATACAGGCTTGTCATTAGAATTCATGCATATTCAAAAAGTATTTGAAAAATTTTTTTATTTATTAGTTCATAGGCACAATATAAAATATTATGACTATTAAGGGTCACTGCACTAGCCAGCGGCCTTCGGCAATATATTTGAAAAATGTTTCATGTGTTTTCAAGGATTCTTGAATAATACATGGTCATGAACGCATGAATCATGAAATCTACTGGGATACGTTCTTTTTTTTACAAATGGAGAGGTTCAAAGCCCACATGCTTTCTTTTTTTTTTTTAAAGCAAACAATTATAAATATGACTGAAAAATATGATTTGTCTATTGCTCTTGTGGAAGATTCACTAATGAACCTTCTTAGCGACTGTGTGATCTATTTAAGTCTTTTTAACCCTTGTGTGATTCGAAAGGCTTTTTCGTTTACAAATGCATTTTTTTTTGAAGTGAAAACTTCTATAGGCGCGTTGAGCAGGGAGCAAATCTTTAAGTTAAAATGCATTTGTATATGTTGTAACCGTCACGGTCGTCGTGTACGTATATCTCGGCTATATTAGTGTGCGTAGCTTTCAGTGAGAAGCATCTCAAAATTTTATGTGATTCGTCGACGTAACACCCCAGTCGGCAATTTGATATTCCTGAATATCTTCTTTTGGGAATTCATTGATGACAAAGGAAAAATATTACGTCTTAAAAAATTCGTGAGTGGTTAAAAACAAATTCTACGTTAGCTATCATTCATTTTTATGACATCGCAATTATAATTTTGAACGACAAATTGCATAGAAACTATTGCAAAAATAGTAATAGCTAACATTGCATATTCCGACTGGGATTGATTCAACTCGCTCTTGGTTTCTCACTTTGGACTTCGGTTCTCTCAGTTCATTCGATCTTCTTTCTCACTTACAGCGCATAAGAGAGTATGCAAACGGTTGCCATTTAAAAAGATATAAAAGTGCCAAGCGATTCAAAAAGAGCCAATGGGAATTAAAAGGGTCCAACACTTATATTATTACATGTATATATGTATGTATATTTAAAAACAAAATTTTGTGATGTGGATTAGGTCCGCTAAATCTAAATTATTTTGAGTGTTTGCACCGAAAATTTTTTGCTTTGAATGTAATAGTCTTTTTGGGCGTATAACAAAAAAAGCCAAAAACAATGAAAAACCTTTAAAATTTAAAATTTCCCTTTAAAAGCCCTTAAAAAATTTTTTTTTTAATAAGAAAATTTTTTCCAAATTAATTTTAAAAAAAATTTCCAATCCCATGGGATTTTCGAAATTTTTAAAAATTTTTCAAAAAAATTTCCAAAAGGTTTACTTTTTAAAAATTAAAACCCCTTTTAAATTTTTTAAATTTTTTAATTTTTAAAAGGAAAAAAAAAGATAAAATGTTTCTTGGGATGTGAATAATTGTGAAGAGAAGTTAGGCCTGCGTAGACCGCCTTACGCCTAGACCGCCTCTAGACGAACTAACTTCTCTCTACAATTCCTCACATCCTTAAAAATATTTGAATTTTTTTTTTTTACTTCGTTTAATTCTTCAAACCCCAAAAAGGTGTCTTACGCAACGAACAAAAAGATAAACAGTTTTCGTGTATGTGAGCAAATATGAAGAGAATTTAGGCCGTCTAGAAGCGGTCGTGGGCACTAGAGGGCTAAGCGAACATGGAAATATTTAAAAGCAACACCTTAAAGTATGCCTTTGAATGTTGAAAAATCAAATTGTATAATTTTAAGAACTTATTAATGGAAATAATTAATCCTTTGAGAGGATTCGAAAAGCTCTCAAATGCCTTGCTTAAGATGTGCTGAATGAACATAAATTCCATATGAATCGATTTTCCAGAATCAGAAATATTCTAAATAATTTTATGCATACTTTTGGGTGCTGAATTTAAATATTTTCTGTTGCCGTTATAATGACAAAGCTATCGCTACCCAGTAAACATTTAGACGATTTTTTAAAGAACATTCGTCCAGACGATATTAACTCATTAACGGCGGACGGGTATTTAAATACCCATAAATTATTCCATAAAAAAAAAAATCTAGCTTGAGGTAGGTGAAAGGTATCTTAAATTGGTTTTAACGTGTAGGTAGAGGAGAGATCAGACTACTTTAAAAATATTTTGGGGTCATATAGAGTCATGTTTAAATGGGTTGTTCACGAGTTGAATTTGCAATGTTAAAAAATGTTTAAAACAATCGAAATTTTTTCTGGAATGTCCCTCATAAGTCCCTTTTTACACACACCAACAATTGACCGATTTCTTTTTTACGATTTTTCATCAAATCGGAACGAAGAAGTGTTTTTATTGACACACTTTGCAAAAAAAAAAATAATTCATTTATAACCCTTTAACAGCGAAGTGGGTAGAAAAATACTCATGTCCTGCAGGCTCAGGGGTGCAGGGAAAAAAAATTTTTTTTTTGTCAATATAAACACCATAAGTAATGTCTGTGTGAAGTTTTGTAAAAATCGGACAACGGAATCTAGGGTCAGTCGTTAATGAGTTAAAGCAACTACTCTGGAGATGGAATATGCGATGTTGCTCTGAACTCTACGAATAAATAATATGAATTCGAAATTTATTGCTTTAATGAATTTTACGCAATCAATCCCCAATTTATCGCACAATAATCTTCCAGAGGATCATTGCCAAAGTCTCTTTTAGGCAATGTTTTTCTACATCTTAGGGACAAAATCGCGTATTGATCTCCTAGAAGAGCATTTTCTATTGAAAAATAAAATGAAATTCAATTTGACTCCATGTTTATGGGTGAGAAAACGAGAGTTCCGAGAGATGCATGAATCATGCCCCTAAGGGTGCTGTGCATGAATGCCAATGCATTCTTCTTTTTTTTACAACTGGAGAGGTTCAAATCCCACATGCTTTCTTTCTTTTTTTTTTAAAGCTAACAATAAATTGTCTATTGCTCTTGTGGAAGATTCACACATGAACCTTCTTAGCGACTCGCCTATGTATATTCCGGAATTATCGTTTCAGGTTGGACAACTACTCAACAACGACGACTCTTCCGCGATAAGAAAGCAACAGTCGTGCACGAGACAAAACGTCGCCATGACGAGTTGTATTTAAAAGAATCTTCCGTCATCGAAAAAGTTTGCTGGGTGTGATCTATTTAAGTCTTTTTATACCCAGCGTAAGCGGGGTATATTAGTTTTGTGCAAATCTTATAACAGGGAGAATTAAGCTCCGCAGATATAGAAAAATATATAAAGAAATGATCAGGATCAAAAACTGAATCGATTTAGACATGTCCGTCTGTCCGTCTGTCCGTCTGACCGTCTGTCCGTCTGTCCGTCCGTCCGTGGTCGGATCTCCTCCGAAACGGCTGAACCAATGAAGTCGAAGTTTGGCACACATGTATATCGGGGTCCGACTATGATCCTAAGTAAAAATGGGAGACATCCGCCGACTGCCACGCCCACAAATGAATTTATTGTGTTTTCAATAAAATGCTTGTAACTTGCGAACCACTCAACACATTCCATTGATATTTGGTGTGCTGGTAAACTACGAAAAGGGACATATCCTGGCAAAAAATGGACGCCGCCCTCCTCGAGCCACGCCCACAAATAAGCCCAAAAATAAGGGCTTATCGTAACTTGTTAAGTAAAAGGTGTAGAAGCTTCAAATTCGCAACATAGGTTCACCAAGGCGAATGAAAGGTGTAGGGAAATAATTTATGTTGCCATCCCACTGCCACGCCCACAAATAGAGAAGCAAAACATAGTGCGCTCATAATGTCGGGACGCTGGGTATTTCAAAGTCGGACTTGACCGACTTTAGCTTTCTTACTTGTTAACACTTGTGTGAGTCGAAAGGCTTTTTCGTTTACAAGTGCATTTTTTTTTGTGTTATGAAGGGGTCTATAAAACTGAAAGTTTGGTTGAATATATTAGGGGTATTCACAAAGGCGTCGGAAAATAGTAAAGTTGAAAAATCGGAAAATTTGAGCTGCTTAAAAAAGTTGTGCAAGATACAAAAAAAGTTTAAAAATTTTTTTAAGAAGTCGCAATTTTCCGATTTTTCGACTTTCCAACGTATTTAACACGCCTTTGTGAATACCCCTATTATGCTATATTTTCTGAATATTAATCAAAAATTCTCATCTAGTTTGTTGGAGGTACCCGGGTACCTTGGCACTCTATTGAAGGTGATTTTTTTGCCACTCCCCTAAGGGTTAAATGTGCAAAATATTGCTTGAGAGGTCTCACAATAGCTCGCTATTAACTCCTAACACAAAAACACAATAGCCAATAGTGGGATCCATTATTTTGGAATTGAATCTCAAGGACTTTCAACTTCCAACGCACCTTAAAATGCTTTAAATCGATTCAATTATCTACGAGTAAGTCCTCTTTGCATTTAATTCATAAATGTTATTAAATGCTGTTCTCTTCATTAGGACAATATAATGTGAGGGAAACTCAAACATATTTAGTACAATCTCTTCACCAAGCCAACGAAAAAGTGAACCCATAATGTCTGAAAAATTTGAATTAAAGGAAAAATGTCATTAAAGATTCGCGTTTAACTTTAATTTTGAAAAAAAAAGAAGAATTAATGGTCATTTCGTTTTTCCTTTTGCCGTACCGCTCACCGCATCCAACGTTTTTATATTTTATTATTATTATTTTTTCTTTTTGTATATTTATTTTTCTCCTTTTTAAATGAACGTGCACGTACGTGATCCTGTTGCGGTAGCGTTCCTTATCATTTCTTAATGATTTTTACCTGTTCATGTTCGTGCTCAAGTCCTGTTACCTTCCGCCATCAGCTCTTTCACGGCATTCTCATGTGACGTGTTTTTCATGCTGCGTCGCTGTGCTGCTGCAACCTGACTGGCTGCATTTGCGCGCCCTGCTGCCGCTGACTCTTGGTGCTGTTGGACATTTTAAATTACACTTTCGCGCCGGGAAAACTTCTTTTCTCTCTTTTCAGTTTTACAACACACTGACGAGAAAATGAGGCAAACACACGATTTTCCCATTTGCAAGCAATGTCCTGCCGTTAGCGAGTTACATGGTCGACAAGGCGAGACGTGACGCGACGTGACGAAACGAAACGAAACTGAACGAGACGAGACGAGACAAAGCGGCACGATACGACGAGACGTGTCGAAAGAGATAATGCAAGTGGTACAGAACGTGGTTTAAGGCAAGCAAATAACTAATGCACTTGCTCGCTGGAATCCATCCCCATTGTTCGTATGAAACCAGCGGCGTTTTAGTTACTAATTGGAAGAGTAAACCGAAATGAGATTGCCATGTAAGCAATGGAATTAGATTCAGTTAGATAAATAAATAATTTTCCATTAAATTTAAATGCTTTTTTCCAACGAGAACAACGAATTGACGAAGGGATTTTATTTATTCTTTCGTCCTTGTTTCAATGAGTTTCAAGTGGCTTTCATCATCAATTTAATAATCTCACATTAATCAGAAGAACGACTGACGAATCGATAAAGTCTTTAAGGGGGAAGAATCGTCCGAAAAAAAGGGAAACATCGGCGCCTTCATGTGAACAATAAATCACGGTACGAACTTTTATAAATATTTCAACAAATTCGAAAATAAATTCACAACTGATAGACAAAATAATATAGTGGACGTCAAATACATCATTAAAGATGCTTATCGCATTAGCAGCAAATTTCCGCTCTCTCGAGTGGATATGGGCTAAGTATATGAAAGGATAATCGCACACATACGGACATACACAAATGTCCTTGCATGTGTGGCGCCGATTTAACGCCTGAAGCACTGCTAGCAAATGGCGATAATCGAATGTGTCTGAGTTGCCAGAGCGGATCATATACACGTACTGAAGGACACACATAAATATGCCGTATCATTGCCAAGAAGCCGACACTGACCGAACAAACGCCCGAGGGAATGGGGTTAAAAAGGCGCTTAAGCTTTTGTCCGAGACAAAATATTGTGTTATATGTGGTGTGTGTTGGATCAGACAAACATGACACTCACAGTAGCAGCAACGCCCATCGGGAATCGACTTTGGATTAAGTGAGTGAATGATATACCAAATGTGATACGCAGCCGGGCATAACAATGTTTTGTATTATCCTTTGACCTTTTCCAGTTCTGCTCCATTGTGTGTGACGTGAAATTTCTATAGAAGAAAAGACGGCGAGGAGCTTTAGAGCTACCCTTGCATTATTGTTATTGAAATTTAAATATTCAGAAATTTAAACTCCGCGTTTGCCCGTCATCCTGATGACTCTGCTTCCCCATTGCCAATCAAGCTAATCAAATTCGTTATGCCATGTTATAGCACACACAGTCAATCAACTCATTCAATCCATTGAGCCATGTGATTTGATTGATTTTTCAAAATGGAAGTTGATTATGGGAAAGCAGAAATCCTTATGGGCACAAAGCAGAGTAAAAAAACCTCCCACACACACACACACACACAATCTCCTAACAGTCAATAGTCGGAGAGCCACAGCGGATGGAATGAAAGAGCAGAGTTTTGCTTCTGTTTTGAGCGCCTTGAATCCATTTGACGTTAATCCGCATTTGAAACTGTGTCGCGTCTGCCATAAGTTGCCATTTTTCACTCTTGATTTTCCAATATCTCTTTGTCCTTCCTCGCCTTCGCCATCGCCGTCGCCTTCTTCTTCTTGATGTTTTCTCGTTACAGTCCTTGTGCTTGAAACCGCAACAAGATGGCTGCTACCTACTTTCATGTGGTCTCGCATCCTTTGGTAGACTTTTATAGTTATTTACTCGAACACACTGGATAGGATTCAGCGGATGTGTACGCGATATTGATTGGCTTGCTCTTGGCACGGTGTTGTACGGATTTGACGTTTTCAAATGGCTTCATGCAAAATTCAAGCGGAAAGTTCATGGCACAAAATCCTTTCTGCGCGTATTTACATTAGAAATGGCTTCACGCTGGTTCCTTTAGCTATCAGCGCAGAGTCGAGCAATAAGTTTACGTATAAATTGTCGCCTGCACGTCTGCCCTACTGTCTGATAAGTCTCTAAACGCAATTTTGTGGCTTTTGAGACTGATTTACTTTCCACTACTAGTCGGCAGGCGGCAGGCGGTAGAGAGAGCGGGCATTGAAATGAAATGTTTCAGTTCTGGTCGATTAAAGCATACCTCGAGACGTTTCAATCAAGGGCATTTAAATAGTTCATGATTGGCATACAAAGTAATCTTAATGCTAAGCGAGCAGTTGTTGCTATCAAATAAGAAGGATATTGTATAAATGACAGACAAGGACACAAATCAAGGAAGATTTTAAGGATGGCACAATCAAATTACGAATATTTGAAAATTAAACCTTCTATTTTGTGTCCTTTGCTGAGGTTGAATACACTTTATTGATATTTTTTGTGTTAAATTGAAATGTCTTTCAAGGATTGTAGTAACTTGAGGCTGATCAATAGTAAAAGGTCTTTAAAGCCTTCGAGCCTTTTGGCATCGCCCGTCACAATCATTGCATAAAGTTATTTTTCAGATGCCTTAAGGTATGTTATTATATTGGTACAGTGTACTCTCTCTTTAGCGGACACCTACGGGACCGCAAAATATATCCACTTAACAGAGGTGTTCGCTTAAGAGGAAACTATTTAAGAAGCATTCCCAAAAAGTGTCCATTTAAGAGGGGACTCCGTTTAAGAGGAGTGTCCGCAAGGAGAGAGTACACTGTATATTCTTCGCTCTGTGCTATGACGGTGACACAACTTAGAAAATGCTATCGGGGATGTCATCGGAATTGATTCGATTTTGCGTTTTTTCCAAAAAGAAAACCGATATTGGAAAAAATTTTCATTTTTTTTTTTTTTTTACATATTTTTAAAAATTCTAGTACAAAGGCTAAATAAGGCAGCTTAAATGGTAGTGGTAGCTTTCGAAATAAGAATATGGCATTAAAAAATCGGACGAAATTTCAAGTATTAAAAAAATTACAGCTCATAATTATAATCGGCGACGCGCCCCAAGTGACTTGTTCTGCTCTTAGATCTTTAAACGCGTTTTTCTCGAAGCATCATTTTCTGGCACGGTCAACATCCTACAGACCAAGCTATCAAACCGATTGCATTGAAAATTTAACATTTTCTTCCACTGATTAGTAATTCCGCAGGTACCAAAGAATTTTTTACTTGTTTTTTTTATTCTTTTTTTTCGGTTTTTAACACAAAAAAAATAAAGATTTCGAAGTTTTTCCAGAGTCCCAGGTTTTTTTATTTCAATCAAATAGAGTCAAACTTCCATAACTCGATCCGCAACTCGAATTTCATAATCGAACTAAATCGGTCAATAGCGATTTATTTTAATACAATTTCGTTTCCCTAACTCGAAGTCTTTATAAATGAACTATTTTTTTGATAATGGTTTGGTAAATTATGGAAATTGACTTTAATTTAATAGGAACGTAAAGTACAGACCTACTAAAACATAATCCATTCCGATTTTTATACCGAACACATGCAGGGATATTCTTTGTGTGTTGTTGGTAAACCCAAACAATCAGATAGACCATTAAAAATATTTATAAAATATAGCTGCCAGGAGATTCATTTAACATGTCCTCTTCTGTCCGTTTATACTTTTTATCAAAGGAGTTAAGCTATCTTGACAAAATCTGGTATGCGTGCTCACGGGACATGAGTAAGAACAAGTTCGAGAATGGATCCGATCGGACCATTTTTAGGGGTACCTCATTGGGCTTTTAAAGTTCAAAAAACTGTCAAAAATCAGTTTTTAAGTTTTGATGAAAATAATTAACTTTTAAACCCATTGCAATTTCCAAAAATTTAAAAAGTTGGCAAAGGGCGTTTTTGAAAATTTCCCCTAAGAAATTCAAAGGGTTAAGAATTTGGCACTTATGTTTTTTCCTAAAATCCCCAAAAAAATTTCCTTGGGGTCAAAAGGGGCCTAGTCTATTGTAAAAAAAAAATGCCTCAAAACGAACTTTTTGTATATTTCCGAAAAAGAATTTAGGTATTTTAACCCATTAGAATTCCAAAAAGTGGAAAATGGGCTGGAAAGGAAAGAAATTTAACAAAATTATATGGGGCCCGTTATGGTTAAAACCTCTTGATTAAAAATTTTTTAAAAAGCGTGGCGGGTATTTTATTTGGCCTTCTTTAACAAGATTTAAGCTCGAAAGGTATAATATATATTTTTTTTTGTTATTTAAATTTTATTATAATTTTACGCATAAAAATTAGAGTAATTCAGTTAATAATGAAAAACTTATTCTATTGTTTTTTGTTTTAAGATCTCGCTTTTTAATGCGGCTCTTGGCATGTATTAAATGTTGCTGCCGAATTGAAGAAAATTTTTTTTCATCCGAAGTGGAAAATTTTTGGAAGCAGGCACCTGTATTTAAAAAATTATATTAACTTCAAATTATATTTAAAAAGGTTAACAAAAATTGTGCCTTTAACTATTTGGAGGAAAAAAATACACCTTTATCCTTTGTATCCTTTAGAATGTATACACTCGTCGATCCAAATCCTTACAGGACTAACTATCAAAATTTATTTTTGATCTAATAACAAAATCAAGAACTACTTGATTAAATAAAGCAAAAGCTACAATAACACAAGGTATATATTAGAAAAACATTGTATAAACCTGCTCCAAAAGTAACTTCGGCAATGCTCGTCTGGAAGATGAATACGCAATGTATTGCGGATTGCTCGCGTAACGTTCGTCAAAGCAACATATTTTTTTTTACATATTCTTTGTTGGTAGAGTTGAGAAAAAATCGCCTTTTGTTCTTCTAGAAAAGGTCGCGTAAACATATTCTTGGCGAACGTTCGCTAAAGCATAGGCTAAATGTTTGCTGGGATGAAGGGGTCTATGAAACTGAAAGTTTGGTTGAATATATTGTGTTATATTTTCTGAATATTAATCGAAAATTCTCATCTAGTTTGTTGGAGGTACCCGGGTACCTTGGCACTCTATTGAAGGTGATTTTTTTGCCACTCCCCTAAGGGTTAAATGTGCAAAATATTGCTTGAGAGGTCTCACAATAGCTCGCTATTAACTCCTAACACAAAAACACAATAGCCAATAGTGGGATCCATTATTTTGGAATTGAATCTCAAGGACTTTCAACTTCTAACGCACCTTAAATTGCTTTAAATCCATTCAATTATCTACGAGTAAGTCCTCTTTGCATTAAATTCATAAATATTATTAAATGCTGTTCTCTTCATTAGGAAAATATAATGTGAGGGAAACTCAAACATATTTAGTACAATCTCTTCACCAAGCCAACGAAAAAGCGAACCCATGATGTCTGAAAGATTTGAATTATAGGAAAAATGTCATTAAAGATTCGCGTTTAACTTTAATTTTGAAAAAAAAAAGAAGAATTAATGGTCATTTCGTTTTTCCTTTTGCCGTACCGCTCACCGCATCCAACGTTTTTATATTTTTTTTATTATTATTTTTTCTTTTTGTATATTTATTTTTCTCCTTTTTAAATGAACGTGCACGTACGTGATCCTGTTGCGGTAGCGTTCCTTATCATTTCTTAATGATTTTTACCTGTTCATGTTCGTGCTCAAGTCCTGTTACCTTCCGCCATCAGCTCTTTCACGGCATTCTCATGTGACGTGTTTTTCATGCTGCGTCGCTGTGCTGCTGCAACCTGACTGGCTGCATTTGCGCGCCCTGCTGCCGCTGACTCTCGGTGCTGTTGGACATTTTAAATTACACTTTCGCGCCGGGAAAACTTCTTTTCTCTCTTTTCAGTTTTACAACACACTGACGAGAAAATGAGGCAAACACACGATTTTCCCATTTGCAAGCAATGTCCTGCCGTTAGCGAGTTACATGGTCGACAAGGCGAGACGTGACGCGACGTGACGAAACGAAACGAAACGAAACGAAACTGAACGAGACGAGACGAGACGAGACAAAGCGGCACGATACGACGAGACGTGTCGAAAGAGATAATGCAAGTGGTACAGAACGTGGTTTAAGGCAAGCAAATAACTAATGCACTTGCTCGCTGGAATCCATCCCCATTGTTTGTATGAAACCAGCAGCGTTTTAGTTACTAATTGGAAGAGTAAACCGAAATGAGATTGCCATGTAAGCAATGGAATTAGATTCAGTTAGATAAATAAATAATTTTCCATTAAATTTAAATGCTTTTTTCCAACGAGAACAACGAATTGACGAAGTGATTTTATTTATTCTTTCGTCCTTGTTTCAATGAGTTTCAAGTGGCTTTCATCATCAATTTAATAATCTCACATTAATCAGAAGAACGACTGACGAATCGATAAAGTCTGTAAGGGGGAAGAAACGTCCGCAAAAAAGGGAAACATCGGCGCCTTCATGTGAACAATAAATCACGGTACGAACTTTTATAAATATTTCAACAAATTCGAAAATAAATTCACAACTGATAGACAAAATAATATAGTGGACGTCAAATACATCATTAAAGATGCTTATCGCATTAGCAGCAAATTTCCGCTCTCTCGAGTGGATATGGGCTAAGTATATGAAAGGATAATCGCACACATACGCATATGCACACATACGGACATACACAAATGTCCTTGCATGTGTGGCGCCGATTTAACGCCTGAAGCACTGCTAGCAAATGGCGATAATCGAATGTGTCTGAGTTGCCAGAGCGGATCATATACACGTACTGAAGGACACACATAAATATGCCGTATCATTGCCAAGAAGCCGACACTGACCGAACAAACGCCCGAGGGAATGGGGTTAAAAAGGCGCTTAAGCTTTTGTCCGAGACAAAATATTGTGTTATATGTGGTGTGTGTTGGATCAGACAAACATGACACTCACAGTAGCAGCAACGCCCATCGGGAATCGACTTTGGATTAAGTGAGTGAATGTTATACCAAATGTGATACGCAGCCGGGCATAACAATGTTTTGTATTATCCTTTGACCTTTTCCAGTTCTGCTCCATTGTGTGTGACGTGAAATTTCTATAGAAGAAAAGACGGCGAGGAGCTTTAGAGCTATCCTTGCATTATTGCTATTGAATTTTAAATATTCAGAACTTTAAACTCCGCGTTTGCCCGTCATCCTGATGACTCTGCTTCCCCATTGCCAATCAAGCTAATCAAATTCGTTATGCCATGTTATAGCACACACAGTCAATCAACTCATTCAATCCATTGAGCCATGTGATTTGATTGATTTTTCAAAATGGAAGTTGATTATGGGAAAGCAGAAATCCTTATGGGCACAAGTCAGAGTAAAAAAAACCCTCCCACACTCACACACTAACAATCTTCCAACAGTCAATAGTCGGAGAGCCACAGCGGATGGAATGAAAGAGCAGAGTTTTGCTTCTGTTTTGAGCGCCTTGAATCCATTTGACGTTAATCCGCATTTGAAACTGTGTCGCGTCTGCCATAAGTTGCCATTTTTCACTCTTGATTTTCCAATATCTCTTTGTCCTTCCTCGCTTTCGCCTTCGCCATCGCCGTCGCCTTCTTCTTCTTGATGTTTTCTCGTTACAGTCCTTGTGCTTGAAACCGCAACAAGATGGCTGCTACCTACTTTCATGTGGTCTCGCATCCTTTGGTAGACTTTTATAGTTATTTACTCGAACACACTGGATAGGATTCAGCGGATGAGTACGCGATATTGATTGGCTTGCTCTTGGCACGGTGTTGTACGGATTTGACGTTTTCAAATGGCTTCATGCAAAATTCAAACGAAAAGTTCATGGCACAAAATCCTTTCTGCGCGTATTTACATTAGAAATGGCTTCACGCTGGTTCCTTTAGCTATCAGCGCAGAGTCGAGCAATAAGTTTACGTATAAATTGTCGCCTGCACGTCTGCCCTACTGTCTGATAAGTCTCTAAACGCAATTTTGTGGCTTTTGAGACTGATTTACTTTCCATTACTAGTCGGCAGGCGGTAGAGAGAGCGGGCATTGAAATGAAATGTTTCAGTTCTGGTCGATTAAAGCATACCTCGAGACGTTTCAATCAAGGGCATTTATATAGTTCATGATAGGCATACAAAGTAATCTTAATGCTAAGCGAGCAGTTGTTGCTATCAAATAAGAAGGAGATTGTATAAATGACAGATAAGGACACAATTCAAGGAAGATTTTAAGGATGGCACAATCAAATTACGAATATTTGAAAATTAAACCTTCTGTTTTGTGTCCTTTGCTGAGGTTGAAAAGACTTTATTGATATTTTGTGTTAAATTGAAATGTCTTTCAAGGATTGTAGTAACTTGAGGCTGATCAATAGTAAAAGGTCTTTAAAGCTTTTGAGCTTTTTGGCATCGCCCGTCACCATCATTGCATAAAGTTGTTTTTCAGATGCCTTAAGGTATGTTATTATATTGGTACAGTGTACTCTCTCTTTAGCGGACACCTACGGGACCGCAAAATATATCCACAGAGGTGTTCGCTTAAGAGGAAACTATTTGAGAAGCAATCCTAAAAAGTGTCTATTTAAGAGGGGAGTCCGTTTAAGAGGAGTGTCCGCAAGGAGAGAGTACACTGTATATTAGGCTGGGTCGTTTTTACGAAAGTTGTATGATCGCGTTGGAATAGTAAAATTATGTTTCCTTATGTATAAAAAATAATTTTGTGTAAAAAAAAATTCAAAATAAGCTGCATCTTCATACCGCGCAAGCGGATTGAAAGTTGGAAAAAAAAATTTATATGAGATTTTTCCGACTTCAATGATAAAATTTAGAATTTCTCAGCTTTAATCTCATTTTTTAAATACATTATGTTCCCAGATATTTTTGGTCATAAAACTATCTTTCAAAGGAAAGCAACGAAACTACAATCGACCAAAATTTTACGGAGATATGGTCGAAGAAACTCAGACCTGAGGAAATTGCTCCAAGACATGCCAAAAATGTGTTCGAACCTATCAATTTTGTAACCATTTGGAAGAAGGCATATTGCCATTTACAAAAAAATCTTCCTTGAAGAAAATCGGTTATTTCATAAGGTTGTTATAACAATTTATATATTTATCTATTTATCGGTTTCATTTCAGAACGTGCCCTGAAAAAAAAGTCCATGAAAGTTTAAAATCCTTCTACTTGAGCTCGAACAGGAAAAAACAACGCTCAATTACGATTATAGATTTTTTAAATCGGTTCACAGAAACCAAAGTTACACGGCTTTGAAATTGGACAATTTATTATTTTTTAAATCCTGTGTTAGTTAAAAAAAATGCCGAAAAGTATACTACTTTTTTTTTTGATTCGATAATGAGCTCATGTTTGGGAAAAAATATATAGCAAAGTCATACCCGACAAACTCTGTGTCGAGGGTATATGGCATTTTTTCGTCCGTACTCGAGATAGACTTAAAAAAAAATTATATAGAAATGGTTAGTATCACCAGGAAATTCCATTTAGCCATATCGGTCTGTTACAGTTTTCTTATCGAAGGAGTTGAGCAATCTTGACTAAAGGTATGGAGATTTGGGGAGCTATGAACAAGAACATGTTCGAGAAATGGGCTTGATCGGATTGTTTTTAGGGATCCCTCCAGTACAAGCGTCTGTTATGAAAATCACGAAAACTGATCTGTTTGTATATTTGTGATATTTTGATTAAATTTTCAGTTTGAGCTTATTTACAAAATTTTAAAAAGCGGGCGTAGCTAGAGGGTTGGTTTGGAGAAATGCCTCCTATATCCACAATTTACAAGAGTATTGAATTAATACTTATTGATTAAAAAAATCAAGCAATGCTGAATTTTTGAGCCTCCCAAGCGGTTTAAAGTTGAAGTAAGTTGACTTTGCTATTTATTTTTCCCAAACATGAGCTCATTATCGAATCAAAAAAAAAATGTAGTATACTTTTCGGCATTTTTGTTAACTAACACAGGATTTAAAAAATAATAAATTGGCCAATTTCAAAGCCGTGTAACTTTGGTTTCTGTGAACCGATTTAAAAAATCTATAATCGTAATTGAGCGTTGTTTTTTCCTGTTCGAGCTCAAGTAGAAGGATTTTAAACTTTCATGGACTTTTTTTTCAGGGCACGTTCTGAAATGAAACCGATAAATAGATAAATATATAAATTGTTATAACAACCTTATGAAATAACCGATTTTCTTCAAGGAAGATTTTTTTGAAATGGCAATATGCCTTCTTCCAAATGGTTACAAAATTGATAGGTTCGAACACATTTTTGGCATGTCTTGGAGCAATTTCCTCAGGTCTGAGTTTCTTCGACCATATCTCCGTAAAATTTTGGTCGATTGTAGTTTCGTTGCTTTCCTTTGAAAGATAGTTTTATGACCAAAAATATCTGGGAACATAATGTATTTAAAAAATGAGATTAAAGCTGAGAAATTCTAAATTTTATCATTGAAGTCGGAAAAATCTCATATAAATTTTTTTTTCCAACTTTCAATCCGCTTGCGCGGTATGAAGATGCAGCTTATTTTGAATTTTTTTTTTACACAAAATTATTTTTTATACATAAGGAAACATAATTTTACTATTCCAACGCGATCATACAACTTTTTGTTTTTTTCATATAAGAACGACCCACCCTACTGTATATTCTTTGCTCTGTGCTATTACGGTGACACAACTTAGAAAATACAATCGGGGATGTTATCGAAATTGATTCGATATTGCATTTTTTCCAAAAAGATAAAATTGATATTGGAAAAAATTTTCATTTTTTTTTTTTACATATTTTTGAAAAATTCTAGTACAAAGGCTAAATAAGGCAGCTTAAGTGGTAGTGGTAGCTTTCGAAATAAGAATATGACATTAAAAAATCGGACGAAATTTCAAGTATTAAAAAAATTACAGCTCATAATTATAATCGGCGATGCGCCCCAAGTGACTTGTTCTGCTCTTAAATCTTTAAACGCGTTTTTCTCGAAGCATCATTTTCTGGCACGGTCAACATCCTACAGACCAAGCTATTCGAAGCTTTTTCCCAGAGTCCGCCAGGTTTTTTTATTTTTCAATGCAATTACAGTCAAACTTCCATAACTCGAACTTCTGCAACTCGAATTTTCTATAACTCGAACTGAATCGGGTCGCAATAGCGATTATTTTATATACAATTTCGTTTCCCTAACTCGAAGTCTTTATAACATGAACTATTTTTTTGGATAATGGTGGTTAAAGTTATGGAAATTTGACTTTAATTATAATAGGAACGTATGTACAGAGCTACTGAACTAAAATCCATTCGATTTTTATACCCAGCGTAAGCGGGGTATATTAGTTTTGTGCGAATCTTGTAACAGGGAGAATTAAGCTCCGGAGATATAGAAAAATATATATAGAAATGATCAGGATCAAAAACTGAATCGATTTAGACATGTCCGTCTGACCGTGTGTCCGTCCGTCTGTCCATCTGTCCGTCTGTCCGTCCGTCCGTGGTCGGATCTCCTCCGAAACGGCTGAGCCAATGAAGTCGAAATTTGGTACACATGTATATTGGTACAATTGTATATTGGTGCAAAAGCCACCACTACTAGTTCTTTTCTATACCCCTGTCCATACAAAATTCTGTAGAAAATCAGTATAACATCTGTAGAGGAAAGCACTAGTACAGTATGGACCAGAACTATTCTAGTACTTTTGTATTCAATTGGGTAAATTTGCACCAGTTCAAGACTAGTGCTGTTTACGGAAAAAAGGTACCAGAATCGTTGATTTGTTTTCCTTTTTCTGGAAGCACATCGTAGGAGAAAACATTTATATTCAGTCACTATCGATTGATTTATAGTTCAGCTTTAATGAACGCTTATGATTATTCATTCCAATTATCACAGAATACTTATGGTGGAAGCTTTCCCAAAACTTGCACTGGTTCTTCTAGTTCTGGTTAAAGTACTAGTTCTTTTCAAATAATTCTCCAACTGTTAACTGTATATATGTATGTATATAACTTTTCATGTGTGCAACAAAAAAACATTCTCAATTGAACACTTTTAATTGGAATAGCAATCTAAACGTGTCGAATACGTTTTATTATTATAAAGTTTAGGTTTTTTTTTTTTTTTTGAAGAAAAATCCTTCGATTTTACATCCAATTTGGGTTTCCTTCTTCCTGCTTTTCACAAGCACAAAAGCCTTTCTCTCTACCCCTTCGCAAAATGCCGGCCCACAGCAATCGAGTTGAAACATTGATGCTGCCAATAATGTAGAACTTTCCAAAATGCTTCTCTTTTTTGCCTAGAGAGTTTTCCTGGTTCTCAACAGTTTCTATGGAATTGTTTTCGCAACCCAAGTGTAATTCAATTGAAAACGTTCTAAAAACAAATTTCATTACTTTTAAGATTTTTTTTTTCTCTCTCTCTCTCTCTTTCCCCTTTCGTCTCGAACTGACGTGATTTATAAGTTTTTCTCCAATGATAAAATGAATGGAAATCTTTTGTGTTGTCCAATAGTAACAGGTTTAAATAATAATTGAAGAACTCTTAGAAATTTGTTTTCGGATTTGTTGGGAGGACGAAAAGAGGGAAGAAAATATCCAGGCCAACATCATTCACGTTCGAAGCATACTAAGAGAGTATACGAGAAGATGATATGTGAAGCTACTCTAATCCTCAATGTTATCTCTATAGTATTATGTTGCTTGTACTACATTACATACATACATACATACATACATATGTACCTACATATGTATAAGCATCGATTGCACCTGAGGTTAAGACGACCATAAATCCTGTTTGAAGCTCAGCATGCTCACGAGATTGAATAAAAATCCAATATGTTGCTGGCATTTTGCATGCAAATAAGCTTAAAATGGATTTTCTCTAAACGAAATTGTGTACAAGAAAACATATGATTACACATTCCGTATTACATAAGAAGCTTTCAGCGCAAGCCTAGCAGCATTTCGAGTATCTTGTGCAAAATTTCTCAATACATTGAGGAACCTTATGTAAGAGGAATGAATATTTTCTGAAGCATGATTTTTTTTTTTTTAATTTTCCATCATTTTATTTGGAGCTACAACGGGGCAAGTTAAACGAGCAAAATCTTACTTACCAAACTTTAAATGGTCGCTCTATTTTTGAGCATAAAAACTCATTTTAGGTTGAAAAAATCAGTTTATTTAACCCAGAAGCATACAAAAGGAATGTAATATGACCCGATTTATATTTCAAAACCCTGCGCGCATTTACCCATTTCCATTGTAGTTAAGAGATTGAAAGATTCATTTTGCCATTCATAATCAGAGATACCTATTTCAAGTAAAATAATTCGAGAAATTCTAAAAATTGAAAAGAAAATTGTATATTCAATGAAGAGACGCAGGCGGCTTATGATTCGGAACCGCACACACACACACACGCACATACACACGCACACTCTATTTGTAGCCTTTGAGCGAGTACTTCTCGGCATCGGTCCTTTCGAACGATTTGACTTCGCTTTTTGAATTCTTATCGAATTTGACTTTTTTCGTCCCATCAATCGAATGCTTATTACCGCGAGTCTTTGTCACAACAACAGCCTGAAAGCGAATTTTCTGCACACTCATATTCTGTTCAGACGAAGATAGAACCTTTGGCTGGTGATTCTCATCCGCCTTGATGGCCACCTTCTCGGCGATTTTATTTGCTCGTTGATCGCTGTCGATTCTATCATCGGCACCCTTGATGGCGTTCGAAAATTGACGACGCTTACGGCGCTGATGATTTATCATGGATATACCGAAAGTTTCTTTATTCCATTCACGCCAATTCGGATTGATATTCGGAGACCGATAAATAGATGCACACGAGACAGTATCGAAGAAAGACTTGGCCTTGTCGTAGGCACTCGGAGTTAAAATTGGTTTCAACTCGACACTTTTATACTTCTTCGGAGTAGCACCTTGACTGGCAACGCTTTTCTCCATAACCGGTTGTTGCTCCTCTTCGATTTGCTTCTGTTCGACTTGTTCGCTATCGAACGATTGCTTCACCGCCTTCTCCTTCTTCTCCTCTTCCTTCACCACATCCTTCGAGACCACATCTTTAGCTTGATTTAAACTCAATTCATTCATACCCTGGAGTAAATTCTCGAAGAGTTTGTTATTCTTCTCGAAATCGAATTCCTGCTCGAAGAGAACATCCTCACCGGATGGTTCGATTGGCAGCTCGTTCGGATCACCCGAACGGCTAAGAAAATCATTGACACGTGGTATACGCCACATGTAAAAAGATTTACGGTGCCGCTGCTGCTGATAGCCGCGGCCATTATTCGGCGACATACCATAGCGTGGCCAATAGCTGCGTGGCACGCAAATATCCCGTTGGAATGCCGATGCGTGAATCGGTGTTTGAATCATATTCGCCGAGCAGCCGAACTGCCCGAACGGATAGGTGCGCAGAAATTCCAATGTGCTCTGCGGATAATCACGTCGAACATACGGATTAATCTCGGCCGGCGGCTCCAGCTGCGGCTCGGCTATTTCATCGAGCACCCGGATATCGTTGATGTCGCTGCTCTTGAATATCACATACGGATACATGCGGTCTTGTCCGGCGATGAAGACTTCAGCGTCGCGAGACTCGGTGCCATAGAAGCGCACGTCCGACAGAGCAATTTGAAGGTTATCCGTATCGATTTCGACGAAGACACCTTCATAGCGAACATTCGCCTTCGAAATAATGCTGATTTTTGCACCAATCTTAAAAAATGGTACATCCATCGTGAAAAGCCGATTATTGGCGTTTTAAATGAATTAAACTTTGAAAAAAACAACCAATGATTTATGTAAAAAAAACAAATTACTTTTCGCTGCTTCGATTTTTTTTTTCTTCTTGCTTCCTTGCTTCGAAGACTATTCGTCGTTGTGCATGAAAATGCTAAGAGAACTTTCTCATATTCTTTAATCTATTACTATGAGAGTTTAAGCTCTCTGCCAGAACAGAGTTGCGTTCAACCAATGCTGTCAATGCAACACTGTCAAATGAATTGTCTAGAAAATCTCAGGGTTGTATTTCTTAACATGATGGTACTTTTTAGTGGTGTTCTTTTCTCAAACTTTCTTCTTTTGTTGTTGATTCTTTCGTGGGGGCAAAAATAAATGCCTAAAAATATGCAAGATTATTTGTTTTTCATTTTCAGAATGGAAAGTTATGGATTTTTTTTTTTAAATTTTTTTCAATCGCCTCGAATGGTGAAATACACTTTACCTCGAGAGGTGAAAAATCTATTACATTTTCATCGGAGAAAAAAGTTGCTTCACATTAAAGGCCTCCTCCATATAGAAATATAGCTGCAACTTCGGCCAAAAGCTTGTACGTGGTACACCACACTTTCTATTACGTGATTCACCACAACACTCGACTAATGGCGTGGTTCACCACAGTTGAACTTTTTCACCAAATAGCGTTATGCATGACGCGCCAAAATTTGGCTGAAGTTGCAGCTATAGTTCTATATGGCCACTTCGCGTTTGCAAGTTCTATATGAGAGCCCGTTCTCTTGAAGAAAGTAAGACTGAAGTCGCAAGCTCGATGACAGGCCGAATCAGTTAATAAAAAAAAATCATTTTAATCGAAAAAACTCCGCTGTAAATTGTAATCATCGCTCACAGCTGTCTTCTACTTGCTTTGGTCACAGAATGACCATTATGTAGGATACACACACTCCAATCCATTGCACAATTTGTTAGATCAGCAGTTGAAATTCAATTCGACTCATACGTTCCAATGCATTGTACAACGTCTAATCCAACTTCACTTTATATTATGGTTACTCACTGAAGTTGGTACAACAACGCCACAAACGTTCCATCACATTGGACGACCGTGGGTTCCAACTTCAAAAATCAAGTTTTTTAGATTTTTGCCCAACCGTTGTATCAACCGAAAATCGGTCGTCCAACGTTGCAACAAACGATCCAATCTATCGTCCAATCTGCCTTGGTTATACAATCTGGTTATACAATGGATTGGACTGTGTGTATCCTAAATGAATATTGTGAAGTAGAGGCTCAGTTACTTTTCACGTAACTTAACTTATAGAAATCTGTTTTCCATAGATTCCAATCTTAAGTCACATTAAGTTTTAAGTAACCGCTCCCATTCAAAATGTACTTAACATATCAAGTCAGCTGATTGAATAAGTTAAGTTAAGTTACGTTCAATCAAGAGTAACTGAGCCTTAAAACGACCTCGTGCCACCAGTTTGAATGCAACCCTGTGAGTTCGATTAGTAGCCGTTCATATTAGACGACGAATCACCGGCGACAAGGTCGGTTTGTTCGCAAACAGTGCCGTAGCAACCATAGGGGAAAGAGGAGGCTTTGCCCCCCCACGCATTTATGTTTTTGCCCATGAATAAAATTGAAAAAATAATTTTGCCCCCCCACGCAAATTGGAAAAATAATAGTGGTATTCAAGCAACAGTGCAAATCGCAGTGTGCAATATTTGCACTGCTTTTTTTGTACGCAATTTGACAAGTGCAAATATTGCACACTGCGTTTGCACTGTTGCTTGAATACCACTAATTTATCCCCCTCACGCAAAACAGAATTGCTACGGCACTGTTCGCAAATGACGTTCGGGGATGTGGTATGGAGGAGTTTGTCTCTTTTCCCCGCTATTCAGTGAAAATCGCTGCTTTTTAACAGAGTGTGCCAATCTTTAACACATCGCAAGTTTTCTGACGCTGAATATATTTGTGAATACCCTTCATCGCATATACATATGTATAACTATTGTCATATAAAAGAGTACCTTAAGTCGACATAAGCCATAATTGCACTTAATTTCGCTTGTATATGCTGAATTCTCATTTTAATTGTAGTCAAATTGGAAACATACCAATCGATAAAGCGCTTAAGGAGAAAAATTCTAATATCTCAAAACAAGAAAATTCGACTCAAGCTACTCTTCCACATGGCCACAGATACATTTGCTTCGAACAGTTGAAACACTTTCAAAATATCCCTTTCCTTTTCAATATAACAAAAGACATTTAATCATCTTAAGCATCGTGAGTAATTCCATCGCGTCAGCTCTTGAGCCTTAATACAAATAAGTCGTTCTGTTAACCAACGATTTTCAGGATTATGCTCGCAAATGCCATTGAGCGCACGTGAATAAATATCCTTTATACACCACATTTACCGCATCCTCCAGAAATTTCAATTTAACTTTTCGGTCCGTCCATTATCGCTTCACTCTGCTTAAGTCCCACACACAAACACACGAAAATATTCTACTTTATTATTATGACTCTTTTAAAATATTACGGAAATATTACGGGCAAATGGTTCATGAAAAGGCACTTTGCCCGGCTGTATCGCAAATGCTGCCATAAACCGAAAATGACTGCGTGAAAAAGTTATAAACGTTGTTTTCCTATCCTGCAGCTTTATTAAATATATTTCCCTTCACTTACGTAAGTAAATATGTCTGTTGGGTACACATGTTGCCTCATGTTTCAACATAGGTATTTATTTATATGAATGAATGCTGAGTGCAGAATATTGCGCACACGCTTCCAGTTCCTCTTCATTCTCTTGTCGACAGTTTTTTTTTTTTTTTCTTGCTTAGAGTCGCTTTCTCCTTCTCCTACAATGTACATACCTTCAAATATCCAAATTCCGATTTTCTTAATTATTTTCTAATTTCATTTCATCGCATTTATCGCATGGCAACCCTACAATGTGTCTGTTATAATCTGCAAAAGACACGAGTTGCAACATGTGCAATTTAAAATCGATTTGCAATATCTGTATCCTCGGAGGCCCTTGTCGGAATTGCTGAGCTTAATGCTTATGTTATGTTTGTTCCTGGATATGCATTGAAGCTTTTATGCATAAAACCTTCATCTGATCGGTATTTTGTTGTATTTCACCGACAGTCTAGACAGCATTTCGACAAAATTCATTTCGAAATAGAGTGCGCAATATCGATGAAGGCATGACGTGTGTACATACATACATACATAGGTAACAAGTTTAGTCAAATTCGGAATATCCCCATTTTCTGCTAACTGAAGCCACTGACTGTCAATGCGGTCGATTGAGCTCGAAATTCGATTTAAATATATTAAATGTATTTAAGTAAATAAAAAATATGCTTGAATTTCTCAAACGGATATGCTGAGCACTTGATGGAAATATTAATAATTTCGAATAATGGAAACGTAAATTTAATTAGTCTGAATTTTGCATAAATAAATTTAAATTAAATGCGGCTGTCTTTTAAAGCATAATTTCGAATTGCTTCTAAATATTCAATTACTATTTGTTGGTAATAATTCACTAATGAAAAAGGTTATTCGAGGTTGTGGGAGGTCATTTGGAATCGAAAATATGAATGCATTTCTAATGCCTCGAGTGTTTCGCTAGCAGTTCCGATCAATTTATAATTTTGAGTTTAAGCTTCGTGATGACGAGATAAACTTGGGTCAACTGAAGTGGGTTGAATAATTTTGAACCTAATACTTTTTTTTGTGCTAATTTTAAAATAATAAAGTTCGGAAATAAATATCAAATGACCATGAGGTAACATCGATATTGTGAATCGCAAATGTCAAAGATTTCTTTGTCGGAGCGAACTAGCGAAAGAACACCAAATAATACCAAAGGATTAATCCTCACAGTTTTGAAGATAGACGAATAAAATTATCTTGTTTTAAATTCCTTAAATGAGTAGCGGAAATTAAAAAAAAAAAAAACAATAGAACAAGTAGTAGTAACCGTGAGTGCTGGGAGGGTTAGGAAATAGAGGAAATTTCATTTCGAACGCTTTAGAAACATTTTTCAACATTTTAAAGGTCCCATCTGAAGTCACGTGGACTCGAAACGTTGGGCTCCCAAAATACCCCAATCATTGGGCAGAGCTTACGTATGCCGTGCCATGCCATGCACTAAGCCGACTATTTTAGAATATATGTATGTACATATGGTATGTATAAATCGAGCATATACTTACCTCACGTTGTAATCCACACATGAGCTCCTCTGATTGAGGCATTTAGCTGCGGTATTTGAGATTTTATCACCGATTCGTGTAATAAATGGCAGTAAAAGAGGCCTTCAACTACGTTCAAAGCATTCGTGAAAACGGTAAGAATCTAGGAACGTATGTAAAAAATTCATTTTAGATTTGTACAGAAGGAGAGAGCGCCGGCTTGCGGCGGGTGGTGTAAGAAAAACTGATTGCACTGTAATTTGCGGTCAGTAATTTACACCTGCAGAGAAAGAATCCACATCGTTGGGCACTCGAAAAGGGGTAAAATGGCTTTTTGTCAGGATAATGTCGTTGCGTTGTGCTCGGTAAATCGAAATGAAGACATTAATGGTATCAGGTAAAATGATCGGCTTTCGTGTTTGAAATAATTTAAAATGGCGCTCTACTTTCGAGGTGCTTATTTTTTACTGCAAAAGGCGCCATTTTTTTTTTTTTTTTTTAGTTTGAGTGAAATAAACAGTTTCATTGATCAAAATTAGTACCTATTTCTAGTCGTCTTTAGTTGCTCATACGGAGGGTGGAGTGTTTTGCTGGCAAAAACGGCACTTCATAAGGCGTTCGAAGGGACTTAAGTCAAAGCTCTCCTGCTTACAGAGAGTCCTAGAAAGATTGTTGCACATTCCAGTCACTCCTTTTTAGCTTTGAATTTTAAGTAATAAGAAGAATTCTTTTTAGTTCAACATCCTAACAACAAATAGGAAACTTCGAAAATTTCTCCAACTCCATAAAGTACTTAAAGCCAACTAGATTCAATCTAATCACTGCCGTATATACAACATAGAATCAAAAGCATAGTTCTGATCGGATTATCTAAGGACTTAAATGTTTGTATGCCACTTGGCTTGGATGATTTCCAAAAAGTTCCAAGCTTTATTACTTCCACCCACCTTCCTTTAAGGTTGTTTGTTTGTGTTCAAAAACTTGTCCGAACGTGCCACGACCACTTCAAAATGAACATGAAATTCATGCTGACCTTGCAGATTTTTCAGGTCCTTCAGTGATAGCCTTCGTTTTGGTATCTTCTAATAGAAATGCAAGTTCGAGTCGAAAATGTCTTGTCATTGCTATTTGCTCAGTACATGCAACAATTGTTCTTTTTGTGTGTTTTTTTTTTTTTTTGTCTCGTATGAAGATGTGTATGGTGTAAATTGCTATGCATGTGCTGGGAATTTCATTATTCTGCATGACCAGCCAATTTTCTAAAAAGGAAGATCGGATTCACTTTAACACAATTTATTTGAAATTCAAGAAGGAAATTCCTTGAAAAATAGATAAAATTTCCTTTTGTGCATGATTGCTCAAGATACGAGTAGGTATGCTTTCAGGATAAAGTGATTTGCTATATTCAATACTTCGAGAAGCAAATCGTTGACTCTTCAGATTTGATGCACATGAATTGTACAAAATTTAACAGTAAATTAAAAAGAAAAAAAAAGATACAATTTTGAATCATTTAAAGGATTAAATTCGGATGACGGAACTGTGAGAGTAAATCAAATAAATCTTTTGAAATCGAGAATTGCAGTTAAGCGTTTTGAACATATCGAATCAAAATACATAAATCGCTTCTCAATTAAAAAACAGAAAACAACTGAAAATGTCTTGAATTTCAATTTTAAATGTTTCCTTATTTTTCACACGAAATTTCAGATATTTAATATAAATTGAATAATTCCCGAAATGAAATCGTTTATAAAATAACTTTAACTAAATAGTTTGATTTAAAAAAAAATATAAATCAAAAATCTCGCCATAGATTTTTTTGTATCGCTTCTCGCAAGTGAACGAAAACTCGAATTATATTTGAGGAGGTACTAAATCCGGTTCTATGGTCTCGAGCAGGAATATATCTTCTGGATGACTAGGTTGTTGCGTCTTAAATAGATCCTTAGATCCTTTGTTCAATTTACTTAGTTTTCTCTTAAGCCGGGATCCCATTATCTGCGTCTTACGCGAAATTTTTGCCGTAATCAATGCGCGGATAGTGTGAATGCAATTTTAGGACCGTGATGCTGACAAGTGTGATCGTCTTGAACGAATTTTTGTCCCCGATATATTTTTGAAAAAAATCGACGAATGTAAGCCTCAACAGCGATTGTAGAAATTCTTGAAATTTGCTCCGATCTGGTCCGATAAAATCTGTCCAGATTCAAAGGTAAGATTTGAATTCTTCTCTTTAGCCTATATTCAGACATACTACGAAAATAAAGTGCAAATATGGAATACTTGAAAAAAAAAAAATGATAGCTGAGCACTGAATGCACAGGGTTGCATTCGCGGCTGAAATGTCACTGGTGATATTAATAATAACACAGTGCGACACGATTTTGTAAACATAAATTTGACGACTGTATATGAAAGTGATCGTTGAGTATAACAATGCCTCATACTCAGTTTTGTCAAGTCACCTCTACTTTTTTTTTAAATAGACTTCAAAAAGTGTGGCCGAGAATTAATTTACTCACTTACTTATGGCTATATCTCGTAATCCGTTCAATATTTTAATTTCCTATATATCGCAATTTATAGCTCTGAACTAATTTTAAATAGTTTTAGTACAAACCGACCCGAAAAAACTCTATCTAGTTGGTGAAAATTGCAAAAATTATGCCAGGGAGACTTTGTACTGTGTGGTTTTTGAAGTTTACAGAAAGGTTTGGGCTCGATGAGGTGTCTTTGAGCTATCCGTTTGGCGAGATAATCAGCCCTTTCGTTCCTTTGTGCGCCCAACACAGAATCACGCTGTTGTGGTTTCCGAGATCGTTTATGAGCCTGAGGCAATTCTCTACTATTCCGTATGTGACGTTCACAGCTCTAAGCGCTATTGGGGCAGCTTGGCTGTCAGACAGGATATGGTGTGCTGCTCCCTTTTGGTCTTCCTCTTTAGACATTCGCGGACGCAAATTTCAATTGCATATAGTTCTGCCTGAAATATGGTTAGGTAGACGCTCATTGGTAAGACTTTTTTGGACCTCGGTCCCAGGATGCATGTGCCCGTGCTTCCATCCTCAAGTTTGGGTCCATCTGTGTACCAGATTTGGGATCCTATTCGCTATTTGGAGTTGAACGTTTTTGAATTCGCGTCGTTCTGGGATAATAACCTTAAACTTTCGAGTAAAATACAATTTACGTTGTATACGGTCTGGTATCTCAATTATTGGGTCGTCTGATACGTTCAACAGTATCGAGAGGCGCCCTTGAAGATCCCCACTTTTGATGTTTGAGAGATTTTGCAACCGTAGAGCGCTAGCATATGCCTTTCTTTCGATTTGGATTGTGATTCGCCATAGCCCCCTACATGTATATTACTTATACACTTTAATATACCTTTAACTTTATAATATAACATAGGACCATTTACATCACTTCAAAAAGAACCAAAAGACGAAGAAAAAAGGTATAAACCAAAAGTCTCCTGATCAAAATTCTACTCGAATCTCTAGACGAGAAGTCCAGGATATTTTTTTCTAATGGTGAATTGATTTTTTTCCATCTTTTCTTCTATTTTCTTGAATTTTCTAAAACTTTTTGTCATTCTCACAATTAATCACACCCATTCGAAACTTAGAAGAGGTGACAAGTGACATTCTTAAGAAAATAATTAGCTTTCCCCTTAGAGCCTTAAGAATCAAGAGCAAAGCCAATTAGCGAAGAAGAACGCCGGGGACACTAAAACTGTTAATTCCTATGAAAGAGATTCGCTCGTTGACACAACTTCAACCTCTTGTTTCTTGAAGTGCGAGTAGTTTTCCCTTTTTCCGTTCTGAGTTTCGTTTGTTCCGAGCGTAAATTAAAAAACTTTTTCCTCCACTTCCAAGGCTATTGAGCACAATGGGCAGCACCGTGGCACCGGAAAAGGAAATACCGAAAGCTGATTGAAATCCACGCCTCATTGCATCACATCAATGTGTCGCGAATAAGTTCGGACCGAGGATGGCGGGCTCCCCTTTGATAAGCTTTTTGTCGTTCATAATTTTTTTTTTTTTTTGATAGCATAAATTTCTGAAAGGACGGAATGCAATATCAGCGACTGCTGTGCTTTAGCAACGCGCGAATCGTAGGTACGAATCACTTCAAACGCTCTAGCACTTAGTGAGTTGGCTACCTTTCCGTTTTCAGATTCAGCTGGGGAAATTATTTTCGTGATAACCTTGTAACAGCTGGAACTAAGCTCTTGATCGAAAAAAGATACGATTTAGACATGTTCGTCCGTGTGTCGTCTGTGTTGTGGTCCCCACCGCAACCGTTGAACCAATGAAGTCCAAATTTTGTGCGTAGACATGTTCGGCTCAAGGGATGATCACCCTAAGTTATAATGGGTGTGATCCGCCCACTGGCCAGGAAGCAACAATTAAAGGTTTTTAACTCAAGAACAACTCAAAACCCTTCATTTCTATTTGGTACCCTGGTGAAGGACTAGAACAGACCTATCTCCAAAAAATAGGGACGTTCACAAATATCGGTTTATTGTAGCTTGCGTACGGAAAGGCTTAGAATCCTTAAAATAAAAAAAAATAAAATAGGTTGATCCATGACAATTAAAACGCGGTTGGAATGAAAGGGCTTTACCTATTGGAAGTAGTGCGCCCATCTTGTCGGGTAGCTGGTCCCATGAGCTGCAAATTTTTCGGTTAAAAATTTCAGTTTCAAATTTTTGCTTCGCACTTCCCCTTCCCGTGCCATTTCTAAATGGCACATTCCACAGAATTCGAATCTATTGGCTTTTTTCTTTGCTCCCTATTCAGCAATATTGCAATGTTAAGGTTAAATTGTTGGTGCAAGTCTAGCGAGTGTGAAGAGCGTCGCGGGTTTTGAGTTATTGAAGCGAATTACATTTTCCGCTTTTGCCGTTGCCAGTTGCATTGTTCTCTCGCTCGGGTTTCCTTTTTCATGTTGCCACACTTTCCCGAACGAAAGTATTGAACGTGCGAAAACAGAAGTTATGAGAACAGGAGAAATTTCATAACTTTGCACATTGTGCATGAATGACTATGCGAAAGGGTGAGGATAGTGGGAAAGCTTATGCGTTTAAACTCTTGGTGAGAAAAGTTTTCCACCTTTTTTATGCGATACAAAGTTTGTGTTTGAAATTTCAAAAAAAAAAAGAGAGCGAGAGACAAATAAGAGGGAAACGAAGTGTGTGAACCTGAAGAGTTCATTGATGTCGGAACTGAAGTTATTAGCATGGCTTTGGGGGAAACACAAATGCGTTTGAAGGTACGCACTTTCCTCATCGTTTCAGAGGAAATTTCAATTTAAACTTTCTTAAATTATGCGTTTAGCTAATTTAAGGCATTTTTTTTTTCTTCAACATAACCAGCCAGATTTTCCTACTTAACATACACTTTTGATTCCTTGAGTACCCTTATATGTTTTCTAAAAAAACAGGATAAGCTTTTTAAGCAATAATAAAATTGAATTCAGTTTGGAGAAAAGCAACGATTCACAAAATAAGCAGATTTTTCTTTTTCTGAAAAGAAAAATCTCAAATGTTTTTCTCGAGTGTCCTTCCAGAAGCATACAAAACAGCAGGAAACGAGAATTTCTCTTACGCATGTGTCAAGGACAGAATGGAGTAAGGAAAAATTCTGTGAGACCAGCACATTTCAACATTTCATCACACATGAGCCCGATTCAAGGATATCCTTGTTCTTAGAGGAAATCAAAAAATCTTGTCCTTCTTTTATTTGCATTTCCTCAAGAATTCCATGAAGCCGCAGCTCAGTTCGGTGGTATTTGCCAGAAGAGACATCATTTAATATGGACCGGTGTCCTACTTCAGTTTTGATTCATTGTAAAAAATGTCGCAAGCATAGAATTGGCTTTTATTTTGTCAGGACTTTGGGTTGGAATTCGAGAAAAGAAATTGGAAAGAAAAGCAGCGTAAAAATTATTTGAAAAAACTAGCAAATAAATATTCAGTTTATTCAAAATTTCAATAACAATGATCCGAGGGCGTAATCCAGGCTATGATGAATGGAGGCCTTATTTTGTTTTTGTTCAAAATAAAAGTAAATTTAGACATACATACATATGGCTTGACTTTCAAGATAATTCCGCCTTAAAGAGAGTTGGCATGGACCCCATCGGCTCCCTTTAAATTCATCCTTTTAATATGCTTCTGGCACTTATTCAGACGGAGTTAGTTGAACGCTCAAAAATTGACAAATTGTGAAGTTAAGTGTTGTCTACAACAAGGGAGAAGGAAAATTTTATGTAATTGCAGGAACGACGGCAAGGCGAGATATTGGGAGTTAAAACATGCCCCGTCGTCAAACTGTAACTTTAATTTTAGAGTGTATTTCCAATATACTCTTTTGCAAAAATAAACATAGAGGTTAATAGTTACTAAGGCTAGCGCAAGACAAGTTGCATTTATGCGACATCAATTCATTGTCATGCCATGCTATTTGCACTCACAATTCTTACCATTCCATGCCTACCAAAGAATGATAGAAAACAAATAGAAAAAATTTTGTAGGCAAAACATTAAATGCAGATAAAAATCTTGATTTTATTGTATTTTATTTTGTCAAAATCGGGGAAGTAAAGGGGAAATTGTAATCGTTTGAAGCTGAGAAAGAATAACCTGAAGATTATTTTCTCATACAAATCAACATTGTATTTGTAATTGTCAGGCTTTGTATGGCCTATCGTGTGTGTTCGCTGATATCGCGATGCACATCATTGCATATTACCTGCGTTGAAGCCAAGCTGATACTTCAGTCTCTTTCTGCCCGCGCGGCTGTACGGTCGTCGGTTTTCGCAAGTTTCGGATCGCGGAGTGCTCAGTGTTATTAGTGTGTAAGGCAAGTGCGCTCGATTTTATGCCTTAGTATCAGTGCATTGTACTCTGGTTTCACTGCTTTTTGCTAGCGAAGTGAAGAGAAGAAGTCATTCATATCGAAAAGCATCGTTTACAATATGTATGTTGACAAGGTGAATCACTTGTTTTTCGGGTCGCGGGTAGCGGAGTGTTCTTATGCATACGAGTGCATTGTACTCTCGTTTCTCTTCTTGTCGCTCGAGGAGTGAAGAGATGAACTCGTTTATTTTATGCGTATCGAAAGCATCGTTAGCAATATGTTGATAAGGTGAGTGACTTGTTTCTTTGGTAGGTATTTTCGTTAACTCTGTGATTTCTTTTGATGAATATAAATGTTTTTCTATATTTTACGGGACGAAAATGAAAAGACATTTCCAATTGAAATGGTTCTTAAATTTTTGTTTAAAGTTTAAATGGTTCAAGTTGATTGAATAACAAAAAAACAAAAAAGATCGTTTTGCGCATGGCATACTCGGCAATTCAGGCAATTCAAGCAATTCATTGTTAGGAGAGAGGCAATTTGAGGGTATTTGTTCTCTCATGTTTTCCATCTCGGACTTTGGTCGAACCGGTTTGTCCTTTTTGTATTAGAATTAGTTTCTATAAGTACATTTTGGTATGCACAGAGAATTTCGCATTTTGTATGCCAATGCTAAACAACGCTTAATGGCATGGCAAAAGTTGAAGTCTAGGAAGGTATGGCTTGGCATGAATTTAAATTTTATTGCATGACTTGTATGACATGAAATGGTGACAGTTGCTGGCCTTTAATGACTAATAACTACTTACATTAGGGTGCTCCTTAAATTGCGAAATTTCGAAAAGTTACCGGGCTACCTCGCCATTCGGTTCTACTACCTAAAAAATGAACTGGAAATTTTTTTTTTTTTTTTTTACATTGAGTTTTAGGGGTCGCTACCAGCAAATGAAAAGTTTGAAAACGTATTCTTTGAAGGATCTTTACTAACTAACAAAAAGAAAATTATGTGGTTAGAGCTCGCCATTCGCTTCTACCACCTAAATAACACACGTGTGATTTAAAAAAATTTTTTAAATTGAGTTTTAGGGGTCGTTAAAATGGGTCATAGTTTGGGATAAGTATAAACTTAAAAAATCGTGCCTAAAAATATGTTATAAATTTGATTTTATTTTTTAAAATTTATTTCAAATGTGACTTTTTAAAGCAAATTTCAAGTTATACTTTAGGGTGCTGTCGGTTAACAAATGAAAGTATCAGACTTTCAGAATCTGAATTATCAATTGAGATTGGAGATTGAAGTGCGTCACGAAAAATTTTCGCAAAAATCCACCGTATTCTGGCCTTTTACAGAATCTGGTTGTCGATTTTATACATTCTGCCTAAAAGAATACCTTGTAAACTTCGATAAAGTTGAAAGAAATTTTATTTTTCGTTTCGTATTTTAAATTAGTATATTTTTAGGCAGGCAAAATTTTCAAACTTTGAGCCGTGGTAGCGACCCTTAAAACTCAATTAAAACAACAACAAAAAAAAAAACATGAGTTCGTTTATGAGGTAGGAGAACCGAATGACGAGGTAGCCCGGCAACTTTCAAAATAAGGAGCACCCTAACTTACATATATAATAAAAGTACACAAATATGCATATATCGCACACTAATCACTAAACCGGCACAATTCAAAATTTTTTCGATCACTTTTTTCATGTTTGGCAATATTTTACTGCTGCAAAAGGATCACGTAGAAAATAAACATTTATATTTATTGATTCTGCAGTTTTTATACCCGACACACTCTGTGTCGAGGGTATATTGCGTTTGTTGGGTTGTGTGTAACACCCAGAACCAGTCGAGATAGACCATACAAAATGTATATAGAAATGATCAGCGTCACCAGGAGATTCGATTTAGACATGTCCGTCTGTCTGTCTGTCTGTCCGTCTGTCTGTCTGTCCGTCTGTCTGTCTGTCCGTCTGTCTGTATGTGAACAGTTATCTTATCGAAAGAGTTGAGCTATCTCGACAAAATTTGGTATGCGTGCTCACGGGGACATGAGTAAGACTAAGTTCGAGAATGGACCCGATCGGACCATTTTTTAGGGGTACCTCCAGTACTAGGGTCTGTTACGAAAATCACAAAAACTGCTCTAAAATCGGAGTTTTTCAAGATATTTTGATGAAATTTGGCATTTGAACATATTTTAGGCCAATTAATGTGATTTACAAAAATCAGAAAAATGGGCGTGGCAGAAGGGCGTTTTTCGAAAATTGTCTCCTACTCCCGAAACGCCTATGGGACTTGAACGAAAATTGGCACTTATACTTCCTTTGTTACCATAAACATCCTGCCCAAAATTTTCTGGATTGGTTCATTATTAAGGGTACCTCCAGTACTAGGGTCTGTCACAAAATTCCGAAAACTGCCCCAAAATCTGACTTTTTCCAAATATTTCAATGAAACTTAGAATTTGCGCGTATATTTAAGCCTCCGATTAGAATTCCGAAAAATTGGAAAAGTGGGCATGGCAAAGGGGCGGTTTGCATAAAGAAATTTAAAAAAATGCGGTATAGGGGGCCCCTATGGCCTTAAACAACTCCTGATATTAAAAATTATTTGAATATGTGTGTCTGTGTCGGGTATTCTATTGTCAGGCTTGCCTGACTATAACACCCTTACTTGTTTAAGAATAATATAAGTTAAGAAAAGAAATTGTTTTTACAGACGTCGAGATTTATTGGCTGTTGGCCCGAGAAATGCAAAATTTTGAGTTGTGCCGATAAAGTGATTAGTGTGCGATATGTAAATTTCAGTTTAAAAAAAAAGCGAATAAGATGTTTTGTCATTACCCTGTAGGAAATTGAACTAGTGCAGAAGTATTCTTCGACTACTTCCCAAATCAACAGTACTGCTCGCTCGTAAATTCCCCGCCAACAGGGCCAACTCAGTAAATTTGGTATACTACGTTGATAGATGGGTGACCGGCCCGCGCTGTCGTAGCTCACAGCGTAGCGCGTGCACCCCACGATCCGAAGGACCCACGTTCAATTCCCGGGCCAAGAAAACGCCGATTTTTTTAAAAATTTATTAGTAAAAATTGGAATCCTAAGTCGAATAAAAAGCAAATATATAAAAAAGAAAGGTTTCAAATTGGCAGGAAATGTTGAGCGAATTTGTGCGTAAAGTTGTGAGACAGCATTGGTGAAGACTTGTTTTTCAGTCCAATTATTGGAGTTTTTCGAAACACGTCATTCTTCCACATTTTTCGCCTGCGACAGGAATCGAACTCGAGCCCTTCAATTTGCCAAGCGAATACGCTTTCACTACGCCACGGACCTATCTGACTCACGCACAGCAAATATATTAGATTAATGTGTGGGCAAAATTGAACTGTTGAATATGCCACTAGTTAGGTTCTACTATCCGTGTCTCTACTCGCGTACTAGTTCTTTTTCCTATACTCAAGAACTACTCGCTAGGGCACAATTGACCCCACTCTTCCTACAGGGTACTTTAAATCGAACATATTGAATGAGAGTTGGTATTCGATTTGATATAAATGATTACATTAGGAAGCATTGCACTTGCATTACCTTTTACTCGTTTCAGGAGACGATGTCGTTAGTATGCAATGGGTATTTCGCTGCTGGGATGAAAAACCCTGCTCAGTTAACGTCGCACAAAATCACGTATTGATCGTGTGAGTTTAAATTGGGCAAGACCCCAAATCAAGCTCACAGGACGAGAAAAAGAAAAAAGAAAAAAAATTAGCAAATAAATAAAACCACACAACTGAATATTCCCGAAGCAGAGGTAAAATGGGAAAAACTTTTGTCACAACATTTTGGATAGCTGTGTGAAAATTCACAGAAAACTTTCTGAGTGCATTTGTCGACTGTCCACAGATTTCGATAAATATTTACCAGATCTATAGATTATATAGTTCATTGCAAGCACGCTTTGAACTTTTAGACAAACAACATTGGAAATGCATGAACAAAAAATTTAAATAATCAGAAAATCAAACTTTTGAACGAGTAAACTCGTAAATCCAAACAAAAATACGAGTGCTTAATGTGACAACCGCAGGAATTTCGAAAAACGAAATAAAATGTCAACAGCTCTGCGGTATTTTTAAGTTCCATGACGTACATTGGATTTCAATTTAATTTTTTTTTTTTTTTTGTTTGCTATTAAAAATCCAAAAAAAAGTTTTAAATGCGATTAAAAAGTTCAATTTTAAATTTGTCATTCGCTTAAGCTTTTTTTACTCAACAAAATGATGACGGTCTGAAGTATTGTGACTCAAAAGGAATAAGAAGTTTTCCTAGGAATATTTTATTGAATACATTTTCACAGCTTTTTTAAAACAAAATAAAGCAGAAATCATTTAAATTCTTTATTTATATTAAAAAGTAGAAATAAATCCCTTTACAAATTTTAATAAAAGAAGTTGACTATCGAAACCATAAAACCACTTTTCAGCATACAAAAGCACACATAGAAATGTTGTCAGATTGCAATGAATTTTGTAGGATAAATTGAATTTGCACAAGATCCTTCATTCTTTGATGTGGTTTTACTACACAATTAAGTCGATTCAATAGAATTTTTTGATTGCTTAATCAACAGTTAAACTGCATATGCAACACGACGACCCATGTGACCCATGTGTTGCGCACTGTGTTTGCATATCACTCAAAAGTACAATTGAACATGGTAAAATCGATCAATAACACCGTGGTACATTTTTGAGGTCTTCGAATGTAAATCAAAATTTGACTGAGAGAACTTGGTAATTATAGCAACGCCTCATAGTTGGTTTGGAACGCTTTACGAGATATAGTCACAAGTAAGAGCGCAACTTAATTCTCGGCCACAGCTTTTGAGATCGACTAAAAAAAAAATATTTATCCAATCTGGTTAAACCTCATATAAGGCGTTGCTGAAATCACCAAGTACTTCCAGAAACTGCAGTAAAAATTTGGTTTGCCTACATTTTACGTGTTGCACAGTGTAATAAAATCAACATGCAAAATTTGCTTTTCAATTGTGGAAAAAATCCTCTTTGTTTATGAGATTTTCAAGAGTTCGTAAAACACGAAAAACTTAATTAAATGCCATTTTGTTGCGAAACATTTTCTTTGAAAAGAATATCGACAGCAAAAACCATTTCATTAAATTCAAGTTTGAATCAACTCAAATATTTATTTCTGCCCAGTACATTTCACAGAAGAGTTTCAACCTATCGCGAAACCTCCAATTATGTTACAATATTTAAAATACGATAGTAATTTAAATGAAGCCTTAATGAGTGTATGGAGCCATGCGGAAGGGCATAAGACTCAAACGTCTCTGGGCTATCAGGGCGGAAACTACTTCAAATCTTAGCGAAAACAACTAGAATCTACACTAAGTTCCTAACAGGGCATTCGAGACTGAATTATCACATGATCACATGGGCTGAACAAAAGACCTTTTAAGTCTGGGTTTTCTTGTAGCTTTAATAGTAATAACGCTAGTTTACAGCATTTATTCTCAGACTATCTCAAATCATGGGTCGTTTTTTCTGTTTTTCCGATTTTTCGTATTATCACAACGGGCCCGTGTGAGGCCTAAGTGTGTCACCCTCTATAGTGGCAGGCATACTAACCTAACCCAACATAATCTATGAGGGTATTGCAGCTTTTTTGAGCAGAGATCGATAATGAATCATCAGACTTAAGCAAATTATCTATCAAATTAAAGAAAATTAAGCCTGCTAAAAACTTTTCTAACACTTTTCGCTGCAACAGTGGCAAGAAAAGTACGAAATAAAATTTAATTCTAGGCAGCCCCAGCCCAAACAGCTGGTTGACCGAAAATTGCCTGCCGAAAATTGTGAAAAATCGAGAAAAGTGTATTTACCCCAATTTGTTAATAAAAACGATTTTCCTCGACTTTAAATATGACATGACCTCTATTTTGAGAAGCTCCCTCCTATCCATTTTTTCCCTGTCTTAAAAGACATTCAAAAATAAGGAGGCCAATTTTATAATAAGTCAATGCGGGACAACCACCTCTATCCAAAAAAGACACAGAATTTGCTGGAATTGTTGTACTTAAATTAGAAAGCAACAACATTACTATTGATCTATGAATTACATATATAATGGGTAAAATATATTTTATTTGATGTTGCAATACGGGATCACAACTGTCTTTACGGGACGGTTCCGCAGAATGCGGGACGGTTGGCCGCCTTATTCAACAAACGAAACAGTTCACTTAAATGCAAAACGGTGCTAAATGCAAATAGGTGTAGTCTGAAAGGGTATTTTTGACAACTGCATTTAGCGCGCTAAATACTGCTTTTATTTGCTAGTCTAAAAAGTCTATAAGATTGATCGAGAAAATTCGATTCTTTAGACTTTTAAACCTTAAAAAAACAATGATGAAAACTTCTAAAAGCTTTAAAGTATGCAAGGGTTTTTTTTTTTTTTTTTTTTTTTTTGGTGATAAGTCCTTCACCAACGACTGTTGAGAGGCCCACTTGGACTACCTTTCACTAAATTGGCAGCACAAATTTTATGCATTCACATCCGCAGGTGATTTTTTCCAGAGCAAAAGTTTAAAATCAGAACGAATTTAACTACTCGATTAAGGTCATCGACAGCTCATCGTTTATCGCCAACCAAGCAACGCAGCTAATATCCATTATGCGACTCACTTCGAGTATCTTTTTGTCTCCAAGTCACCTTAAAGAGTCAAATTTTTTGATATAATTTTAAGTATTCGAAATCGACGTACATACATATGTATTCCTGAACTTTAACTCGCAGAACAAAGTGTAGATATAACTGATTTCGATAAGCTTCAGCCACGCAAGTGCAGGAAAAGGAAATGAAATTTTTTTTCTTTTACTTGACGGCATCTCGTATTCAACGTTGAAATTATACAAAATGCCAACTCTTGACAGTGGAAGCAAACCTTGCGAAGTTGCATTTTCGGCGAAAATTTCAAAGAATGGAGATGCAGAAGAATTTTTGAGCACTTGCGACGGAAGGAACTGCGGAAATGTGCACTCAAGAAGAAATCACTTCAACAAATTTCGCATTCAATTACACAAGGTGAAAGGAGCGAGGACATGCTCGTTCGTTTTAGGGTGCGAGCAATATGATCATAATAAATGTTAAAAAAAAATATGGAAAGAAAAAAGCTCAGTAAAACTCTCAGAATGTTCGATGAACCGCGAACTTCAACTTCCAACGACCCATTTCTCATGAGAACGAAAAGTGTGTGCTTTTCCTGTGCGGGACAGCAATTAATTACAACCACAACATCATCCATCAGCGGCCATGTTTACCATGACTATTTACTGAAATGGACAGAAAGAGTTTGCGACGCTCTGGATGATAAGGATCGAGGTTTTTGTTTTGTTTTCGTTTTCGTTTTTTTTTTTGTTTTTTGAAGCACAACACGCATCCAGCGGGTTTGTTCGAGAAGCCCCAATTCACAGTCAACACGATTGCGGCCGAGAGCAATCACGGATAGCCTCATGTCCTGATGGAGAGTTTAAATTAAAATGAAAAATTATTTTAATTACTGTAATGCGTTAACGATTGACGTGCAAAGTGTGCAAGTGTTTATGTGATGTGGACTGTGAAAACAATTGCCGTCAGCATTTAATGAAGCTTTTAAAATAAAAACACAAAAGGCGCTCTTGGACTTTTATGTTTAAATATTCATTGTTAGCCCAAAGTGTATTGAACTTTTCTGGGTTGTTGTATTTTTTTATATTTTTATTTTGCTTTTTATATTGTATGAAATGGCTCCGTCCGTTTAAAGTGAACAATTAAGTTATAAATCTGTCGTGGGAAAAAGCCAGTTGCTCATCGGCATGATAACTATCGGGAACTATTTTAGCTGCCTGCGGCGAGAATCAGTTATTTCGTGTGGACATAAGTTATGGTCTATACGATGTCCTTAATAGGGTGTCAACGGATTGGAGAACAGTGACAGCTGACCATGAAAAACATACCTATAGGGAATTGCTTCGTATTCAAGTTTTCAAGCCCAAAATTACGAATTCATTGGCATTGAAAATTTTAAGTTTGAAAATTTGAATATAAATTTTGCAATTTCTTAATTTATGTTCCCTTAAAATACAAAAAAGTATATATATGCATTTAAATTAATCGAAAATATCCTTGAGAGAAGTGTGTTTCATTTCATGCATCAGAAATGCTCCTCAAATATTCCAAGAGACCAGCTCGGAGGCAATGCTTTCCTAAGCGCAATACATATGTTTTATGATGGCTGAAATTCTTATGTTATGCGTGCGTTTAAAATTTATACGGTGGAGTGAATTTCATTTTCAAGAATTTATTGAGGCTTTGCAAAATTGTTTACCTAATTTGAATATAATATAGACACAGCATGATAGTGCTCGGAAGGCAAGGACTGCTCGTTGTCGAGCAACGAATAGCAAATTTCCCGGAAGGAAATAGCAAGAGACTTTTTAAAGAAGCATTTCCTAAAATGATTCAGTCAATTTTCACAATAAAGTCGAAATCTTCTTTCGTGCTTTCCAACGTTTGAAGCATATTTTTAAGGAAACTATGTATATACAATGTATACAACATAATGGACAATTTCCAGGGACAGTACTTTAATTAAAAACTTGCAGTAAATGGGACCTATCCATTCTCTAAAAAATCTAATTTAAGATAAAAGTTGTGACACACCCAAAGTAGAGCCTTTTGAAGACACTTCTTTTTCACGTTTTCTAGGGATTTTGTCCCATAATTATCGATTATACCTATTATGACGACTAAAATAGTGCCGACCGCCTCAAAGTATCTCTCTTGAGTCGGACTCTCCTTCGTTCCTTAATTCTTTTACTATCCAAAATAGCCACTCAGGCCTATTTCTGTTTATCTTCGACATCCCTATTTCGCTAGGTCACCTCCAATGATGCACCCGATAGACCAAAATAGAGAGACTGGTCGAATTTTATGGACCTCGGGATACGCCGGGACATTTGAATACGCAAGAAGAAGATTCCTATTTCGCTTGAAAAACATTTTCTTGCCAAGAGACTCTCCCATATCACATACCCAGCGTCCTTACCGTACAAAAAGGTATAAGTCAAACCCTATCGGGTACGTGATTGTTTTCCCTTTCCCGGGGAAATGAATTCCACTGCAAAATTGATATGAGTATTTTCCCTCTACCAATATTGAGGGGAAATTTTAATTAGTCAATTCAGAAAATTCATTTCCCAAGCATAAACCTTCACCTGAATAGATATATTTTCTTCGATAAATAAATCGTTTAAATTGAAATGTATTTAAAATTCGAACTTTTTCCAAAATGATAACATATTTCCCACACCAATATATCTAACAGTCCATGGGAATTACTTCTGCTTCTGCATTGCCAGCAAATTCACTTTCTTCAATTGCACTATGCCCATTTGGCTCCAGTATTGGATTGTCATTTTCTAAGTGTTCAGAAATATGCATTTCTTCCATGTCGCCGCTCAGCAAACGGACTGAAGTGGAAATTTCATCCTCATCGCTTCCCGATTGGTTATTCGTCAATGCTCTAAAAGAGAAAGTATTTCATTTTGAAATTAAATTCTTCATCTCATTTATTCCATAAACGTACTTAGCATTTTCCTTTGGAGCAGCATTTGTGTCCACACGTCGTTCTTCTACTGTATTGCCATTCGATTCATGATACCGAATGGGGAACCCTAGCTCTCGATTGAAATTCACAAAGTACTTCGGCAATCCGATGTGAAGTAAATTCTCACGATTCCTTCCGGTCGGTATCAGAAGACGCGTAAAGTCACTGCTATCGAAGAGCTTTTTGCAGTAATTCTGCATTGAATCGCTCATTTGCGATTGGCCGTCTGTATTGAATAGTAATCGAAAGGACCTTCGGCCAGGTAACCAGATTTTCGACATTGCACTACAACTGGTCATTGGAAGCGTTGGACGCCCGATTGCTTTCTCAGCAGTGTCATTTCTATTAACCGTAACAAGACTTGATGCCATGGACGTCATAACCTTTTGCGGGTCATGGTCTAGTACCTCAAGTTTTGAAATGCGTTGATATTCAACCCAGCATTTGCCGAAAGTGAAATCGGCATCAGGAGGATAAGCCGCCGTCGATGTATGTGGCTCCTCGAGAGATGGTAGGACATTCTGCAAAGCAATCGCTGGCGGCTCCATTGTATGGTCAATTAATTCACCGGTGAGTCTCTGTCCGGAAGTAAGTGTTACGGCGACAATTTCACCATTTTTTGGCAATTTCATTTCCATGTCTGGAGAAAACACAGAAAATTGCGATGGATTCTGGTTTAATATGCGAATGCTATTGAGCGTGGGTCTCGCTTCATTTAAAAGTTCCTTTCAACTATTTTCTGTTTTTTTCCAGCTTTAAATTTTTTTTTTTTTGATTTTCACAAAAATTTTGAGAAAATCCTAGTGAGACCCACTAGATTTGTTAAAGCCTTTAATTAGAGATACAAATTGCATTTGACGGGATTCACACTGTAAGACATTTCGATTGGAATCATTTTGTTTTGAGAACGAGGGACGTATAGGGAATTGAAGTTTTTCACTCTCTCTCTTTCTTTCACTCTCTCTTGCAATCTTTATCTCTTTATCTTTAAAGAAAGAGAGAGAAACAGAGAGAAACAGAGAGAAACAGAGAGAAACAGAGAGAAACAGAGAGAAAAGAGAGAGAAAACAAGAGAGAAAAGAGAGAAACAGAGAGAAAGAAGAGAGAGAGAGAGAGAAAGAGAGAAAGAGAGAGAGAGAGAGAGATAAAGAGAGAGAAGGAGAGATAAATAGAGAGAAATAGAGCGATATAGAAAGAAATAGGGAGAAATAAAGAGAAATAGATATAAAGAGAGAAAAAAAGAGAGCGCAAGAGAATGAAAGAGAGAGAAAGAGAGAGAAAGAGAGAGAAAGAGAGACAAAGAGAGAGAAGGAGATAGAAAGAGAAAGAAAGAGAGAGAAAGAGAGAAAGTGGGAGAAAGAGGGAGAAAGAGGGAGAAAGAGAAGAAGAGAAAGAGAGAGAGAAAGAGAGAGAGAAAGAGAGAGAGAAAGAGAGAGAAAGAGATAGAAAGAGAAAGAAAGAGAGAAAGATAGAGAAAGAGAGAATAAAATAGAGAAAAGAGAATGAGAAAAGAGAGAGAAAGAGAGAAAAATAGAAGAAAGAGAGAAAAAGAGAGAGAAAGGGAGAGAAAGAGAGAGAAAGAAAGAGAGAAAGAGGGAAAGAGAGAAAGAGAGAAAGAGAGAGAGAAAGATATAAAAAGAGACAAAAAATGTGTGATAAGAGAGAGCGAATTTTTTGGGAGGGAAACATATAGAAACGGAGAAAAATGAAGAAAAGGGAAAGAAGGGAAAGAGAGAAAAATTAGACATAATTAACCTAAAAGCTAAAAAAAAATATAAGATAAGAGAAAAAATAAGAGAAAGAGAGAGAGAGAGAGAAAAAAAAGAAAGAAAAATAAAAATAATGATAAGAGAGAGAGAGAGAGAGAGAAGAGAGAGAGAGAGAGGAAATAAGCAATCGGAAAGAGCAAACTATTCAGGAGGGCAAAAATTAGAAACACGGGGAAAAATAAGAAAAATTGAAACTAAAAATAGAGAAAGAGAGAAATTGAGAGTACAAAAAGAGAAAAAAAGTAAATCAAAATTAAAGACATAAAATAAGAAAGCAGGCATTGACAATGAGAAAAGTGAAAAAATGAAAAAGAGAAACGCATCCGAAATAGAGAAAAGGTGCGATATAAGGAGAGAAAAAAGAGAAGGTGAAAGCGAGTAAGAAAGAGTGAGACCCTAAAAAAGAGAGAGAAAAGGAACAAATATAGAAAGAGAGTCATTCATCATTATTATTCGTCAACTGATTCCCTAATTGTCAATTCCTTAGTCTCAAAGTAAGGCCAAAATTCGTCGGCCTCCGTGGCGTAGTTGGGTGAGATATCAACTTACAATGCGGGGGCCCTGAATTCAACTCCCAGCTTGGGCGTGGATTTTAGTTGTGTCGTATTTTCTGTTTCGTTTCTTCTTCGTTTTCCAATTGTTTTTCGATTGTTTTTCGTGGTATCACAACGGGCCCATGTGGAGTCTAAGTGTGTCACTCATTATGGTGGCATTACCATTAACCAAAAAATCAACCAACGAAAAAATTCTCTTAAACTTTATTTTGAAATCTTCTAAAAACAAAATTTTGGTCCCCATAAAATTTCACTGAAGGCTTTACCCCCATAATTATCAACTTAAGAGCAAAAAATATTTCCTCCATTCAAAGTAGATTCGCCTAAACTCACAACAATGATTGCAATACATACTTTAATGTGGACGAAGCAACACTGATTTAAAGCAGGGTTGCATATTTCGATGCACGTTTCGGTAATACTTGAAAGCTGAGACAACGCGTCATTGAATAAAGACAAATAAAGACAAGCAGATCATCTGAGTTTTGAGAGTAAGTCTTTTTTTTTTGTTTTTTTTTTTCAAAGAAATCATTTTTTCATGAAAGTTAAAAAATAAAATTTCAATATCGTATCATTTCAAATGTCAAAAACGTTTCAGTCAGTCAGTTAAAGGACGAATTGAAGCTTTCCAATAATATGTCGAATGAATCAATGAATCAGCACGAAGGCATTCAATGTGACGTTTGTGGCCAAAGTAATTTCCGTGGCAGCCGATACAAGTGTTTAATGTGCCCCGACTTCGATATGTGCAGTGAGTGTTTCCATCGCGGCTTATTCGCCGGCAGCCATCAGGCCACACATCCCATGCAATGTATTCTAAGTCAAACGGAGATAGAGCTCTACTTTCGTGGCGAAGATTTGTTTATCTGTTTTCAAAAGCTGCAAAGCCTGACTTGCCCCTATTGCGGACTCCTGGGCCTAACTGCGAAGACTTTAATGAAACATTTAATCTATAAACACCAAACGTTAGATGGTGTGCCATCGACGGTGCTCTGTCCGATATGTGCTGCGCGCACGTGGCGTAATTGCAATTATACAACCGACGATTTGGCAGCCCATCTGGTTGTTGAGCATCATCTCGCTGGACCAGCTTCGTTAGTTTCGCGTATAAATGAGAATACAGTCACGAGTCTACGGAATCCAGATGCCGCTCCAGCACCGACTCCAGCAATACCGCGTCAGTTTACATCACGCGCGAATCGCGCTTCAATGGACGCTACTTTTCTGGAGCTGATGTCCCAGTTGCCCGATGTGCGTTTCGATGCGCGTGGACCACCGCCAACCCGCGGTGGGAACTCCAGCAACGTTCAGGCACTGCAGCAAATACAGGAGCAGATAAATCAGCAGCAAATAGCAAATCGCCCGATACGTCGAGGTCGTTTAAGTTACGGTACACCCATTCCACCGGAAAGTTTAAATCCACGAGAAAATGCCCATCCCTCGATAACGACACCTTCGAATGGTTCGAGGCGGGTGAGAATTGTTTTCTTTTTCTTTTTTTTTTCTCTCTCTCTGTTATGTTTTGCAATAAGAAAATTTTCCGGAACTTTCTCTTAGGCCTCTGCTGGTGGACGAACACGTGAGACGGCATTAGCTCTACAGGCCGCCTTAGCCAATGAAACTCGTCGATATTGTACGAATTTGAATGCTCAGCGCACCACTACTTCGAATCGAGCTGGAAGTACCGAGACCGCCGGCGAGCCTTCAACTTCGGCCCATTGTGTTGAATATAGGAAAATTAAATGCGAACATTCCGCGAAAAAGAATGACGTGGGCGATGATAAATTCCTTTTGAACCGATTGCTCAAGAGTGGCCTCAACGAAACGAAGCTCGCAAAGCGCGATAGCCGACGCGCCGATCGCTCATTATTCGTGCAAGCTTTGCTACTTTCCGCATTCGCAACCAATTTCGAGGTTCAAACGGCAACGGAGAGTGACCCATTGAGGGTGTGCTTTCAAGCATCGCTTCTTCAAATCGACGAAAGGAAACTGAAAAGGAAGAAAAACAGCAATACGACGAAAAAGCCAAAGACAGCAATCACCGTGTTCGCAAACAGTGGAAAGGATTCAAGCGCCTAGATAAGATCGCTTAAATAATAATAATAATCATTTAAAGAAAAAAAAGAAGAGCGTAAGGTTTAATCAACAAATTGGCGAGATTCGATTATAAAAGCCAAATTTGATGTTCAAAATTTATTTTAAAAGCCCAACTGAAGGAATTAATAAAATCATAGCCACTAGAAAGGAGACACGATTATATTTCCATTTTGTTCGCATGAATATTCGGAGTCTTACACAAAATTTAATTTTAATTGGCGAAATGATTTTCGATAAGTTTGCTAGACATCCTCTGACCGTAATGTCGCTCGATGACGTCAACAAGGAATAAGAACCATTTCAACCATAAGCAAAGTATGTGGACACATGTGTTGCTCGACCGCATTGGTTCGAATCCTTTTTCAAGTGGAAAAGTCTGAAATTCCAATCAATTCCATTGAATGACATTTCCACTCTTGGGAAATGCACGCAGCTAAATGAGTTCAACTTGTTCAGACTGTCGTCCCGTCCGACGGCAGTCAAGCGACAAAGACACATAAAATGTACATATGTATGTACGTATGTGAATAGAAAGGCACAAGGTGGATGCAAAGGCACAACGTCCATTAGAATGGTGCTTATCAAAGTCACCAAGGGTGAAAATCGTCAGACTTTATTTAGGAGCTAGTCTATTTGAGTCTCTTTGGACTTGTTCGGAGCAGCTGCATAAGATGGATGGGCTTGCTAAGTCCATATTTACTTGGACTGGCAAGCTTGTAGTCATACCCCTTTGCACTGGACTCCTCATATTCAAATATGTAGCAAAAGCTTTAATGGCCTCTTATCTCTCTCTGTGTGTGTGTGTTTGTGTGTATGGGCGTGTTTGTTGGTTTATATTGTTTCATCTAACGAGTCTGCCTTGCATTTTTTATTTGCTCGATGGATTAGAATTTAACTTCAGGATTTTAAAAGCACTTTTGAATATAGCTTTCACACCTACATACATATGAGTACATATGAGCTGTTGTCTTAGACTTAAGATAATTTGAATAAAACCCCGTACGCCAATGTAAATTCTTCAGAGAGAGAGTTTTCTATTGAATCTTTCAAAATGATATGGTGCTGAATGGCCATTTAATTAATGGTTGACTCACTCATTAAGCTGAAACTGTCGCAAAAATCCTCGTTGAAGTCAAATTCCATTGGGAGTCATCATTTAACGGAGGCAGTATCTATTAGTCGAATGATCCTGATAGTACAAAACACAACAAACAATTCATAGCATATTCATAGGCGTAAAAGTATGTTATATGCCGACCAGGTTCACACGAAACTACATTATACAGGTACCCTTCGAAATACTAATGTGTCTAGAGGTTGGTTATCTAAAGGATTTCAAAAACAACTTTTAACATTGATTAAACCATAATTTAAAAACTCTTTAAGCTAAATACAAATATGTTTTGCCTGTTCCGGTGCGTTAGTTGCAGGTCGCACAGTGGTTTGGCTTCATATATTTTTTGGAAAAAAATAGAAGGAGTTGTTGTAGAGCAATGAATTTTGGTACACCCATTGCTATAGGAAATAAAAATTTGAAAATTGTCATCCATATCGCCACCCCACCTCACTCCCATACACCCAAAATCTTTTTGCATATAAACTTTTTTGCTCGGATGTCATAAAATAACACAAACCTTAAATACGACAATATAAACACATTCTGAAAGTTCCACGAAATCGGCCACGCCCACCACTCCACCTCCCATACACCCCCAAAATCTTTTTGCATATAAAACTTTTATTTTTGCTCGGATTGTCATAAAATTAGACACAAACCTTAAATACGACAATATAAACACATTCTGAAAGTTCCATCGAAATCGGCCACGCCCACCACCCACCTCCCATACACCCCCAAAATCTTTTTGCATATAAAACTTTTATTTTTGCTCGGATTGTCATAAAATTAGACACAAACCTTAAATACGACAATATAAACACATTCTAAAAGTTCCATCGAAATCGGCCACGCCCACCACCCACCTCCCATACACCCCCAAAATCTTTTGCATATAAAAGTTTTATTTTTTGCTCGGATTGTCATAAAATTAGACACAAACCTTAAATACGACAATATAAACACATTCTGAAAGTTCCATAGAAATCGGCCACGCCCACCACCCACAACTGAATTCCCCACCACCATTCCCAAAATGTGAACAACTTCTTGAAATTATTGCAAATAAGAAATACAATTTTTAATTTATTCGGCTATCATTTCAATTAAGACCGGATCTAATTCCAAGGTATTTAGAGGGTTGACGTCTTATAAAAGTAATATAAGGATCCGAAGATGCCATTAGCCGACAGAAAACGTCTTCATTCGTAGAGACTCTGTCACATTTCCTGGAAAACATCAGTCTGTATTTTCGATAATCCTTGTTTCGGGCCTCTTCGGCTTCTTCAGATAGCATTCCTATTGGAAGAACTGCGGCGTCCATTATTCGTTGCCCATGTATTAAAATCTTATGAACCGTCACAGGCATAAAATACCATTCATATTTCTAATGTCAACAGCCCCCTAAAAGTATGCCCCATTTTTTTAACAATTTTTTTTGCAAGTATTTTTTCATTTAAATTGGAATAATTCACTGGTAGGCAGCTGTCGGCAAAAATTTCTTTCAGATATTGAAAGATGACATCTCGACCTTTCATTTTTATATAGGTAGAGCACAAAGGTAAACAAAGGTAACTAAGTTTTTGTCCATAAAAGGCGGAAAATTGATGTTTAGAAAGCTGCCTGTTACATTGCTCATAACTTCAAAAATTCTCCATGGATTGATTACATTTTTTTTATATTTTGACGATAAAATGCTACTTTTTCATATAAAATCAACAAAAGGAGCCATGAAAACAATATAATAAGAAAAAAATGTTGCTTTATATTACCAATATTTTCATGGTTTTAGGTGAAAAAATGTTTTCTGACTTTCAATAACTTTATTGAGGATAAAAATTTCCTTTTCGGAAAAAAATATCATGAATTCTTCTTATTGAAACAATGCTTAACTCAGATAAAAACATCAAACATTGGAATAAGGTACTTCAAAAAATTCATTTTTTTCCGCAAATAAACCACTGTGGGTCGTGGTGGTAAATTAAAAAATTTTTTTCAATTTTTTATGCATTTTTTATTAAAAATTAAGTATGGAACGGTGCAAAACAATTTTTTTGTGGATTACAGCATAAATAAACATTGCTTTGGCCGCATTTGGACCTTGGGTAATCAGTGTGGCATAGCCTATATATCTGTCTTTTGCTTCATTTTCTACCCAGTGACTTATATTGTCAAATCTTTATGGATCTTGCAGGTTCCGCAATATACGCTCGTTTATAAATAATCTGGTAATGAAGGCGTTTACTCAATCGTGGAAATCAACGAAGATGGGCAACATCTATTACTTGGTAAAACCGTTGTTTGAGTTGCGTTAAAAAAAACACATATGGAAGGATTTGATGGAAGGTAAGTGAATTTATATTGAGCTTTACCAAATATGTTATTCAATCGATATATGGAAAATGGGTGTTTCGGATATCGTGCCTATTTTATGTCCGATATATATTGTGCTTACATTTTTTAGTTATTAGGTTAGAAAAATATTTAAACCGCATTTAAGAGGTTCCACCTAAAGAAAGGATATGAAAGCATTCGTTATACACACTAAATTTTAATTTGAACATACTTACATATGTTCATATGTGCATGAAATCAAAGGAAAGAAAATAGTGTCAAACATGTTAAATGGAAGGAGGAGGTCCATTAGTTTAAATTTGATATCAGAAAAGTTCGCCTTTTCGACTCGATGAAAAATCTAGTGTTATTTCCATAAATTACCTAGAGATGTGCAGAATATCTGGTAGCCGTCTAGTTCACTGGATATCGTCACTATGACAGCCTGATAGTTTGAAGAAAATTTTTAAATTATTTTACTAATTTTGAAGGTGTCATCGATTTCAGGAGCAGAGATTACCACGTCAAAATTTAAAATCAATTAGCCGGCCAGACACATGGTGTGTGGCAAAGATCTTTCACTGAAAATCCGACACTCGACATTCGGATATTTCATAATCGACTACATCCGCAACTTAAATATACCTAAATATAGCCTTTCCTAGGCATACACCAAAAAAAATCCGCCTGATCCGGAGATTGATAAACCCGTATCAATCCTCGTATAAATTGAAAAATATCAATTTTGCATTAAAAAATATCAGACTGATATTTATAATATCAAGTTAATATTTTTTAATATTCCTCTGATACGAAAATCATCAAATTGATACGGAAATGTTTTACACTTGCGTATCAATTTTTCGTATTAATCTTACATTTTCAATATCCGTGCAATTCTGGTGATAAATTACATTTTTAATATCTTTTCCATATTAGATCAGTATCAAAACTATATTTTGCGTATCAATATCTCATAAATCTTATCAAATTGTCCTTTTTAGTATCAATTTGAAATTTTTTCATTTCAAATATTGTCATGCATTCATGTCAAATTTACTTTTTTTCGTATCAAGCTTGACAAATAAAAAAGTATAGAATTGATACGACAGGTAGTATAATTTTAATAATATTGCGTATCGGCTCACATTTGTAAGTGAAAAATATCAATATTATGACGATTTCGTATACATTTTTTTTTCGGTGTATCTTTGAAGTCACCCATATTTTCTGCTCATAACTGAATGTTAAAAATGGTGTCCCTCTTTGTGCTCTTTGAAGCCTCCTATTTTGTAATTCAAATTTCCAGCTTTAAATTAAAAAATTGAATTAAATTTAAAAAAAAAACTTTTTTGAGCATATTTCCAAAAAAATGTATCGATTACTCATGGTTTACATTCATATAATGTTACTTACATCAGTTTCAAGCTTATTTTCGCCAAATTGTGTTGGAAACTCGATTTCGTTTGAACGGACTTCCTTGCCTTTTCCACAAATTTTCGGTTATCATCGGAAAATGAAATATGTGTGGGGTAGAGAAGCGACTGCGTATTCATTTCAACCGGATTTACATAGAAAAATACGAGAATAACTAAATTTCGAGAATGTCGCCCATTGGAGGTATGTAGGTACATATGTACACATGTATGTATGTAGGTATATATGTATATTTTCGGTATATTATCTTGTCAAATGCATTAAATTCGTACATTGCAAAATGGCGAAGGGAAAATCTCTCTGAAAGGATTTCTGACATTTCAAACATAGATATGCTTATCGCAAGCATCCCTGAGTTATCATTTTGAGATGTTAATTCCATTTAATGTTATGACAATTGCGACATCCATTGCAACAACATCAGAAAACGCGACAAACAACAACTAAAACCGTCAAACAGGATACCGCAATCGAAATCCTTTGTGAAGGTTTCGTTCAGACCAACCATTGTGCTCTTTGTGAGTTTGATAATTGAAACATGAGTGACTTTATGTTTTGATTCAGTTGCACAATTGGCCAAGCATGTGTGTTTCAATTTCAGTAATTTTTCAGGAAGAGATTTTCCGTTTTTGCGATTGTAATGGAAAATAGCAATGTCCGACCGAAGATAACTTTTTTTGGCCGAAGTAATAAAATAAGTATTTTCCAATACACAAAATCCAACGAAGTGGTTATTTTATGAAACTGGATACAAAAAGGGGGTAATTTAGGAATCATATTTCGGAGTGTGAGAACGCGTAATAAGTTCAATTAAAGGTCAGAAATGAATGCCTTTTCCTTATTGCAAAAAGTCGATTTATGTACATATGTATGTATGTTCATGCATTGAATGAGACGGTATGGGATTCTATGACTTCTAAGCTTCAATAGAAAAAATTTGAATTACATATTCATAAATATTTCTTTTTCCCCTTAACTTCCTTTCAAGACCTCTCCCTTATATTTTTTTTTTTTTTACCAATTTTGAACTCATTTCTGAGTCAAATTCGTAGTCATTGCGGAATCATATTTCTACAACTCATATTTTCTATATGTTTCTGCCTTGTATCGGTCTAATGTTTCTAAGAATATTTTTTTTAAATTTCGGACTAATTTCGAGTTAATTTCGGAGTCATTTCGACATTATATTTTTACAGATCATATTTTTTACATGTTTCAGACATGACTGTCTAATATTTCTTAGAATGGTGTTTCGTAATAATTTCAGACTAATTTCGGAGTCATTTAGGAACCATATTTTTACAGCTCATAATTTTTACATGTTTCAATTTCATATCGGTCTAATATTTCTAAGCATGATGTTTCTTAAAAATTTCGGACTAATTTCGGAGTGATTTCGGAATCATATTTCATCAGATCATAGTTTCTACATATTTCAGTCTTATGACTGTCTAATATTTCCTAGCATGATGTTTTATAAAAATTTCGGATTAATTTCGGAGTCATTACAGAACCATATTTTTACAGCTCATAATTTCTACATGCTTAAGCTTCATATCGGTCCAATATTTCTAAGAATGATGTTTTGTAAATATTTGGGACTAATTTCGGACTAATTTCGGAATCATTTCGGAATCATATTTCCTCAGCTCATATTTTCTAAGTACATACATTTTTTTTTTTTTTTTTTAAACGTTTTATTATTTATTGTATCACTCCTGTAAAGTAGGAGTCTAGCAATAAGTTTCAAAATCTTACACCTAGTTTAACAAAACTACAGATCACAAAGCATTTCCTTAATTTCGAAAAGTTTATGAGTCGCAAGTTTTTATCAATAGCGGGCCTCAAGTAACGTTAACTAGGCATAACTGATGTGTGAAGGAGCACGCGAAATATTTCCGGTGTTTTCCTCTAGGGTAAACGATTTAAGCAGCTAGGAGAGCTGATTTGTTACAACCGCATATATGCATACAGGAAGCGCGTAGCTGTTTTGACGTTGATTGCATGGAGAAATGCATTGGGTGCTAGGAGCACCCGCCGAGATACCGATAAGCTAAAAGAGCTGTTTTGACGTTGGATTGCATGGAGAAATGCATTGGGTACTAGGAGCACCCACCGAGATACCGATCAGCTGTTTTGACGGACGTGCATGGAATGCACCAAGAAACGCGTGTCGATCTGCTAGGGAAGCAGAGTTGATGGATGTGCATGGAAAGCTCCTGCTGTAGAAGAATGATTTGAAATCGCTGGTCGATCATTCCTTTTTAATCTCGAAGAGTTCGATATGTTCGACAGTCCACGCGCAAGTGGATTTACATGAGTTCGCAATTTATTAAAATACTTTTCTTTGATTTTGGTGAACTCAGCTTTGACCAGTTCAACGTTTAACTCTCTATGAATCCGTTCATTTGAGATAAACCAAGGAGCTCCCGTTATAGTCCTTAGTATTTTGGACTGCGCTCTTTGCAGGATTTCTATATTCGAAGCGCTTGCATTCCCGTACAATTGTAACCCGTACATCCATATTGGTTTTATAACTTGATTGTACAGGAGGATCTTATACTCAAGTTTTAGAGGAGAACGGCTATTTATTAACCAGTGCAGGCTTATGGCTTTAAGTTTCATTTGGGTTCTCTTGGCTTCAATATGCTTACGCCATGTCAATCTTTTGTCCAAATGAATACCGAGATATGTGATATCTTCGCATTGTGGGATGCGTACGTTATTGAGAAAAATGTCCGGAGAAGCTTTTCTATTGAGCGTGAAAGTAATATGTTGGCATTTGATCTCATTTATTTTGATACGCCATTTAGAAAGCCAATTTTGTATTTTGTTGAGATGATCTTGCAGTGTAGAAGTTGCAACACTAATGTCCTTGTGCCGACTAAGGACCGCTGTGTCATCAGCAAATGTTGAAATCCCGATTCGATCGTTATAAGGAATATCTGCTGTGTATACTAGATAAAGAAAAGGCCCAAGAACACTCCCTTGGGGTACTCCTGCATTGATTTCAAAACTTTTTGTAATGTACGAGTTATGTTTTACTTGGAACGTTCTATGTTTTAAATATGACTCAAAGATCGCGTGAAAATTAACGGGAAGTAGTTTTCTGATTTTGTACAACAATCCATCGTGCCAGACTTTGTCGAATGCTTGCTGCACATCTATGAATACTGCAGAGCAATACTCCCGATTTTCATAGGCAATCCTGATTTCGTTGTTAATTCGATTTACCTGTTCGATAGTACCGTGTTGTTTCCTAAACCCGAATTGATGTTTTGGAATTATATTCTGCTCTTGCAAATAAGGTGTTAATTTAGCTAAAAGAACCTTTTCGAATAGTTTTGAGAGGCAAGGGAGAAGGCTAATTGGTCTATAAGAGGATGTTTGGGTAGGGTCCTTTCCTGGCTTAGGCACCATTTTAATGACCGATCGTTTCCAATCTTTTGGAAAGTAACTGAATTGAATTATTGCATTGAACAAGACTGTTAAAAACTGTACTGCTACAGATATTTTTTAACATTTTTGGAGTGACAAGATCATCTCCCGGGGCTTTTTTTGTCACAAGTTCATTTTTTATGATACCCGAAATTTCACTTGAACTAATTTGGACGGAAATTCTGCGTGTATTTTCGGATTCGTTCGGAAGAGTATACTCAGAATTACTCGGATTCGGTTGGAATACTTTATTAAGGTGCAAAGCAAAAGCTGTAGCCTTCTCTGTCTGAGCGCGCCCAACCACTGTTGGGACACCGAACAGGTGTTTCACTCTGCACAGGAGTCTTAAGAAAACGGCTTGCCAACCACAAGGAGCTACGATTTGAGCCTACAGGCGTAAGATTTTCGACAAAGTTGTGAGCTTTAGATTCTTTTTCCCTATTTAGAGCTATTCTAAGCTTTTTTTCTACTTCTTTTAGTTTGTTTTTGGCCAACGGAGACCGGGACCGTTGCCATTCGCGTCTGAGCCTTCGTTTTTCTGCGACGAGTTTTTCTGTTTTTCTGTTGGCCAATAAGATGGCTGTCTGGGAGATACAAAGTCAAGAGAATTATTTTTATTTATAATTGCCTTGTATAATTGTTGACCCTTGGGATTGCACGTTCTGGAGCCCCAGAAAGTGTGCTTCGCATTATAGTCTCCTGCTGCTAGAAACTTATCACCCAAAGTCTTAAAGAAGTCTAAGAACAGCGTTTCCGTAACACAAAAGCGCGGCGGGCAGTAGATTGCCGAAAGTACGATATTTTTCCCTTGCAATACGACGCAGATTGACGTTGCCTGAATAAATTCATAACTATAAGAATCCATAGAGAAATGCTGTATTCTTCTACGAATGAGTATACCCGTGCCTCCATGCGCCTTACCATCTGGGTGGTTGGTTTGATAAAATTTATACCCGGTGATTGAAAAGAAATTTTTATTTGTTAAATGAGTTTCAGAGAGAAGCATGACGTCAACTTCCTCTTGATTTAAAAAATTCTGAATCTCTAGTTTATGTTTAGTTAACCCGTTCGCATTCCAGGCACAAATTTTTAGAACACTCATATCTTAGCTAAAAGTGCGGTCATTAATTGTGTTTGCATTTGCACAATTCTATCGAGCGAGCTTTGCATTGCTTGCATAAATTGTGATAAGCTTTGAGTTAGAGTCGATATCATAATCTCAAGATTATTATTCGCGTTAGAGGGAGAACTATTATTCATTGCAGATTTTAGAACATTTGCATACGAAATACCTGAAGTTGCAGGGTTGTTATTAAGGTTTGGATTGGATAACGGTACAGAGACAGTAATGTTTTTTGAAGGATTGCGAGCTGATTCTTTCTTGATATTAATTCGCTTTTTCAGGTCTTGATAAACTAGGCAACCTCTGTAGTTTGCAGTATGGTTTCCTTGGCAGTTACTACATTTAATTAATCTGCGATCATTTTGAGCTTTTTTGTTACAGACCGAACTATGGTGAAGCTCGCCGCATATTACGCAAACGGGGCGCAGGGTGCAATATGACTTTGTGTGACCAAATTCCTGACAGTTGGCACATTGGATAGGACCATTTCTCTTGTGTGGCTCTTCGACCGTTATTTTACGATGCAAAAGGAATTGCAAGTTATATATTGGATGCGTTTCGTTTTTCTTAAGTTTTAAGTTGTCAGGCAAAAGATCAACTTTAAACATGGGCTGAGGGATTTTCGCTTTATTAAATATATTTATGACCGATCTTGCATGGAAGCCCTTTTCCCCTAGCGCACTTTTTATATCATTTGTGTCAACTTCGGCTTCGATGCCTTTGATCACAACTGTTATACCTTTGCTACTCTTAAGCTGGTATGTAAGTACATACATATTTCTATTTAACTAAGCTTAATGCTTGAAGCTTAAAATATCAATCTACTTTGCCAATACCTACATACGTGATGTTTGCGTCTCCTTTATTCCTATTGCAGCCTTAGTTAAATACTGAAGCTGAAGCCAAACAATCCGTCGGCCATAAGTGAAAAGCAAAAGTATTTTTATGTACTACTTTGGGTTAAAGAAAAGGCTTTTTTAACGTCATTTTGACGACTGATTTGGCAACTTCCCTTCATTTATTTGAGAATAACCTACAATAGTTTTACTAACGTTCAAAAATTGTTGCTTCATCCTTAACCTACAACAATGCTCCTATTTGTATTGATTTTTCCCGCATAAATTGTTTTATGAACTGAGGAGAGCTTTATAAATATTCATAAAATAAAGGATTCAAGCGTAAATAGGTTGATAGCGATGTTTATTTGTGCATCCATATGCATATCTCCGATCGAATTTCAGGCCGTGTAGTATGCGACCGTGGCATATAAAAAAATTGATATGAAATACGCCAAATAAAAATGCTGATGAAACAGTTGTGAATTAATTAATAGACTCCATTGAAAAATTTTCCCGATAAACGTTGACGGCTTCAGAGAGCGATTTTGAAAGAGATACAAAATAATGATGTTCTGAAAAGTGAATTTTTTTTTATTATTTTTTTGTTGAAATGCCTTTCTTTGTGAAACAAAAACCCTGAATACTTCGTAAAAGCATAATGTGAATTTTATTTTAAGGCTAGGCATCATTTCTGATGCAGGGATGCCTTACTGGCCTGTGCAAAAAGAACGATAATTCGCGATACATAGGAGGGAGGGGGGTTAACAATCTTTAAAAATTTCGTTACGTAATACTTGAACGCTCCCCAATTTAATAATAGCTTTTGAATTTTCTTCATTGTTGAACTTCCGAAAATGTTTTGCACACATGCGTTTTATTGACCATTAACCCATTCCAAAATTTTATGTTGGATTTTTAACCCTTTAAATGTTTATTACTTTTCATTCTATTTAGCACTTCGTTTTACTGATTGACGTTAGGCGGCTGATATTTTTTTATATAAATGCCTAACGTCCATCGTTGTTTTTTTTATTTTTATTTATTTTTTTTTTTTGGGCTAACAAAAGGTATACACTGAAGCTTTTGTAATGCAGCCAGTGGCTCATCCCTTGTAATCCAACTTGATTATTATTGAGAGAGTGTCATGAAGTTTGTGTCTATGTTGAAAAATGTCGAAATTTGTGTTTCAGAGTATTACATAAATAACACAAGTTTACAAATAAAGGCCAACTTTTGGACCAGAAAAACTGGATAGCGACCCCATAGGAATTTTTCGTGCTGATTCCGAATCTGGTACCCGTTTTTCTCTATCACGTCAAGTTTTTGAGAAATCGTTAAATAACGGTTTTTGACATTTTTACCTATAGTCTATGTCAATAATGAGGTCGTAGACCCTATATGCCTTAACCGATTTCAAAGGTTTTGGTACTCATATGAAAGAGGAATGACAACGCAACATATCCTTTATACACAAATTTGGAATTGATTCAGTAACTTGGAAGCTATAGGGCAAAAAACGCGATGCTGATTTCCAATTTTTAGCGATTTTGTTTAAAAACTTGAAATTCAAATGGTTATAATTTCCGAACCAAGGCTGGTATTCCAGGTCTTAATACTTTGAATGAAAGAACAATCAATTGAAAAAGTTTTGAGCCTAAAACAAAAAAAATCCGTTGCGTCGTTCTAATTTTATCAGGATTTTCGCTGAAAATTACAAAAACGAATTTTTATTTTTGGTATATTCTTCGCTCGTTCATATGTATATTTCAGTTCGAATTGTGTATGTTGGTAAAACTGGCTTAAAAAACATAAAACTTAAATTCTATTTTAAACCTATCTTTAAAGCTAAAACCAATTTAAACTTTAAAAATGAACAGAATTTGAACTGAGCCTTTTGTATTGTTTACTATCTGTTTCGCGTATAAGGGACCAGCAATAGTCACTCAACATTTTTTGGGAAATAAAAAAAGCGACAACTACATAAAAATAGTTGGAGGACTCTTGAAAAATTATCGAAAAATGGGAGTTCGGATGTCGCTAAAAATACATTTTCTCCACTCACATTTGGATTTCTTCCCCGAAAACTTGGGCAAAACTAGCGACGAACAAGGAGAGCGCATTCACCAGGACCTACAGAGGATTGAAAAAAATTATAAGGGCTTTTGGGATGAAGGAATGTTGAGTGACTATTGCTGGTCCCTTATACGCGAAACAGATAGTAAACAATACAAAAGGCTCAGTTCAAATTCTGTTCATTTTTAAAGTTTAAATTGGTTTTAGCTTTAAAGATAGGTTTAAAATAGAATTTAAGTTTTATGTTTTTTAAGCCAGTTTTACCAACATACACAATTCGAACTGAAATATACATATGAACGAGCGAAGAATATACCAAAAATAAAAATTCGTTTTTGTCATTTTCAGCGAAAATCCTCATAAAATTAGAACGACGCAACGGATTTTTTTTGTTTTAGGCTCAAAACTTTTTCAATTGATTGTTCTTTCATTCAAAGTATTAAGACCTGGAATACCAGCCTTGGTTCGGAAATTATAACCATTTGAATTTCAAGTTTTTAAACAAAATCGCTAAAAATTGGAAATCAGCATCACGTTTTTTGCCCTATAGCTTCCAAGTTACTGAATCAATTCCAAATTTGTGTATAAAGGATATGTTGCGTTGTCATTCCTCTTTCATATGAGTACCAAAAACTTTGAAATCGGTTAAGGCATATAGGGTCTACGACCTCATTATTGACATAGACTATAGGTAAAAATGTCAAAAACCGTTATTTAACGATTTCTCAAAAACTTGACGTGATAGAGAAAAACGCGTACCAGATTCGGAATCAGCACGAAAAATTCCTATAGTGTCGCTATCCAGTTTTTCTGGTCCAAAACCTTGTATACCTGTGTAATCCGATATCACTCGATCTGTAATTTGTTAGACTTTAATGTACTCCTTTGTAAAAGATTCCGAACTCTAGAGATCCTTGGGCTGTACTTTATATACCGACAAACAAACTGCCGTGCAAAACGTTTGTCGGAGTACCACGGGTCCCCTGTATTCCTTTGAAAAATTTGGCTTTTAAGGGATTTAATCCCTAAATTAAAAAAAGGCGATTATATAGTCGATATTTTATATAATTTTTTTCCGAAAATTTTCACGAATCCTTACGTTTGTGAATCAAAATGTCAAGGAACAACGTTTTTAACTGAAAACATTTTAGGGTGGAATAGTCAGGCGAATCTGTAAATACAATAATCGGTTCAGGTAAAGGATAAGCTATACACGTTTGAATATTTTTGAAAACAGACCCTAAAACCACACCCACTATTACCATTATTGTCAAGACTATTAAGAAGCTTCATGCACCTACTTTTGTTCAATTACTGTAGGAAAATTGAACCCTTCGGCACGCCCAATTTCCAATATTTAGAAATTTTATTGTGGTTATAAATAATTATAAAAAAGCTCAAATTCCAAATTTCAATAAAATAATATCGAAAAATTCGAATCTTAGGAAGAAATTTGCAATTTTCGTGACAGACCCTAGTACTAGAGGTACCTTACAATTGATCCGATCTGTTCCATTCATGAACTTGTTCTTATACATGTTTCCGTGAGCACGTATAGCAAATTTCGTCAAGATAGCTCAACTCCTCCGATAAGAAAACTGTATACGGGCTGACAGACAGACAGACGGACTGGCGGACAGACAGACGGACTGGCGGACAGACAGACGGACTGGCGGACAGACAGACGGACGGACGGACAGACAGACGGACGGATAGACAAACGGATTGTCAGACAGACAGACGGACATGGCCGAAACGAATCTCCTGGTGACGCTGATCACTTCCATATATATTTTTTATGATATTAGGTGTAGTAAAAAGAAATCCATTATTTTTGCATTAAATTCAGGGCTTTATTTAAGATAGTTAGAATGACCCGATTTAATTCAAATATGCGCCGTTTTGTTCGATAACTTGTTGCCATTTTAAAGGTAATTTTATTATGCCTCTCTCATAGAAGCCCTCGTTCCTATTAGCAAAAAATTAAGACAGTCGAATTTCAGAAGCCTCTCTTGAAGCGAATGTTTCACCAGCAAAATTGTTCGCCATGGACAGGAACAGATGGTAATCACTTGGTGCCAGGTCCGGACTATAAGGTGGATGCAGAAGAACCTCCCAACCAAACTCCCGGAGCTTCTGGCGAGTCACTATCGATGTGTGTGGCCTGGCGTTGTCCTGATGGAACACAATTCCTCTCGTATTGGCCAAAGCTGGCCGCTTATGGGCGATTGCTTCCTTCAGACGGTCCAATTGTTGACAGTAGAGTTCCGAGTTAAGAGTTTTGCCGTATGGGAGCACCTCATAGTAGATAATTCCCTGCCAATCCCACCAAACACACAGCAAAACCTTCCTGGCCGTCAATCCTGGCTTGGACACCGTTTCCGCCGGTTCACCGTGTTTCGACCACGACCGTTTTCGCTTGACGTTGTCGTAAGTGACCCACTTTTCATCACCAGTCACCAACCGCTTCAGAAATGGGTCGATTTTGTTGCGGTTCAGCAGCGATTCGCAGATGGAAATTCGGTCTATGAGGTTTTTTTGCGTTAACTCGTGTGGCACCCATACATCGAGCTTCTTTGTGTATCCAGCCTTATTCAAATGGTTCCAAACGGTTTTTTGTGCAATCTTTAGCTCTTTTGCAATCGAAACAGTGCTAACATGACGGTCGGACTCGATAATTTCCATGATTTTATCGACATTCTCGACAATTGGCCTTCCAGTGCGTGGTGCATCCTTGACATCGAAGTTACCGGAACGGAATCGACGAAACCAAAATTGCGCATGATTGGCTGTTACAGTATCAGGTCCATAAACGCTATTCACATTTTCAGCCGCCTGGCTTGCGTTTTCTCCCTTATCGAAGAAAAACTGTAAAATGTAGCGTATTTTCTCTTTGCTGATGTCCATCTTTGACAAGCTTTCAAACAAAACTGAATCAATCAATCAAAAAAGTGTCAAAAAAGCTTTTTTAGTAGGAACTGTCATCTTTCTAATGCCCCCTAGCGGAACACGATCGGACTTATACAACGCGAGATGCAGATAAATAACGCCATCTATTGGAAAAATAATGGATTTCTTTTTACTACACCTAATATATCTCGACTAGCTCTGATTGTTACCACACAAACGCACAAACTCAATATACCCTTGACACATGACCCAATTCCAAAAATTGTTCCCATTTTCAGTTAAATAGATATAAAATATTTGCGATTTCGCCGAGTTGCTTTTGTCTCATGAATATTTTTTCCACTCCACGAAACGCTTCTCATATAACTGGTGACGCTGGTCAATTCAATTGGCCATTACTTGAGCAGACCGAACTAACAGAGCTAAAAAAAAAAACAATCTGCATGTTCTTTAAGCTTTTAAAATCGAACTCTTTAAATATTCAATCGCATAAAAAGCACAAAATTTTGTATGGACAGCTTTAATCGGGTGACTGAATATCCGCCCGCCTCCACACCGAAAAGCAGCAACCCTTTTCAGATGGGACTGTTTTCGCAACATGTTGTTTTTATACTCTCCACATTACGATTCAATGTGATTTTTGTAAAAGATTTACGGCCTTTTTATGGCATTAAGAAAATTCTCCGTTGGGGATTTTGTTTGTGTCGATGACAATGTGAACCCTTTTCATAAAGCGATGCCTTCAAATTCCGCTTGAAATCCAATTAAGATTTCGATTTGAGCGCATGCTTTTACGATTGAGCAAAACTTTTGAATAAGATTGAATCTATTAAGCTTAGAAATGCGTTTATGTTTACGATATTTCAGTTCTTTCATGAGCGGAAAAACGACGAAACTCAAAATTCAAACATGAATAATTTGAAAGTAAAAATAAATTTTTTGATTGTTATGATTTTTGAAATTCCTTCAGTCGCGTCATTTCTGTTTGCTCATTTTCATAATTGCGATTTCATTTAATTAGAAAACAATGAAGAATAATACGAATGAGACTGCAGCGGCGGTCCACAAAATGTGACTGTAAGGAAGGACGGGGACTTCTTTTTCATCACTTTGTTGACAAGGACAATAGCACTCGCAATTCCATTTCATTTGCCGATGACAATGTAAACAATTTGAGAAATGAATATTCAGAGAAACGAGAATGGCAAGGCAAAGTCTCAAGGAGATGTAAAGTGAGCCAAAAAAACAGAAAACAAAAAACTAGAAATAAATTGGATGGAAAAATAAATTTTAAACGAAGAAATTAATTTTTCCTGCAAATTTGAAAAGCGGACACATTTTCTGCTGCAAAAGCCACTTAGGAAAAGCTTTTAATTAAAAGAAAACAATGACTGGTCTACATAGAGTATTACTGAATAGGTCGGAGGTAATGCTTGAATAAAGGGGGCCCGGTGAGAATTTTTAGATTATGACAATTCATTTAGTTTCAAAAGAACTAATCCTCTTTCGGAGGATTTTGATAGGACAGTTTAAAGCTTCAATCGGCAACTATTGATGACCGAAACGATTTTTGTTCTTCGCCTTGCAACAATTCCATGAATGTTGAGCTCACTGAAGCCCAGTTAAGTCTCCGAATTCTTCCCTGCCCAGGTACTTACTTCATTTTTTATGTCCCCAATGCATATAAACCTATTCCATTTCACTTCATCCCAAAGCAAGTAATCCTATTGGCTTAGCTTTGCATGTGAGCTTACAAAACCGAGCAATGAATTCAGCCGGTATTCTACACGCTGCTTTGTGGACGGGAATGGACCACAACTCAGGACAGCAGAAGAGGGGACACACAGAACACTTAACAAGACCAAAAAAAAAAAGCTCAACACGTGTGCAACGTTATCCTGCCGGACAATGTTAGCTTCGAGCTGTTGAAATTCGCAATTTAAACTCTGGACTTTCAAGAAGAGTTGCTCAATTTAATTGATGATACCATGTTTCGTCCGCCTGATTTACTAAACAAATTTAAGTGCAGCTCAGACAGTTCACAGCGTCTACACGAAATTCTGCATAGTCTTGCGATGGCTTCCATTGAGTGGATTCGCTCATTTTGGGACAGATAAAGCACTCGCTCGAGCTGTAATTTTTTATCTCCTTCGCTTGTGCGGCTCTTTGGAGTTTAATTCCATTCGAAAACACGAACAACCAGTCTCTCCTCATTCATAAATGTTTTTTATGGTCAACTCTCAAGTTTGTCAAGTTAATTCTGTGCTCGGTTGAAAGCGAAGCCAACGCTTTCAACTTGTGTGCAATAAACATTTGCTCAGGAAAAATGGTTATGAGAAACTGAAAATATGAGAGCGAACATGTTGTCCAGTACCGTGGAGATTCGCCAAGACCGAAAATTCTGTTTCTATTTTCTTCCAAACAATCTGCATTTTCTGTGTGCAGTTTCTGCAGTTTCTTTATCTCTGCCATGGTTCATAAATTCGGAAACTTTTTGCAGCATCCCCGACATTTATGCTCAACGGTTGAGTGAATTCCAAATTTAATTTTGTAACCAAAACATTTAAAATAATATAATTTTTTTTTCTTATTCAACTAGAAGATAATTTCTTCCAATGTTTCTTGTCTCAGCCACCATAAAAGCTTCTGTTGCATCTGAAATGGTGAGATACAAGTATTTGGAGCATGAGAAAATATTTAGAAATACATACCTACCTATTAATTTTTCTGGGAAAATCCCTAAAATTGTGTATTGTGTTAAACTAAATCAATGTATTTTGGGCTGCCTGTTTTGATTAAAGAACTTTCCCTACAGCAGGGAAAACAATCTTAGAACGTCAATTAAAAAACAATTACTATTCGTTCAAGGCAGTCGTTAGGATATCGTTTAAATATACATAAGAAAAATTTAATTTGCTTGCTTAAGCATACGGAAATGGCATTTCCCCCTGAGACATGCTCCTCTTTCAATCAGGACATAACCTTTTAAAATTTACTCAAAAAAAAAAAAAAAAAAGAAAACATTGCAAGTTAATCGATCGCATGTGCTGCCATTTCCTCAATTACAATATGAACTCATGCTATGCATGTTGGCTTATAACAAGAACGCCAGAAAGCCAGCACTATATCCCTAAAAAGGACTTTCCACCAACATGCCAGCTGCCAGCTACCTTCGCTCCAATGCGCACACACTATAATCACTGAAAGTATGCACAACAGCTTTCCCGATTCTTCTTTTAATTCCTCTCTATTCTCTTTCAAACAGCAAGAGCGCCTTTTCTGCTGACCTTTGAGTTGCCATCGTTCCTCTTTCCCATACGATGCATGAGCCCCGCCCGCGGTTAGACAAGGTGCCATCACATGAAAGCCGTCTGGGCGGAGCGGGCTTTATCAAAGTTCGCGAATCTTTTGTTCTGTTTGAAAGGAGCGCCTTTTAGCTATTTACACATGTGTTTACGAGACCAGAGACCAGAGATGGTGAGGTTCGTTTTGAAATTTATGCACGCCATTTCTGTGTGTCCCGATAAAGCAATGATCAAATACAAACTTTAGCTATTGTTTGATGTTGGAAACCAAATTTAATGAGCTAAAAAAAACTGTACAAAATTGAAGGCAAAGATAAAAAATTTCATTTCAGACATTTTGCTCAATAATAACCGGAATAAAAATAGTTCTAGTGGATCTGTGCCTAACGCCTTGTACAATATATGTATGTTGGGTATACTCTATACAGTCGAGTCTGAACAGTGTGAAACCCCATAAAAATGAATACCTTGGCGGTACAACGACTAACGGTGGTATTCGCAAGAAGTCCGTTCAAAATTCAGTAGAAACATAGGAAATATAAACGTCCCTATTGGATATTTTCCCAAAAACTAGTCTTTTTAAGGGGTTACTCTGATGTCACCGCTTCGAAAAATAAATTTTTTTTTCTATCATATTTCAATAGCAAAACCTACAGAGAATATGAAGTAAAAAAAAAAAACCGAAATTCCAAGCATTAAGCCCGGATCCCACTATCTGCGCAATGCGCCAATTTTTGCCGAAATCAAAGCGCCGATAGTGTGAACGCAATTTTCGAACTCTGATGCTGACAAGTGTGATCTTCTTAAAAGATTTTTGTCCCAATTTTATTGTTCCCCGATATCTTTTTGACAATATGTGACAATAATGTGGCCCAAAAAATTATTGTAAAAATTGTTGAAACTTGTGCCGATCTGGCCCGATAAAAATCGGCACAGATTGTGCTATTTGGACAGAAAGTGGGATCCCACCTATAAAAAAATTTCAACTCATAATCGCCGACGCGTCCCAAATGACTTGTTCTGCTCTTAAATCTTCAAACGCGTTTTTCTCGAAACGTCACTTTTTAGCACGGACAACATCCTACAGGCCAAACTATACAACCGATTGCTTTGAAACTGCAATATATGTTTCCACTTGTTCGTAGTTCTCGCAGGTACCAGAATTGAACCTCGATAGTGTGAACAACTTAGGAAATGTGAACAGGCCCTTCTTCCTTAGTTCGCTCTATCCAGAGTCGACTGTATCTTAAGTCAGTCATCCGATTTTCCAAGAACCATCCGACAAATGTGCCCCATAATCTTTTAAAAAATAATCACACGTGAGACTTTCAAAGGAGCTTTTTTCAGAAGCCTTCTATTAATCAGCGATACCAACGTCGCTTAGGAACTTAAAGAGTAATCAGCTGAAGAGAAATTTCGCTTCTTCAAGCCCAATAGGCTTGTCATAACAAGTTGGTATTAAAGAAATGGAGATTCTTATGAGGTTTTAGGGGGAAGCTGTCACAACAAGTGGAATCACTCCCACAACTCTAACTGCCATCGTTATTGGGCAGTAAAATAAATTCTTACATGGAATTGTGTAATCCCAACAAAATGAAAACAACAAAATAACGAACGAACACGAAAAGCCGAATGAATGAATCCTTTAAAGTACGCAATGAAAAACTGCCAGCTTAACTGAAATTTTTCAGTGTCATATTTATACGGCAAAGGTGATGACTTCTTCTGCTGCCGCCGGCCATGGCCATCGGGAATGATATCTGGCGAACGAATGTCCTTGTTTCACTTGGCTGTGTGGGTCTGTGGGTGCGTGTGTATGTGTGTGCGTGGGGCATAAAACGAAAAATGAATGAATCTGGTAATAAAAGTTGAGCTCGATTCGATGTTTTTCTTTCCATAGCTGGGCACTTTGTCGGCGCGCTTACAACATTTCTACGGAATATAAAAACGCGGGCAACCGGATTCGGCAAAGCCCTATTTATGAATATCGTCGCAAAACTGTCAAGTTGAGACAGCCATTCGGTGTGCGTGAAAAATAATTTTTTTTTTTTTTTTGAGAAAAATTATCGAGAAATTTGAAGTTGAGCATTCACGCAGACGAGCACGAATTGCGTGGCTCGGCTAAGTCTGACGCATGTTAGTCATAACATTTAACCGCAATCCAATTAAAAGCTTAAATGTTTGAGCACATTTTTCTATTGAATGTTGAAGGATTAACTGACTCACTGACTCTCCTTAAGCTCCCTTACATCACAAAGCCGTTAAAAGTTTATAATTTTTAATTTTTTTTTATTATTATTTTATTTTAAATTACCAATTATGCAACATTTTCTGCTTTAACTTCGCTTGCCTTGTAACTTTGCCTTTGCGTGATTCGGAAAGCTTTCTGCGAGTGGCCATTAACAGGTAAAATGCTAAAAGGTTGTAAAACTTATCCATTATGGCAGTGCCGGACTAATCTACATACATACATATACCCAACCCATTTTACGCTGAAACTTGTTTACTTTTCCCCTACTTTATTGCCTTCGAATTACGCGCAAAAGATCTCATAAATAGTTTTTCCTATTCGAAGCACAAAGGCACCTTACCCATTGGTCTTTGTAAGCTCCTTTTAATTTCAAAGCAATTCTTTTATGGGCTGTTAGCACGACTTGTGGAAATACTCATATCCGACAAAAGCAATAAACGGCAAAATATTGTATTACTTAAGCCATATACATAAGTTCCCATAGCTGGTGTTAATTATGCATATGTACATACATCAATACACATACATACAAACGTACATACTTATATCCTTATTGTTCTGACTAAAGCTCGCTTACAAATCGCCCCATCATGTTCTGCCATTTCAACTATCATTTGCAGAGCGAGCAGTCGCTCTAAATTACGCGAATAAATGTTTCATGTTTCCATGTCTCCGGTTCCGCATTATATTAATCTGAATTGTCATCTGTCGTAATCAACGGGACTTAGTTTGCGTTAACAAGAACTCATTACGACGTTGTCAACTGAGCTCAAAACGTGTAAGCCACAAAAAGGCAAAAAGCTCAGAAATGGCGGCATGATTATTATAGTTGGTCTCTTTTTTTTTTTTTTTTTTTCAAGTATCCCCGAAGAATGTGGAAGAAGTGAAAATGTCAGCTGTCATCATGTTAAATTTGTTGCGACAAAAAAGCTTCATGAAATTTTTTTAGAGCTAGAATCAAGATGCTTTGAGCTTGTGCTCGGATACCGATGCTTACTGGTAGGTACTTTATATGGAATGTATATAAGGACGAAAACTTTACAAGGGATTCGCATTGCTTTATCTGGTAGACAGCCGCATGTTTTTTACATAAATAAAAATAAAATTCATATAAAACCAATTCTCTATCATAAATGAACACTGAATTTTACACTCAATAATAAAAGTGATATTGCCTAAGCAAGGTGCTAAGTGCACCATTATGACTGTACAAGAGCATCATAAATATTTGCATTTGTTCTTTCACCGCCAATCAATCGATTGTCATGGGGACGCGCTATTATCGATGTGGCGTGATTAAATCTTCCACTGGTTTTTCTCGCTCAATGCAATTGTGTGCTGAATGCAATTATTATTTGCTGACACGAAGAATGGTGGAAATGCTAGTGGCAGTGCCAGGATTAATATAGACATGATCCCACTCGTCGAGAGCAGCTTAACAGCAGACTGTGTGTCTGGATGAATATTTAACTCATAGAAATCGAAGGAGAAGCTCCCAAGCTTACGTGACCTCCGCTTTTTTGCATTGAGTTAATGAGTTCCCGGAATTTCATATCCGAGCATAAAGTATTAATGAGTTCGAGTGAAACACGAAACACGAAATATGATGAAGGCTTTTATGAAAAATTTGTGAAAGAAAGCGATTTATCGTGTGGCGGTGAATACGGATTTAAAATTGCTTTTTTCAAAAATAAATCAATTATTTTTTGAGCCAATAAAGGCACAGGATATGGGAGTCGATAATTTTATAGATATTTATATGGTAGATAAATTAAAAGGAAACTGTTGTCTTTGTATTAAATTATGTGAAAGCATCGAATAAAATAAGTTTTTAAAATTGATGAACATATGAAGTGTTGCTAGAAATGAAGATTTTTCTTCGCCATGAAGAATTTTTTCCGTACAATTTGATTAAAATCTTCAAACAAAATACAAAATCCAGGCAAAAAATCTACACTTTGAAAACTTTTTCTGCTAGAGGCTAGAGGAAGTATAGAGAGTTATGGACCAAAAACCAAAAAAATCCGAAAAATTCATGGCGCCCGCTTTGGATGCAAATTTATCCATATATATAATAAGTAAAAAATTCTAAGAATTTTAGCACTAAAATTTTTTCAAAAAACTGGTCCTTTTTGGACCAGTTTGGAACTAGACCAAAACTAGACTAGTTGTAACCCGTTTCTGGAAAAATGTTTGACGCCAAAATTCTTCGAATTCTTCAATTATTCTACATATAAATTTTCATCCAAATCGGACGCCATGAATTTTTTGGATTTGTTTGGTTTTTGGTCCATAACTCTCTAAACTTCCTCCAAAATTTTTTTACTTGAACAATAAATTTTTCATTAATTCCACATTATCTCAGTAAATACAGTTCTCGAGATTTTAATATTTTGCCAGGCGATGAATTAAAGGCTCTAGAACAAATTTGCATCAAAAAGTAAAATTAGTAAAAAATGTAGCATACGATGATTTCCCGAAAAATGTCGATATTTTCATGAAGAGGTCAATTTAAAAAAAAAAGTCACTTAGATCAATTTGGCGGTTATGGCTCGATATGTAAATAAAGGACATATTCGAGTTCGAATTTGTTGTAGGGTTAGAATGTATATGTATGCCTAAACAAAATAAAATAATGTTACTGCAACGTTTTTATGTTACCTTCACAAAACGTTGTGGTAACGTTCAGTGTTGGCTGGGTAGTTTGTGGTTTTTTTTTGTTCCGAAATTTTTTTTGCCTCCTATACGCAATATTTAAAAGACACCGAATTTTTTTTGGTGTTTGTTTTATTTACAAAAATAATTGTAATATATAAAGATAGATTTTATTTTCCATTTCGGAGTATCAACGCTCTTTGCAACAACTATCTCATGGCAACTCTTATTACTGACACGAAAAACCATTTTTCCATACAATACAAGTCGGAGCTGTATACGAAGCTCTACCCCCGTTTGCACTAGTTCTTTAGTTCTGGTGAAAGTACTGGTTGCCGCGAGGCATTTTACCCCACGCTTAGTGGAGGGAAGCGTTAGAGCTGCCATAACATTAATATGTACATATGTATGTATTTCGTTCCAAAGGCTTCGTTTGTTACATTTCTTCTTCTTGGGATCAAAAAGAATTGATATGCATATGACTCGTTCGTCAGCAATTTAATAATTCTCAGTCGGCTAGAATAAAGAGAAAACTGTATCATCAGAAACAAATGAGAGGAAATATTTTCTTTAGCTTATCTGCGAAGAATATTTTTACAATTATGCAACGAACTCTACGGACACGCTTCATTAATAACCCCGAATTAATTCCCTCTTCCGACTCTGGGCATTATCTTTGCAGTCGCATAGTCGCTTGTCGTACTTCCAGTCAGTGAAGTCTTGTTGCATTTGCTTACATGAATCGCAGTCATTTATCACCACGAAAGCAGCAGTTCAACTGAGTGACTTGAATTTCGAGATTACATGCTCTTCTAATTAAGACTCTGGGTGTAATAGAGTTCGGGATTGGCATTTAACGAAATGAAGCAAGAGCTGAAATATTAAAAAAAAAAAAAAATTATTTCAAGCTACTGAAATCGACCGACAAGAAAGTCAATTGAATTTTAAGTTTTGAAGTGATAACAACTTTGGTATATGAATTTATGTATGTATGTACAAAAATAGAGCGTCCGAGAGAAATTGAACAATAATAACATTTATCTGTGATATTCAGCATGCAGGCGTTTTTGGAAAAAGTTTCTATTTTTAATATCGTAGGTAAATATTTATTTAAAGACAAATTTTTCAACATATTTCCCTCTCTCTCCCTTTCTACCTTTCTCTACGTTCCCTTCTTTTTCTTTCTTTTTTTCCTTCGCTGTTCGCCAATTTTTATCTTTTTTCGCTCTGTCTTCCACTATTTCTCTGTCTTTCTCCCTTTATTTCTGTCTCAGTCTCATAACCTTTCTCTTTTTTGTTTATATTTGTATTTTTCTCTTTTCCTCTTCAATTAGCTATCCTTGTTTCTCTCTCTCTGTTTTTTGCTTTCTATTTCTCTCTATTTCTCTCTTTCTTTATGTAATTCTTTTTCCTCAGCTAATATTTTTCTCTCCGTGTTTTTTTCTCTCTTCCTATCTCTAATTCTTCCTCTCTTTCTCTCTTTCTCTCTTTCTCTCTTTCTCTCTTTCTCTCTTTCTCGCTTTCTCTCTTTCTATCTTTCTATCTTTCTATCTTTCTCCCTTTTCCCTCTTTCCCTCTTTCTCTCTGTCTCTTTCTCTCTTTCTATCTTTATCTCTCTCTCCCTCCCTTTTTCTCCCTCTCTCTTTCTCCCTCTCTCTTTCTCCCTCTCTCTTTCTCCCTCTCCCTCTCTCTTTCTCCTCCTCCTCTCTCTTTCTCCCTTTCTCCCTCTCTCTTTCTCTCCTCTCCCTCTCTCTTTCTCCCTCCTTCTCCTCTCTCTTTCTCCCTCCCTCTTTCTCCGTCCTTCTCCCCCTCTCACTCTATCTCTCTCCCTCACTCTCCCTATATATTTCTCCCTTCTCTCCTCCTCTCTCTCTTCCTCTCTCTCTTCTCTCTCTCTTCTCTCTCCTTTCTCTCTCTCTTCTCTCTCCTTCTCTCTCCTTCTCTCTCCTTCTCTCTCCTTCTCTCTCCTTCTCTCTCCCTCTCTCTCTCCCTCTCTCCCTTTTTCTCTCTCTTTCTCTCTCTTTATCTCTCTTTCTCTCTCTTTCTCTCTCTTTCTCTCTCTTTCTCTCTCTTTCTCTCTCTCTCTCTCTCTTTCTCTCTCTTTCTCTCTCTATCTCTCGTTTTCTCTCTCTTATTCAATTTTCGAGTGTTTTACACCAGAACTGTTTTACCTACTTGAGACTGCGATAAAAATCTATTTTATTCATTTTAACAGTTATTCCACATTACCACAAAATCGAACGCCAAAGCTTGAAGTGCTGAAGTACCTCTTCATTTGATGCATATAAAACCAAATTTCATTTAGGAAAATTTACATGTGAAAAAGTTTTATAACAATTCCTCCCTCCAAGCCTTCGAGTTTGCAACTATCACATTTGCTTAGCTAATGCATTAAATTTTCATAATAATTGAAATTTTCAAAGTAAAAGCCAAAAGCAAAAAAAAAAAAACAAACACGAATTTAATTCAAACAGAAAACCCAAAAAAAAAAAAATTATCAATTTAATTGTGAGAAAAGTTGCAATAATGCTTATTAACTCTCATTTATTTAGTTTTCAAATAGCTTATTCGCGCCTCAGTTCCCTTTGGAGCTTTGATAAAAACCTTACATTTTAATTTATATGAAAAACTGGCCAGCTGCTCCGTTTGTGTAAGGGCATTTTAAATTAAATGGATTCGAAAATTCGCTCCCATTATTACCAGCACAAAAAAGCCAATGACCTATGACATTTGTTTTCGACAACACTTAAGGGAAAAAACGCAATGCGGTTCGTGGAAGTATCAAGTTCAAACACCATGGCAACGAAAGTCCTTTTCCGGGGAAAAAAAAAACAAAAAGATCGAAATGGGAGCTTTTGCATGGTAATGTTTGAGTCGGTTTCCTGCAAAAAGTTTGTCAAAACTTGCCAGACACAGATTTACACACCTTAACTTCTAAGTTTATTTTTATTTTATATTTCTATTTTATTTTATATTTCTATACCCGACACACTCTGTGTCGAGGGTATATTGCGTTTGTGTGGTTGTTTGTAATACCGAGAATGTATAAATCAGTGTCGGCCAAACTTCGATTACCCATGCACATGTGCTCGGCTGCTTTCGTGTGTGTAAAAAACAAACTTCGTTAATGCAAATCAGAGTAATTACTCTTGAATGCTTAAGAAAATTGAACTGTAGACCTCCTCGTTGACCATGTCTATAGAATGACAGTGGTGACGCAGGGGTCAATTTGCCCCGCATTTACTGCAGGGAACTCACAGCGAAGTCGACAGCGCATTCACACACACAATTATGAATGTTTACGTATAGGTCTGGCCATCACTGGTATAAATAGATAAGAAAGATCAGCGTCACCAGGAGATTCGCTTTGGCCAGGTCCGTCCGTCTGTCTGTCTGCTCGTATACAGTTTTTTTGTCGAAATAGTTCAGCTGTCTTGACGAAATTTGGAATGCGTGTTCACGGGGAAATGGGTTAGAATAAGTTCGAGAATAGGCAGGGTTGGACCGTTTTTAGAGCACTTCGAGTACAAGGGTCTGTTGTGAATTTCACACAAATTGCTCTAAAACCGGAGTTGCTCAAGATATGTTGATGAAATTTGACATTTGAACATATTTTAGGGTTCTTAACGTTATTTCTGAAACTTGGAAAAGTAGGCGTGGCAGAAGGGTGTTTTCCGATAATTGTCTCTTACATCTGTAATTCAAACTTGAACGAAAGTTGGCAGGTATGGAGTTGCAATGGAATATATGCAATAATGCAATATGTGGAATTTCAACTTTTATTCCGATTTAAATTTGAAAACTGGGCGTGGCAAGAGGGCAGTTGTCAAAAAAAATTTGAAAAAAAATCTCCAGAATAGCTGTCTTTACGCCAGTGGTCTTGGTATGTTTAAACATATATATATCTATGTATGTATCGAGTATTGTATGGTCGGGCTCGCCTGACTATAACACCCTAATTTTTTTTTTTTTTTTTTTTTTTTTTAAAGGCGTATCCACATGTGTCTGGCAGAACTTTTATGGCGCAGGATACGAAGTTAGACTCTCGTGCGACTCATTACGTCAGAGCAAACGAACTGCTTCGAAGTTTTAATAAAGTTTCCTTGCCAAGGCACAGCACTGGATGTGTGTGAAATTGTTGTGTATGCTTAAATCACCTTGTGAAGGTAGAAATATATGTATGTACTTAACATGTGTTTGTAGAATATACACGAATAAGGTACAAACGATGGGCGTTGTAAGGATCGCCTTAAACTGCATATCTAAAACATGAGTACCTGGCATAACAGCCCAACAGTTCAGCTCGTGTAAGAACCTTTATAACTTTGCTTTATGAAGCTTTAATTAAAAACGTTGCGACATGGAGGGAATGGTGGGCACAATTACTCTTACGTATTTTGTTTTAATGTTTCGTGTATGCTTTAAGATTAAAATTTTTTTTTGGAAAATGATTAAAGCGATAACCCCTCCTCAATTTAGTTCAACAATTTAACCTTCGTGCAGCATAAAATTCAATCCGCTCTTTTTATTTTTGAACAATTTTTAAAATTTAATTTGATTTTAAATTTAAATAAAATTATCGCGATGCGAGTAAGGGTGTTATAGCCTGCTAATAAGACACTCGTCCCTGTTTTGAATCAAGATTCCACGGTAATATTAACCCAAAAAATTTTTCTCCCCAAAAAAGGAGGTATTCGTGGGCAGAATATGATGACTCTTGCTTAAAACTTTTCAAAATTCTTGATTCCCTTATATTTACTTCTCGAGGGTGCTTAGAATGGCAGATTTTTGTGCAGTTTCGCTGAGAAAAATTCCCCGAGAAAATTAAGAGTTGGCCTGACTATATTTTTTACTAAAAATAAAGTAGTTAAATTCAAGTTTGTAACGCAAGTTTTGGTTGCATACAATAAAACGTAAGCTGTTTTATAACACCAGGAAATACTTTTTGAAAAATAAGTGGTCCAATCACGCCCTTGCAACCTTTTTTGCTTTGACACATTTCACCATAGTGGGAAACTTTCTTTGAAATTCTCTTTTTAAAGATCTGTTTCGTTCAGAATATATCCGTTTGTTGGATCAAAGCATTGACTTAGCTGGCGTTAATGGGTTAAAGTATTCATATGCGTGTAACTTAGGAATTTATTTACGCAATAAACAAAAGCCACATCAGATTCAAAAGAAGCTGTCAAAGAGCCACTACGGCTGCAAAAGCTATTTTGTTGCTTGCCTTCTTCTTAACATACATATGTACATACATATAAGCAACATAAATAGTATTATCCGCATTAAAGAAAGACCGTAAACAGATACAGGTCGAATTTCACCAAAGATTTCCTTTCACAAGCAATTTGAATAGATTTTCCTATACGTATCCTTTTTATCTTCATGCTCTTTTGTTGTTGGTCCACCTATGCCTTGAAATTTGTTTAGCCCACAAAAAGGGCAATAAGAATAAATGGTTAACAAACATTTAAGGAATAACCCGAAACCCGACGTACAAAATGAAATAAAGTCTAATCAAAAACAATGGAAAGCTTGAACGTTGGAGTGTAAAAAGATTCATGGAATACATGAAACCAATTCCTGTTCCTTGGGAAATGCAATAAAACAAACACATAATCGAGTTGAGATTCTCCAAATTTGCATAAAAAGGATAGGCCATTGCTGCCACGTTAGAGGTTTTACTGATTTGAATAACTAAACGGCTATGCGAGGACGAAAATTTAACAATTAAAATGCTTATTTAGAGTATCAGACCTTTTCTGAAAACTGCCTACAATCCATACATTTTACATAAAAATGCAGGCATTCATGCCATACCATACCATACCATACCATACCATACCATACCATACCATACCATACCATACCATACCATACCATACCATACCATACCATACCATACCATACCATACCATACCATACCATACCATACCATACCATACCATACCATACCATACCATACCATACCATACCATACCATACCATACCATACCATACCATACCATACCATACCATACCATACCATACCATACCATACCATACCATACCATACCATACCATACCATACCATACCATACCATACCATACCATACCATACCATACCATACCATACCATACCATACATACCATACCATACCATACCATACCATACCATACCATACCATACATTGAGTAGTGGAAATAGCACTAAAAGGGATACACCTGGATTACTCTGGCAATCTATAGTCTGATATATTTCACCTTTGAAAAATCGCTTGAGTGTGTCATTCAAAAAGAAGGTCAGATAGAACTGCTGTCAAAAGGATGCCAACGAAAGGCTTGCATATTAGGCTGGTCCATCGTTGTATGGAAAGATTTACTTTGCGTCGGATTCTGCGCGCCACCCCCGGAAAACGCAATGGTGGTCATAAAACCAGGAAATAAATATTTTTATGCCGATCAGAAATTATTTAGTGAGTGCTCCAAGAGGTCAAAGTTCGAAAAATTTCATTTTTTAAACTTTTTTTTTTGCATATTTTGACCACGAAACAAAATGTTCATAAAAAATAAAAATTTCCTTTTTTTGTGACCACTATCACATTTTCCGGGGATATTATAACCCAAAGCATTTGTAAAATCTTGGAGTTCCTCTTTTTCAATGACAGTTCAATTTAAGAGAACAATTCAGACTGTACCCAGTGGGAAAAATATGATTTTTTGTACAGAAACTTTATGCGAAGAGCTCCTTACGGAATGCCTTATTTTTAACACAGCGATGTCATGGAAAATTCAGGCATTACCGATTTCGCTGACCACGTAAGGCAGAAATTCAGTTTTCAGATCATTTACCTATAGCCGGAAGTTTACCATACGGCGTAAGCAAAAGCGTAAAAGCGGCTTACTTTATGCAGTGCTATGTAAGCAAATATTTCTAGACAAAAACACTTTGACAGCCTGAAGTTTTCGATTATAAGGTAAGGAAAATCGGTAAGGCATTACCTAGTGCAAAAAATCCTCTATTAGGTACTTTATCATGCAAGAAATCATTCGTTCAATATTCCATGACAAAATAATTTTTAAAAAAATTCAAGGCTTACCGTTTTTCCCGCTGGGTATTGTCTTGTGAAGTCACGAAATGAAAGAAGGCAAAAGGGGCCATCGAATAACCGAAGTTTACCTTGATCAAAGAAGATTAAATTCCTGTTTAAATTGAATTTGCGGAAGCCACTTCGAATGGCATCCCATGATTGATTGTTTTGTGGAGAAAAACATTTAAAATCAATTTCTCATATATGGATAAAAAGTGAACATCTTCTTTTCCCTCCGCCAATGCTTTCTCTTTCATTTTAAGCCAACAGCACCGAATTTTGTAGCATGCCAGAAATTTATTACAACTTCACTTAATCCCACTTAAAACCGTATCACCCTCAGGGTACCTTTAGTGGTAATAATGCCGGACACAATTAAAAAAAAAAAAGAAAATACATTGCTTTAAATATATATAATATAGAAGATATGTCTTCTTCATTTTAAGGTAATCCGAACCCGATTAAAGCTCCACCGAGAAAAGATGTGGCGAAAATTGCATTCGTTGAGAACTTTCGCGATCGGTCACCGGGGTCAGACAATCTTCTGCCTGATATCGAGTCTGTAACACTTCTCAAGTCGATAATTTTTTTCAATAGACTATCCCAATCCACGTTCAAAACTCCTTCGACATTCGCAATTTGCAAAACTAAAATCGCGCTCCCAGCAATGACCGCTGCAGCTTGGCCCACTTTCGAGGCAATATAACCAGATGCTAGGCCTGCGGCCGTGCCCACGGCAATATTCTTGTAGATGTAAAGCTTTTCGGACTTGTGCGTCATGATTTTCGCTTGGTTATTGCACTTCTTTCAAAATTGCTACGCCCGAACACTTCGATACCGCCCTCCCGAAAACACAGCACAATTTCAATTTTTAACGGTTCATTGAAATTTGCCTCGAACTTCTTGTTTTTTTTATATTATTTTTTAAGGATTATATTCCTTAATTAATAACAGCTTATTTTATATTTATGTATATAATACAAATATGTTAGACCGGAAAGTCACTGATTGCTTTCAAAAAAAATTCATTCGAGAAAGTGATTCTGATTTCTATGAAGAATTGTAAAAGGCAACAATTATTCCATACGCTGGGACATAATCATACAATATCAATGTCGTCCTCGCCATTAATGAGTGCACACAATTATAAGTAGTTTAATGTTCTTAAGCTGAAACCCTGCAGTAATTCCAACTGCATCTCAACTACTACTACCCAACTGGTACGAAATTTTGCAGTACTTACTGTTCCCATTTAGCTGGACAGGCAACTACTTGTTTCGGCATTGAGCTATCGTAGAAGAACCACTCACAAATACATATGTAGATGAATGCTCTTAGGGAAGGCCCGTACGCACGGGGGGATTTTGGGGGTGATTCCTGCGCACGGACCTGTCTTAGGGTAAATCTGATGAGGTCAGTTGGCGGTCAATTGTTCCAAGCTAAGGAATAAAATCTTCTAAAGAATCTATCTACTATAATCCGACTAATAACAATGTACAATCTTCTGGTACAATGAACTCGCCATTTCTGCAGGACCCGTTCTATCACGCACACATCCTCGTAAGACTCGGTTGCTGACATATTTTCCAGCTTTCCTCTTTGTTTTATTATTCTTGCTCACATAAAGAAGCGCTGGGTTCATTTTATTGTTGCCTTTTATGTCCTGCGAAAATATATAATCTCAAGCTGGACAGAAAAAAAATCTTTCCCTCTCTTATTTTCGTGGCCAGATGGTCGGTTTGTCATTCAAAATAGATTCAAATATGAGAGCGGAGGGCAAAGAAGAGTGTGAACCCCGAACGATTCAATAGTCAAAGGCCTTGTCCATTGAGAAAAAATTGCTAAAGATGCCTGATGATGAACTCGTAGCTGGGTTCGAAATCAATCGCATCGGCTTTCCACGTTCACTTTCGGCAATCCGAAAAAAGATTTTTTTCGATTGGCAAATATTAACATTTTGTAATAGAAATGCTTGGACCCTAAGCCCGAACAAATATGAATATTAAAGCCTTAATTGCAAGCTGTTCTCAATCAAGGTCAAAGAATACGAATTTATTTTCGTTCCATACAAAATGCATATACACAGTAAATCTTGATGAGTGAGCCATTCAGAAGTAAACACTAAAAAAGGACAATAAAAAACAAACTCGTAGCAAAACATCAAACTTTGCGTAAATCTCAGCATCTTGGGATGCGGCACCGAGTAGCACATCGTAAAAGTTTTATTGTAGTCATGTCGTAAAAAGATATTTATTTTTAGAGTCAAGCAGCATCTTGAACTAAATTCTATTTTAAGCCAAACAAAAAGCTTTCAAGTTTATTTTCCCATTCATATTTGACCGACCACATTGTTCATTAAGAAATCTCGTAGCTTATTGGGGAAAATAAAAAACAATGGAGAGAAATAAACTATAACACATGTTAACCCGTGTGGACGAAACACTCGTTGGATCTTCCAGAGGACATCAAATCAAATGACCATTTTCATGTTTCCCTTCTAACACTATTCTATCTTCACCGTCCTTGAGTCGCAGCAGGTTTTCCACGTTACCATGAAGAATTTGAAGGGTTTGGTACAATATTAACCTCTTAGAGGAATGACAAAAACAACAACATTTCAGCTCATTTATGTATGTGTGAGCTCATCAGTCGGTTGTTGTTCTTGGCTCTTGGTTCTCTTTGGTGAACAATTTCTTTCTTTCATTGTCTCGTTTCAATTTCACTCCATTCCATTCCTGTGCACTGTTCTCTATTCTCTGGCATGGATACAATACCTACCTACGTGAACATCAAAACAAATGTTTATTTTTTTTCTCGTTGAAGATTTATAGAATAAGGTCCCAGTGACTGGACGCGCTCGCTCTGGAGATGGGCTAGTTGTTTGCTCGGTGGTCGCATTAGGAAAATGTTTTTACTAAATTGATATTAGGTGTAATCGCTAACAAATGCGCTTGACGTCACAATGACTCTAACCGTGGAGATAAATACGGAAAGAAAAGGAATGCATTTGTTTTCCATTAAGAAGATTGGTTTTTCGAAGTGATGGGAGATTTTCACTTGAAGAAGGCAGCGTGTTTTCGTTTTGTTGTGAACATCAACTGGAAATGCTTCTAAGAAATCATGGATTTAATTGAATTAGCTCTCTTTATCCTTTTCACTTCATAGATGCTCGAAATTAAGAAACCAATTTGAGCTTTTGCGAGAAACTTTAACATAAATGGACGTGAAACGTAGAAAATTCAGACCCTTGAAGATTACTTCAACTTGTTTAGAATGTCACTGGCTAATTTGGAAGTAAGATCTTTAAAGAGACTAGTTTAGAAAATAATTCTCCAAGGAATCTGACGCCTTATTTATTTGAAATCTTCCTTATACATTCCGAGAGTCTCGAGCCATTCGATATGGCATTGCAGAATATTGGTAAATAAACCGAAGCAATGTTGTCGAATTCGGGCTCAACGGCAAACTGTCGAACGCCAACCTCAACTCGAAAAGCAGCTCGCTTAGTGCCACAGTCACGTTCTTTCCAGGTAATTTAAGTTTTGTGTACTCGCTATTGTTGATTTTATATTTGGATGCGGGATCGGCAAACTGCGATTTCGTGTTTCGTTCTCCCCGTTTTACGGGTATAAAAAAGCGAAGAATTTTGCTGTTCTTTCGTTGCTTGTTGCGAATTTTACTGCACAATTCAACGTGACTGCGTTAAATAAAATTTACGAAAATATTTCGAAAGACTTTTCTCTTCTTTTGCTGCTATGAAAAAGTCCTAAAAATAGAGTCTTTCAACGCTTGCATCTTTCGATAAAAAAATTTCAGTCGCCAACGGACTGGTCGACCCCGACGTATGAGCAATGCTCGAATGTGCAAAAGTTAAGCTCTACGACAATGGGCTCCTTACCTCTAATGCACATGTAACTTAATGCATGCAACACTTCCGTTTCCGCTCCGATAAAGACTCCTTTCAACAATATTGTCGAGAATCGTTGCTAGTATAAAGCACTATTGTACTTAGATTGCCTTAGAAATGGCATATTGTAACTTGATTTTGCAGCAAACGATTGACAGAAATTTTATTGTGTTATTGGATAAATATTATCTATTGAACAATTGCTTGGACTAACTGATTCCACCACAAACAAATTAGATTTCAGCTTAGATATTTTTGCTTAATCTTCCTAAGCCATTTAAATTTTGAAATCGAAAAAGTAATTGAGTTTGATTCTATCATTTAATTCAAAACATTTGAGCCAATTCCTCGAGCAAAAAATTCTGATGCGGTTTACTAAAAATTCGAGTTTAAAGTCTGTGTCTAAAATAGTGTCTAAAAAAGAGCACTTCCTCATTTAATATTTCACATTTTAATGCAAAGCTGTGCTTCCAAGGAGTGACAAAATGCCTTCTCTCGAGTCGTATAAATAACAAAAATCGCATGTGACATAAAACAGGCACAAATGAACTTTTTTTTTCTAATGTGAATTTCTGGCATATCAAAAAAGAAAGAAATACTGGAAGACATGCAATCAAAAGTTCCATTAGAATTCCAACTATATTTGAAGGTAAATTGGGACGCTCAAGGGAACAGAGAGAGAGACAGAGATAGGGAGAGAGAAAGAGGGAGAAGCAGCCACAAATTTTCTTAAAACTTCTAAAACTTCGAACCGATGGAAAAGTTCACACTCCGAAGTCATTATTTGGTGACATTTTGTTTGGTGGGTGATCGAAATCTGGGAAAAAAAGTTCCAGTTAAACAGTAATGTAATTTTTTGTGCAATAAGGAATGCCGTACAATGTGAAACGCTTTCGGTATGAAACGAAAATTGCTAACGCTATTCCAATCAATTTCGAAAATTTAAAGACAAAGTTTCATTTCAGTGAGAATTTCCTTCCACATGATGTGGATTATCACATTCATTGCTCTGAGAAACACTTAATTACATAAATGGATTTTGCCGGCAAGAAATTCCCAACCTCTCACATTTCATTGGCAAAAACTCTAATTACTTCATCATTCTGTTACGAGCAAAATCAGCAAGATTTGCTAATTAGTTCTTCTCATGGATAAGATGAATGATTTTTCATAATAATCCTTGATATGATACCATTCATCAATTAGGATCGTTGGTGTACGTAGTGATACGTGGTATCGTGGGTATATAGCAATTGTGCGTACCTGTGTAACGTCCATCCATCCATATAACGGCTTATCTATTTTATTATGGAAGTTGAGCTTTGTTCAAAAAACTTTTTTCAATCCGATTCTAAATAGTCTCCGGGAATTTTCCCCTTCGGATTTGAAAACAAAAAATACTCTCATTCTAAGCACAGTGGGAAGAAAACATGAAGGGAGCCAGAACTTCGAATAGTTTGAGGCAAAGGTCATTATATTCTTTCTTTTATTGACCCTAAGAACAATTCTTTTTCCCGTCGAGAAATATTTCTAGGGAAAGAATTCCCGGGGAAGATTTATTTGAAATAAGGTTCTTATATAAGAGAGTTACCTTAGGGAGAAGAACTTTGCTAGAACAAAACCTGTTGCAAAAAATCATAAAAACAGCTCTTAAAACACGCACATTTTGACATGAGAGATTTTGATGAAATCTTAAAATTGGATATTTTTCTAAAGGATATGAATTTTATTTGCAAGTGAAATACAAAAATATACATAGATTCATTTTTATGTCGGGTATTGCATTGTTAGGCTCGTGTTACTCTCACCACCCTCAAATTTTGATTTTTACGAGAATCTAAACGCAATCTGTGCCATCTGGCACAGAGAAAATATATAAGGAAATGAAATCAGAGCTTAAAGACATTGAGTAAAGATAAAAAGAGTATTCTTCGGTTCTAAGCAGCATCAAAAGTGACAGCAACTTCGGCACATTATAAGCTAAAAAAAAATTTTATTCTTCAAGTGTGTTCTAAGTTCTAAGTTTGTTCTGAGTTGTAAGAAGAAAATTTATATTAAATCAATCCTATTTAAAGCAAACAATTATTTCAGACATCCCATAGTATTGTTTTTTTCTATCTCATTCTTGCTCACTTCAAGGTTTTTTTCACTTTAAGTTTTGCAATAAAAACGGCAAAGCAACCACAATGCTCATATTCTTCCTACAAGTCTTATCTTGAAAGGAATATGCAAAGTTCACAGGCAAAAGGAAGCTCACACACACACAAAAGTAGTTCACGCGAACATTCACTTAAAACGCAAGTGCAATGCGGGCTTAACTTGGTGGCGGAAGTAAAGATAATGCGATAAATGCAAGAAGGATTTCCAAAGGAAATGCACGTATGTGGAAAATTCTGTGGGCGACCACACAAGAGAGAAGGCAAACTTTCCAACGAAGCGGTAAAATTAATTCAACTATCGCTGCAGGAGACTGTGAGGTAGAAAGTAAGACAAAAAAAGACAAAATAAAAGAGCAACTTGAAAGGATATCATTCTCGAATGGTTGTGGGTGCATTTATAGCGGCCACAAAAGCATGTGCAGCAAGTTAACAGGAACGCTTTAAGTGCCAGAAAGCACCAGTAAGTAAAGTGCACTTTTGTAAAAAACTAGAACACCAACGTTAAACATGTCGGATCCTTCTCACATGCATGCGCTTACGAGAGCCAAGATATGTCTCCTTGTTTTAACAAAATAATGTATACACATACATACATTTATATATATAATATGTATACACAATTATATGTGTGTTAGAAACTTTAGTCTTAAGATTTAACTTTCACATTTGTCTGAACTCCATGAAGACTTTTCTGACAACTGCAGGCAAAAGTCAACCGAATGAGCAAATTGAATGTTGCCTTGAGTTGCACTTTTTGAAGCATATTTACAGGATGATGCGCCACCACCAACTAACAAATAAATGACGACGGAAGTTTATTGCTTTGCCAACTCTACAGTTTCAATGCTGTTTGCGTATAATTTTTCTTACATTATATTGCGTCCGTGAGATGGATAAGAGATATATCGTTTTAAAGAGATTAGAAAAATTTTACTTCAAATTCATGACTCCCGAAGTTTTCTTAGAACACAAGGACTATTTCGGTCTTAATACAGTGTAGACACCTTTGGGGCCGAAAAATTTGTCCTCGTAATAGAGCTGTCCGCTTAAGAAGAAACTATTTGAAAAGCAGGAACACTAGAGCGATCCCAAAAAGTGTCCGTTTAAGGGGGGGTTGCTGCTTAAGAGGAGTTAGTACACTGTACATTAAATGTATAGCCCAACTTCTGTTCTGCGAATGAAAAAACAAAATTAGAGTTGATTATTTTAGTTGTCTTCTCAAGTGCAATTTATTTCTGAGTAGATATAAGCCAAACAATGTCTTGATTAAAGTTATTTTCATACGCTTGAGCCTCATATCCAGGCTGTTACAAACCACAAGCGTATTAAAGTAATTTTTGTTGTTGCATATGCGGTTTAAGTTGACTATTTAGTGGTTGTTTAAACTTCAAATCGAGATGGGAAGGTGAATAGTTTAATTGTAAGCACCGTTTGAGAGGATCATCGCTAACGATTCGAATATCCATTTAGTTATGGAATTAATTAAATATTGCCATAAATCTGCTTAAAACATAAATCATTCTGAATTCAACTATATCCAAAATTATTCCAAAGCATATCATTCAATTATATCTGCAACAATTTCCCCCAAACAATTTGATTTCTCTCTGATTTGTTGTCCGCCAAGCGAACATTCTTCAATGTAGCAAGAAAATTTCGTTGAGAAAATCTTCATCACGTAGGTATATGTTCCACCTTAATACACAATACTCCATTTACTCATGAGTTCTTATAAAAATCAGTCACGTCCAATCTACATGGGCTTGAATATCGACTGACCTCATGTTTTATGCATGATGCATTACAGTTGTCCCTTTTATTGGCTTAATTTCTTGCGCAACGAAATAGGAAAAGGATAAATGGATTTTAGTAAAAGTTCAAATCTTCCATGAAAAAAAAAAAAAATATATATGAAAAGAAAAACACCTTTAAACGTGATATTCATTACAATAAGTGAAAGTGAATTGGACCTTCTAAATTGAATTGAATAGGTTTCCTTACAATAAGATTTTTTCGTTTTTTTTTTATAAGCTGATTGCGTTATTTTTCTTCTCCCCCAACATTACTCTTAACGTCGCACAGTGGTTCGGGTTCATACATTTTTTGGATCAAATAGGAAGTAATTCTTGTAGAGCCATATTAACGTAATATTAAGAAAATATGAAAGTTTCATCAAAATCAGCCACAACTACCACACACCTCCCTTACATCCCGAAAAGCTTTTTTCATATACACTGTACTATCTCCTTGCGGACATTTCTACAATTTTTGGGAATGCACTAGTGTTTCTGCTTCTCAAATACTTTCCACTTAAGCGAACATCTTTATTAAACGGACATGTTTTTCGGGGCCGAAAGTTACCCCTAAAGATAGAGAGTACACTGTGAGTCGTAGTCTTCAACTCGGTTTAGAGCTTCGAAAGTTTAAAAATCCGAATATACTCTTTTGGTCTTCAGTTCAATCGATCAAATTTCTTTAGTATATTTGAATTTTTCAAAAATTTTCATATAAAATTTGCCTGGTTTAACTCTCTTGAAGGCTATCATTTGAAATTTTAAATTAGGTTGAAGACTATGAGCCTGTATGCATATACTTATATAAATGTCATCCAACCTCTCTTTTACTTTTCATTCAGAAACAACAGCTTTTACTAAGTAAACTTAGTCATTATTACCCTGCAGTAATTAGCCAGTCAATTGCCTAAAAAGGACTGACCATTGACCGGTCCAAATTCTACCGGTTATATTATGGCAGTTTGCTCCATCAAATTCGGCCAGCCGGCGGTCGGTAATAAACGGGTTGGTTTAAGGATATTCAGTAAATGACACTTTCATCAACTTAGAATATATACAAGAAATTGTTTTTTATTTTCGTTAATAACCCAATAAAACTGACCTCCGGTCAGCCGTTTTGCGGAATTCTCCCTCTCCAATCACAGGTCCATGTTAAAAAGGTCAGTTGAATACATTAGAAGTGGAATTATGAGGGGAATAGCACTGGTAACATGAAGGACTCACAGAAGGCTACACTTGGGTCAGTCCATATTACTGCAGGGTAGTTATAATTATCAAATAGTTAACAATACCCTAAAAGTATGCTATATTTTTTGTCCCATTTTTCAACTATTTTGCAGGCTTCTTTTCACATAAAAATGCTAATAACTTGAAAAGGGGCCAAAAATTGCAGACGGGGTTTTCTTGATATCGGTAGAAGAGGTGTCTGTCTTCTCATTTCTTCGCGATTTGAAGACCCCGACACATAACGACAACATAGTTTTCGTCCATTAAAAAAAAATCATGATTTTCTTAAAACATAGTTTTTTCACCGATATTTAAAATTTTCACTCAAATATACAGATCTTTGTCTAGTTCAACAAATCCATAATATATTACTATGAATTTCTTTCCATCGGGGACATCTGTTTACGATTTACTTCGGTCAAAGAATGACCATTCCCATTAATATTGTGAAGTAAAACGACTTCGTGCTACAACTTTAAATGCTCTGTGAGTTCGATTCCTTATAATTAGCGTATTCCTTGAAGAAGCGAAAGTAAGCCAAAGTACTTCATCGGTTTTCTACATGTATTTGGTATAGGAAATTTACTTGATTCTTAAGAGCGTAGATATAATCAAAAGAACATCAAAATGAGGGCGTCAAAAACACCTATTTCTTCCAATTAAAAAAACCACTGTGCGTCGTGTCCTTTGCTATGCCCAGAGAATGTAGAAGATACTGAAAATAAAAAGACATTTTTATAAAGTTAACAAAACCAAAAATATTCGACTTTGAAAGTCCTCTGAAATAAACATAAATTCCAATAAAAGCAAATATACAAAATTAAATACTCAAAGTGCAAAAATCCACTTACCAAAACGGACCTTTTCATTCTAAAAAATTAAACGGACGACAGAGAGAGAGAGAGAGAGAGAGAGAGAAGGGCGCCCAACACTCAAATGCCCTCCACAGACACGAAAGCAAAAAGCCAGCTCTTCTCATACCGACATTCTCAAGTGTTTCCATTCTGCGAACTGCACAAAATTTATTTAAAACAAAAAAAAAAAAAAAAGAATCTCAAGTTCAAAAATAAGAAAAGTCGAACTAACCTCGCCGCCACCTTCCATAGTCAAAGTAATTCTTGCCCACAGACCATAATTATATGGAAAAGAGCAATCGAGAAACACTTGATGCTGGCAGTTAGCTAAAGTTTTTAACGCTTAGCTCATTTATGTACGTTGGCTTTTCCTTTTTTTTTTTTCTTCTCACTTTTGCTTTCCCGAAACTGCAAAGGAAAAAGAAAAAGGAGCTTTGCCATTAGTCTAAGGGGCATCTGGTACAATTCATGGCTCTTTTGGGATGCCTTGTGAGGAGTATTTTTATAGCTGCTTGGCGCGGCAACACTTTCGGCTTTAAGTGCAATTAATTAGTTTTCAATTATATTATTAAGTATGCATGATTTATGTTCATTTGTGGAACGATTTGTGGAATGTCAGACCAAATTCTCTCGCACTCTCTCTCTCTCTTTTTATCTCTCTTTCTCTCGCTCTCCCTCCGATTTAGGGGAATCATTTGGGTGCAGTTTTCAATTTACTAAATTGCCATTTAGAACTTTTTTAATATAACTGAAAATGCTACTCTGTTCGTTCCATACCCAAGCGACATTCTCCGTTTCGTTTAGCTAAAGATTTACAGTTTCCTTGCGTCGACTCCATTTTGCTCCATCGCTACTGTCGCAATTCGTGCCTTTGAAATTCATTTTTGTCGTCTGTGTTCGCACATCGCAGGGTTTCAAGGAGCGCTGGGCGACTTCTTTCTTTTGATTTTTGTTTGTTTGTTTGAATATTTATGTTGTGAAACAATGTTGCGAAGGACATTGGTATCCTGCTGTTATTTGCGGTTGAATTATTTGCACCATCTTGACTGCTTCAATTGCAAGTTTTTCGTATTCCTTATTGTCGGTCGCTGTGGTTCGTTTGCTTGAAAATAATTTCCAAACATTTCGGGCATTTTAAGCAATTTGTTACTAATTTTTATAAATTTCTTCTCGAACTTTGCCAAACAAATGCATAGTTGGGAATTTTGATTCCACACAAAACATGAAGAATTTAATAAATGTTGCCGTAGGTTTGCAATTGTCGCCAGTTGAAACTTGATAATTGCTTGAAAAGAAAATTAAAGATTGATAAAAACAAAAAGAGAAAACATAGAATAGAAAAATAAAGTCTCGAATTGTGCTCCCAACCGTTCGTGCTCATTTCCTTTTAGCATTTTTCCTTTCGTTCTTGTTTCTATCGGAACAGCAATCTACACTCGGTCCGGACTTGCTGATGCTCGCGTTCTGCTCCTAGCGATGCCACTGATTCACTTATCGCACACTAACTTTGCCAATTGACCTTTCCAATCGCTAAATTGAAGCAATTGGCATGTGATAAGCTCGCGTTAATTGCCAACTGCGAGAGCAAATAGTCCTCGAGCTTGGATACATTGCGAGGGATGGTAGATTAAAATGAAATCTTTGCAAGATTTACGATTGCCAAGGAAAACACATTGCAAGCTGCAAGTATTTCTTCCTGCAGCAGCGGAAAGAGCATACCACAGAGAATGTTCGAAATGAAAGGAAATTATATTTTTATCCTTGCGAGATTGGCAAATAGCAATGGAGTTTATGGCTGCATTGAACTGAAAATACGCACTCAAATAAAGCTTCAATTGTCCGTTGGCTGTGGTCGATTCTTAAAATTACACCAGCTTACAAACAATACCCTTTTTTCAATGCATTTTTTTCATGGTCCTTGGGCTTCTAACCGCGAAAAAAAAAATATTAAAAAATGTTTATGGAAGGATTTTTTTGATATTTCCAAAAAAACACTTTTTCTTGATGGGGTATTGCAGCTCTTTCTAGCAGAACTCGGCAATGCATCATCTGATTTGAACAACCCCAATAGAACAAAGTACAACATATTTACACCATATTCACATGATTTCATACAACAAGAAACGCTGCAGGCACGCGTTTCTTATGATAGACAGAATCTACACAGTTCTATAGAAACTAATGATTTCATTATAATCTCTCATGTTTCAGTCATATTAACAAAATGGCAATGTTTCATAGTATAGTGATATATTCACCTCAAATTCATATCATATTGTGATATCATTGTATGCGGCTCAATTTCGCTCATTTTTCAATTCCTACATAATGCATTGCAATGTCTGCATATTCGCCTCAAATTCACATCGTATTGTGATATCATAGCATGTTGGAATATTCCCCCATTTTCAAAATTTTAAAAACAAAAAACCTAAAATATTTAGTTTTTATTTTTATATTATGTATTCATGCGCTATGGTGGAAAGTTAAAATATTTGCAATGGAAATGTTTGAACTTGTTAAGATTATATTGCTATAAAAAGTAACTACTAATTACACTGTGCTAGTAGAAAATAAGATAAGACCGGAGCGTATTTTAGCGCAACAGTCTCTCAAGGCTATGAAGTTCAAGGATAGTGTAGAAAGTGCTATAGATAAGTGGTAGGTAGGTGGTAGGTAGAGGTTGGAGTGGTTGTAGCTCAGGCCTATTTATCGACCTATTGTTTGTGATACACACCACAAGGAGTTTTTTCTTGTGTTTTTATGAGCGCATGCCTTTTAATGTAGTGTACCTTTAACATACGGTTTATGAAAAACCAGTGCAAGGCTTGGATCGTTTCGCTGTGCCGGGAATCGAACCTCGGACTCTGGCATCGAGAGCATAGCACGCATCCCCTACACTATCTCCGAGGAACAAGAACTGCTATGCTTGTGAGTTTATAAATGACAGATACATGAAAATAAATTCAAAAACACTAAATGATATAAGGTCATCCAATCAAGTCAGTTCGATGTAGTTTTGAAATAATATTTTGAGGAATACAGCTGTCATCAAATTGTTGATCATATGGAGACATTTATTGAACTCATTTTTTCTTCATATACACGGCATGTTGTGATATCATTTCTTGAAGGAATATTCGCTACAATTTCAAATCCGAACATAATTTCTTTTTAGGATTGCATTTTCGACTCATGAAAATTAGTCGACTCGATATATTTTTGATCTCATATAATGCAACAAAATATTTTTATCAAACATTCTTCATTTTGCGGTAGTGTCTTGAGTTCATTGTATGATGGAATGCCTGTATATTTATGTCTACTCATAACTTGATCAAAATAGAGTCGGTTCATGTTTTCATTTAAATACGCACAATTTATTAATAATTGATATCATGATAGTACAGCAACGTATGCTATAAAAATATCTTCATTTTGCGGGAATATCCTGATATCATGTTATGAATATCACAATGTTCTATTGGGGAAATTATCCCTCAAGTTAAAGAAAATTAACTCCTCTCAGAGTTCTTTGTTTTTACATCGTTGTAAGATTGGTATAGTAAATTACATTCCGCAGACCATTAAACCTAAAAAAAACACATATTTTTAGAGAAATTCATGAACTTTTTCCTTTCATCGGCATCTTAAAACCGATCGCACACAGATGTTTTTTTTTAAATTTAATTTAAATTTTGTCCTTTACCAAACAAAATAAGATGTTATTTTTTCAAATCTCTTGATAAATGAAAGAGCTATAATTTTTTAAAGTCAAGAAGTAAAATCAGAATAAGCAATGCAAAAAACAAAATGCGTTATCACAAAAAAACGTTGCATACTTTTGAGCTTAAATTTGTAATTTTTATTCCTCTATTGACGAAAGAATGTTTTTGTATTTTTCAAAAATTAATGTAAATAAACGCTTCCGTAAAGATCATTTAGAAGACCCAAGTCCAAATACTAAAGTCCTTAACAAAAGTGCATTTTGATGTCCTGGGAAAATGTGCTGTAAACGAGTGTTATCCAAGAAATTATTTCTGAAAGCATTTTTCATACAAAAGAAAAAAAAAATTAATGCTTTTGGCACTCACCTAAGGTAGAAAGAATAATTTATTTTTATTAAATACCTAATGCCACAAGGAGTAAAAGGAGTAAGCTCCATGCATTGCAACACAATTCAGTTAATAAAAAATGAAGCTTGGATGTTGAAAACGGCAAATATGTTTCTTTCCATAACGATGAAAGCATACCATTCCCTCCACCATTCTTCATGCTCCCAGGGATCCCGTTGTAAGTATTCTACTGCCCATAAATATTCCTTTGGAGTATGAATTATGAGCCATTTGTCTTCATAGAGCAAAACGATCGTAAGCAATTGTTGCCAACACGTACAAATCCAACGGACGACATGCCGAGCGTCCGAAGCTTAATGTGGATGTTGGCTGAAATTCTGGAATTTTCTTTGAATTTCTAATTTTATGAAGCGAGTAAAGATTTCAGTCAACAGAGTTTGGAGATTGAAAGGCATGTAAATTCGATGTTCTTTCTTAGAGACACCACCGAGCAGCACTGCAGTTGCAGTCTCTGTTTGAAATGCTGCTGCAATTGCAGCATTCCAAAATTAAGTTGCACATTCCCGGAACAGCATTGATTGCCTTCTATGTGGAGCAGCATTCGTTTGAGCATTGGTTATATGTGGACTCATTGTTTATGGCCAATACAAATCAAACCGAATGAAGCAATAACTGCAAAACGTGCAAAATTTGAATTTTCGGCTCCGAAGTCAAGAAAACATGAAATTCAAAAAGGGTTCGGATATGGAAATTTCATTTTCGATTTCTCCTTTGTTTGTCTGTGATAATAGAATAAATATTCTTACAGCTGTCCAGATTTCGTAATCTCATCAACTTTTTCCTAGAGAAAATGGGTTTGAATTCTAATTAAAAGAAAGAAGAAAAGAATTCCCTAGAGATGCTGCAGCATGGATTGCTATTTTAATTTAGATCTATCTACTTTCCTTCATTGTCTCTAAGGTGAGGCATCCTTAGATTCATCACAGCTGTGAAGAAAACAAGCAAAATAAATTTTAATTAAATTGCATTTTTGCACAACGCGCATACTTCTCGGCTTGCCAATTTGAGTGGTTATCAACTCTTTTGTAACAAAAATGCTCACGTTCCTAATTGAAAGATCCGCAATGCGGCATTCCGAGTACAGTTTCGTCAAACGAATGAGTCTCCTCCATCCGCATCCTTTGCCATTTTCCCAGTCATATAACACTGGCTCCTTCAGTGAAGTGCCTGGTGTAATTATGTCGCAAGCATTTCTGTGGGTGCAGCGGTTTCATTCTAGAGCTGGAAACGCTTGATTGAGTACGCAGGTTGGTACATATCACCGCCACTTCAAGGTAATGAGAATTCGCAATTTACGCTGGGGAAAGTGCTCATAAAACAACCGCCGGTGGGCCAAACTAAGTGGAGCAGAATCCGGCTTGATTAAAAACGTGAATATGAACTCAAAGCGACTCGTTGTGTATCCTTGATGTTTCTGATACTTAAGCTGATGGAAAAGGTGCTTAGACCCCACAACATCTTCAATTTTCTCCACAATAAGCTCCATTTGAGAGCGACATCTTTTTCACTTCACTTATTCCGAAGTGACACAAATTTGATGATGAGTAAATTGCTACTTACGAAGAAGCACACGTTGATACCTCAACCTCCACAACCCAAACGAAAAATAAAATGCTAGCCGCGAAATGTAACAACCCACTTCAGAGCCATGCTCATCATGGCTTAACTCAATGGCTTTTGCTGGGGCAAGTGTAACTGGCATCAGTTTGCAATTTTTCTAGCGAATTAACGTCGCCGCGCCATTTACCTTACCCTATGCATCGCTTTACCAAGCGCTAAGCTCGAAGAGTCAACTTGCTAGCGGTAATTGCTCCAGCAGGTGAATTTCTTCACATTTTTCCTTCTTCCTCTTCGTCGGATTTCTCGCAAAAATTTGTCAACTTATTGCACTTTATTTCTTCAATGTTAAAAAAAATTTTTTTTTTTTTTTATAAACTCAATTGCTTGGGGAATTTCGCTCCAGAAAATATCCAAGTATTTTCTAAGACCATCTTAAAAATGCTAATAAAGGAGGCGAGGTGGCGAAACCAACTCAACGAGAAACTTCATCGTGAAATGTTGCTAGTTTACTCAGAGAAAAGAATAATATTGAAATAATTTTCTCTAAACTACCACTCCGATTGTGGGTGTAGACTCATTTTCTAGTTTGGCGTATAAGAAATAAGACTCAATTCCATAGCCATTTTGGAAAATCACTTACTTCAACGCCTTCGGAAATCGTTTCCGGCACATTTTGCAGAGTTTCTATGGCGCCAGAAATGTTGCCGCCATTTCAATGTAATCAATATCACATTTAGAAGAAGCGTGAGCATAGGATAATTGAAAGGAATCGCAGAGTTTAAGGGGCGAAGGGACGAAGGGGCGAAGTGCAGCCGAGGCGCTCAACTATCAACGTCGTGAAAGAACGAAAATAGCGAAATAAATTTTGCTTGTTCGACTGCCTTCTGAAATGGCATCGAGCCCACCTTATTTAAATATTGAACTGTTTTCACAACAATCTCACATGTAATCATGCAATGCAGCCCCCCTGCCCCCAAAAGCAGCTTGTACTGCTAGCGAAAAACCCCAAGACAGTCTGTCTATCCATCGATTTTATGCAAATTTTCAATTTTCGTAATCTTGCACGAAATCAAGACATTATTGCCATTAATGCTCACTGCTTTTCGATTGTGTAGCTTTTGGCGGTGATGTCGCTCCTTTCCGGGAACTTCCGTTCTATTCCATTTCATTGTGTTGCTTGAAAGTATTTAGTTGATTTTAAATGTGATTTTATAAATTGAATTGTGCAGCGTTCGAAATATAGTGGAAGTAAATTAGATGAGTATCCTACAGAATAGGGGCTGCGTTGATGTGGGAGAGTGCTTTAAGCCTGAAAAGACTTTGGCCTTTTACTTAAGCGAACTAAATAAAATGCCTAAACACTTTCAAAATAAAACAAGTTATTATCGGGTGCGGCAATACGCTTAGGGTCTCGGACAACAACTGAGCCCTTTCGATCTTTCTTATGAGTTTCTCTTTTCTTCTTACAATGTGTTCGAGTACTTTTCACGACTTATGAGTGTAACAACAATTTGAGTGGAAAACTACATTTCATTTCGCGTTACATTTCATTTTCTTAATTTACTCTTAAATAGAAAGGGTTGCCATCGTAGACAAATCCTTAAGCTTTAAGTTACACAGGAGGGGAGGGTAATACCGTACGGAGGCTAAGTCCGTGCAGGTGATTTCTATGATTGTACCTCCTTTAAATTCCGAAACGCATATTCTACCCCTTGAACCAACGGACCTACAGTAATTTAGTATGAACACAATTCCAGATCTTGAAGCGGACATTGATTCCGCTATACTATTTCTTCCTAAACATATCAAAAGTGAATTTTTACTCTTTTGCTAAGAAACAATAAGATAAGCAAACAGAAAATACATTCAATCAAATAATTAGATTTTTCAAATAACGCAACAAAATCAAAAAAAAACAAGTAAGAAAGCTAAAGTCTTTGAAATACCCAGCGTCCCGACATTATGAGCGCACTTTGTTTTGCTTCTCTATTTGTGGGCGTGGCAGTGGGAGGGTAACATAAATTATTTCCCTACACCTTTCATTCGCCTTGGTGAACCTATGTTGCGAATTTGAAGCTTCTACGCCTTTTACCTCGGAAGTTACGAAAAATCTTCATTTGTGGGCGTGGCAGTGGGCGGGCCATAAAAAAAATTTTCCTACACCTTTCATTCGCCTTGGTCAACCTATGTTGCGAATTTGAAGCTTCTACGCCTTTTACTTCGGAAGTTATGAAAATTCTCTATTTGTGGGCGTGGCAGTGGGCGGGCTACATACATTTTTGTTCCTACAGCTTTCATTTGCCTTGGTCAACCTATGCTGCGAATTTGAAGCTTCTACGCTTTTTACTTCGGAAGTTACGAAAAATCTCCATTTGTGGGCGTGGCAGTGGGCGGGCCTCATAAAATTTTTTCCTACACCTTTCATTCGTCTTGGTCAACCTATGTTGCGAATTTGAAGCTTCTACGCCTTTTACTTCACAAGTTACGATAAGCCCTTATTTTTGGGCTTATTTGTGGGCGTGGCTCGAGGAGGGCGGCGTCCATTTTTTGCCAGGAGATGTCCCTTTTTGTAGTTTACCAGTACACCAAATATCAATGGAATGTGTTGAGTGGTTCGCAAGTTACAAGCATTTTACTGAAAACACATTATATTCATTTGTGGGCGTGGCAGTGGGCGGATGTCTCCCATTTTTACTTAGGATCATACTCGGATCCCGATATACCTGTGTGCCAAATTTCGACTTGATTGGTCCAGCCGTTTCGGAGGAGATCCGACCATGGACGGACGGACAGACGGACAGACGGACGGACGGACGGACAGACGGACATGTCTAAATCGATTCAGTTTTTGATCCTGATCATTTCTATATATATATGTCTATATCTCCGGAGCTTAGTTCTCCCTGTTACAAGATTCGCACAAAACTAATATAAGGTGTAGTAAAAAGAAATCCATCATTTTTCTAATAGATGGCGTTATTTATCTGCATCTCGCGTTGTATAAGTCCGATCGTGTTCCGCTAGGGGGCATTAGAAAGATGACAGTTCCTACTAAAAAAGCTTTTTTGACACTTTTTTGATTGATTGATTCAGTTTTGTTTGAGAGCTTGTCAAAGATGGACATCAGCAAAGAGAAAAATTCGCTACATTTTACAGTTTTTCTTCGATAAGGGAGAAAACGCAAGCCAGGTGGCTGAAAATGTGAATAGCGTTTATGGACCTGATACTGTAACAGCCAATCATGCGCAATTTTGGTTTCGTCGATTCCGTTCCGGTAACTTCGATGTCAAGGACGCACCACGCACTGGAAGGCCAATTGTCGAAAATGTCGATAAAATCATGGAAATTATCGAATCCGACCGTCATGTTAGCACTGTTTCGATTGCAAAAGAGCTAAAGATTGCACAAAAAACCGTTTTGGAACCATTTGAATAAGGCTGGATACACAAAGAAGCTCGATGTATGGGTGCCACACGAGTTAACGCAAAAAAACCTCATAGACCGAATTTCCATCTGCGAATCGCTGCTAAACCGCAACAAAATCGACCCATTTCTGAAGCGGTTGGTGACTGGTGATGAAAAGTGGGTCACTTACGACAACGTCAAGCGAAAACGGTCGTGGTCGAAACACGGTGAACCGGCGGAAACGGTGGCCAAGCCAGGATTGACGGCCAGGAAGGTTTTGCTGTGTGTTGGGTGGGATTGGCAGGGAATTATCTACTATGAGCTGCTCCCATACGGCAAAACTCTTAACTCGGAACTCTACTGTCAACAATTGGACCGCCTGAAGGAAGCAATCGCCCATAAGCGGCCAGCTTTGGCCAATAGGAGAGGAATTGTGTTCCATCAGGACAACGCCAGGCCACACACATCGATAGTGACTCGCCAGAAGCTCCGGGAGTTTGGTTGGGACGTTCTTCTGCGTCCATTTTATAGTCCGGACCTGGCACCAAGTGATTACCATCTGTTCCTGTCCATGGCGAACAATTTTGCTGGTGAAACATTCGCTTCAAGAGAGGCTTCTGAAAATCGACTGTCTCAATTTTTTGCTAATAGGAACGAGGGATTCTATGAGAGAGGCATAATGAAATTACCTTTAAAATGGCAACAAGTTATCGAACAAAACGGCGCATATTTGACCTTAATCGGGTCATTCTAACTATCTTAAATAAAGCCCTCAATTTAATGCAAAAATAATGGATTTCTTTTTACTACACCTAATATACCCCGCTTACGCTGGGTATAATTAGGAATTACTGTGCCTATCCAAACTATATCAGCAACATTTCAAGATAAACTATTCCAATCGAGAAACGATGTATGTCATCGAATTATTAAAGTTTATATAAACCTGCGATAGCTTCTTCAATGGCAGTCCGCGGAAAACCATCGACTTCGAATCGGTGAGCGAGAAAATCAATTAGTTGACAATTTCGGTGAATTTGATTTCTTTTTTTTGTGATTTGGCGATTCGGTGAATTGAAAACAAAAGAACAGCAAAATGCTAAAAGGTTTGGGCAGAGTTAAAGGAACGTCAAGCTCGAAGGATATTTGACCGTCAAACATTTTTTTCCAGTGCTTCTCATTTTTTGTTGGATTGCATTCTGCGCTGCAGCAACGCTTCCTCGGGAGGAAACCGACACCGAGGCGACGAACAAATGTTTGTACAAAGATGAAATCTGGGGTTCTGTGGACGGCACGAAATTCAACTTCTGCATACCCGGAACGGACATTGTGATTACGCAATCCTGTGACCTGAATACATTCTTCGTACGCAATGCAACTACTTGCGGCTGTGTACCCTTGAGCTATGTGGATCCACAGTGTGTCACTTTGGATAAGGTTCAACCGTGCAAGGGTAAAAATGTATTCCAGCAACAACCGGCTCCAAATCCATCGCAATTCTATTTCTGCACAAGTGAGGGTGCTGAGCCACATCTGCTAACCTGTCCGGAAGGAAAAGCTTTCTACAAACAAAATGGTTACATGGGCTGCTTCGATTGGAAAGAATGGCGTGATTTTCGCAATTGTTCTCAGTGACGTGTCAATGTGAATCTTAGAAGATAAACGGATCTTCCGAAATTAATTTCATAAAACTTTCCATGAAGTTCAATCAACATTTTTCAGTTTCAGTATAAAAAAAAATCTCACTGAAAATAAAATAGCCCAATGCAACGCAGTATTCGATAGCTTATAAAAATTTCATTTGATTTTCCATTTATAAAAATAAAAATTGCCTCCAAAACGTAGATAAGCCACCAAGAAATCTGATTCACATGGCCGGAAATTTAATTATGAAAACGTGCTCACCACTTTCGGATTCTAAGATAACTTTGTTTTTGACTTCTTTGTTCAATTTGTAACTTTGAAGGAGATAAAAATTTATCAACATTTCAGAACTTTAACTGATTTCTCCAAATTTATTTCCCCATTCAATCTCAACCGATTTAATCCACAAAAATTCACCGAATTTAAATCTGAACTCTTTTCAAAGTCGGCATTTTCGTCTACAGTTCCTTGAAAGCTCAGTTTGTGCGCATTTGAGCCTTTTATCCTTTCATCCTTTTCAATTGAGTTTAATAAACACATTAATTTCTTAAACATTGGAATCTAAAGCAGCAAGCCAACGGTGAAATCTTCCGGCGAATTCCCACAAACTATGCTGACATCCAAGAAAATCCATATTCATAGCTTTGTAAATGTTTTCTGGGCTTCCCAAAAGTGCAACCTCGTGACTAGCCACTTTTCAAATGCCATAAACATCAAATCGACCGATGCTGGAATTACAGCAAAAATGCATAAACTAAATGTCACCATAAATTTTTGGCAGCAACAAAGTAGTTCTGGTTTATTTACTTGGGATGCATGCGCACTCGAAAATGGTTGCAACTCCGAATTTCGTGTCCACAGCATGATAAAGTTTTAATTGAATTCTGGAAACTTCTGAATTGCTTTATATCCGAGGCGTTGCTTTTTAGTTGAAAACTTTATGCACACGTTGCACAAGCGCAGCATGTAGCCCGTCAATCAATTTTCAGTTATGATTGAGCACACCTAAACAGATTGCTATAGATACATACATACATGCATACGCATTCAACATCGACTGCTGTCAATGTCTACTTCCACGTGATAGCTTTTTACTTTTGTTGGGGTAATTGAAGGTATTAGTTTCTTTAAAAGCAATCGCAGCAATCACTTTGATGGTTCATAAAAACAAGCGATACTAAAGCAATTAAGCACTTCAGCGATTCTTTTTTCGGCGCTAATCGAAAAATAATAATCAATGAACAATCGTTATCACTCAAAAGAACAAGAATAGCTATTGCTATTCTATATATGGGGAAGAATTTCTTAAGTAAAGTTTAAGTTACACTCAGTCAAGATGAACTGGGACTTGATTTAAATGAAATTCAATAACCTCCTTCTTCCTCCTTGGCTTTCAATTTACATACACACATCTCCTCCTTCAACAAAGGTTTTTTTTGGAGCTTGTTGGTCCTGTTTGTTGTTATGTTGAACCTTGAGCTTGATTTATAACTGCTTTTTATGAGGTTTCAATCATCATCGTCATGATCATTATCATCATTGTCGTCGTCACCATCATCATCATAATCAGTTGAAATTAGTAAATGCAGAACTTTCTTTTTAATTGCATTGAACGTAATCATTACTTTCAGTATCCAATGAGATGGGCCCACTGTTGATTTGACTCTGAAATATTGCATACACTGAAAAAAAATATTTAATTTTTATTTTCTGTTTTATGGAAAAAATTTTATCTGTGTAAAATTAAACAAATATTTTTTTTACAATCATTGTCTTATTGACTTCAGAGGCCTTTTCCACTATAGTCGCATTTTGCATCTTTCAGCATTTTAGCAAGATGCGAAAAGATGCCGTGTGAATTTACATGCAATTGTTGTTGTATGCTGTATGTATATTTCCTACAATTGTTGAACAAACTAAAATTTTATACAACTTATTATACACCATTTAAAAGTTAAAATGTCAGGGAAAAATAAAAAATTAACAAAAAAAAAAAGTATACACCCAAAAGTTTCTAAATAATTTAATAAAGTAAACAAAGGAATATTTCGTACACTGAAAAAAAAAACTTTAAGTGCAGTTTTCTAAAAAGCCGCTGCCTGATTTGAGTTTACGATTGCAGAATATTGTTCCTCAAGTGACTCCTAATTAAATCGTGAAAAAAAAATCTGAACCGTCTCGACCTTCGATTTAAAATTAGTTCAGGCACCCCGTGCAGGCCTGTAGAGAGGGGAATGGAAAAGGGGGATTTTCTCCCGGGCCCGGGCATTCTGAAAAGGCCCACAATTAGCATGGGACTGTTTTATTTTTTTGGTCACACATTTCTGTGAGGGGACCCTGGAAAAACATCCTCCGGGCCCCAAATTTCTCTCTACGGGCCTGATCCCGAGGTATGTGAATGGTCAGCAGAAATTGCGGTGGAAACCAAGAAGAAATGTAAGAAAACTATTTCAAATTATAGTACAATTTATTAAATTCCTTGAAGAAATCTTTAAGATGCTAAAGCAAGATGCGGCTATAGTGGAAACGGCCTCTCAGCCGCCATATAAAATTTTGAAAAAGGGTAAACTAAAAAGGATTGTTCAATGAAATTTCACTGACACTGGACAATAGAAACCTAAAAATAAGTTTGGGCAGTGTTTTAAGGTAGTACCTATCCAAAAATAAAAAAAAAAACTTAAATCCAGAGGGCCCATTTGCCTTCCTGAGCCTGTAAGACCCTTTCTCGGTGAACTTATCTTGACTGAATTTTATATTTTGCATCGCACTGGGGGAATCCCTGAAAATTTCTTATTTATCCGAATTGCAATCCTCTTCTTTTTAATCTCAAAGGTGTACACATAAAAATCATCCCTGTGCAAAAACAATCCATTAAACTTTCGGAACCTGTACCTACTGTGTATAAAAATCATTTCAATGGAGCTTGGAAGAATTTTTGATATAAAAAAGTAATCTCTTAATATAACATAACCCTATTTCACACATTTCATACATCACCCCATAAATCCTTCATAAAATCTCTGAGCTCTTCAATATCCGTTTACTAATGTGTTTTTTTTTTTGTACACTTGAATGGCTGCATAATTTCTTTCTGAGCAATTCATGCGGAAATGTGGAAATTTATTTGGCATTCATGCTTCAAAAGAAAATCCAATGCAAGCTTCGCATCATATTTTACTTTATTTTTTCGATAGTGCTTAACTATTTCCGGTATTCTGAGCACGGATTTACCGCTCATACCTACCTCGAACAGCCAACGTGCTACGTTAATAAATCACAGCATACTTTCGAGCGCTATGTATATATGTATGTATGCATGTGCATATGCACACAGAAACCTCGAATTACAGTTTTTTGCACTATCGCTTTAATTTATGGAAAAAGTATTTCAAATACCTTCTTTTTACGTTATACCAGCATTTTGTGACTTCAAAGCAGCATCACGTTTCCACTTAATGCAGCAACACCTGCCTGCCGCCTGCCCGCCAGCCACATTGCACATTGCTTCTTGCAGAACGCAGCGCCATCGTGTGTCCTCAGCAGTACGGCTACCAGAATACTGCGCATACTGCAATTATTCAAGTGCTAAGCTGTGATGTTTACAGTAGCCAAAAACGGCTTAAGGCGAGTTTAACAAAGCAAACACATACACACAAACACATCCGTAAAGGCTAAAAACATGCAGTGAAACAAGTTCGGGCATGAAATAATTGCGAAAGCATGCATGAAACAAAGTGCCTACAAGCCTTTATGCAGGAACACTGCTTCGCTTTGTTAGCAACTTCTATACCCGACCGAGAGGAGCATTCCCTTCCGGCGCTAACTTACATTTGAATTCCATGCGAAATTCCTTCAAGCAGCCCATTATGAATTAATTAATAATGACGGCATTATTTCATTGGCATCCTGCCGGTGCCATTCACTCCTTTGTCAAGTGCATATTTGATTGTAGCTACAGCATATTCTGGTATGGAGAGAAAAAATTCCATACATACTTGCCGGATATACATTAATTGAGTCAATAAATTATTGACAAAAAGCTTGAAAAGACAAATTGATAAAACAATTAATTCAATTAATAAAACATAAAGAAAAATTCCGATAGTGCAAACATTTTCATAGGTACGCAGTGTCGGATCCAAGACCTGAAATCAGGGCCAATCAAAATATTACATTGCTTCATTGAGAACAAAATGTTTCAAAAATTAACTCCATTTGTTTTAACATTCAAAACAGTTGTTGAGAGGACAATGCACATGTATCAGCTCGATTCTAAATATTAACGAGAAAATTTTCCATGCGGATTTGAAAAAAGTTCTGCCTTTCTAAGCATACCTGGAAGGAGATATGAAGGGAGCAGATCGCATCACATTTTGTTTTTCATTGTTGCCGTTTAGAATACTTCCTTTTTCCATCGAGATAAGCTTCTAGGGAAAAAATTCCAGTGGAATATTTATTTAGAATAAGGCTGTATATCTTTTCTGAGTTGCAACCTTGCAAACACACTACCTGCTAATTACCAGGAGATTTAACTAGTAGCGCTAACTATACTTTTTGGTAGTCAATATGAAAAAGATTCTATTAGCTCCTTAAGGGCAGTGTGAAAAAACTACCTGAAACAAATGTACGCGTAAGAATTTATCCTTTTCTTTCATATGAACACTCGCATATGTTTTGGCATACAGTTGTCTTGCTTTTTCATGGTAGGCATACTGCCTATTTCACGTATGAAATACCCAATACTATTAACAACAAAATTCGTTAGACATCACGTATATATCAGTAGTATTATCAGGCAGCCTTTTAGGTAGGTGTATGGAAAGCCTCACGGAAATGCCTTAGGCATTCCTTTGAAAAAATTTATCACTTTTTGGCAAGCCTACCTAACGGTAGAATATTTTAGGGCTAGCGTCAAAATTAAGTAATGCTGTGAAAAAAGATAAAACTCTGTAAAGAGCTGCAGGTCCAAAAACATTCTTTCGACTTAACAATTTTTATTCCATAGTGATGCTTCATCTAGTCCAAAAACAATTCTTAGCAAGTGTCGGTATTATACAGTATTATACGGTAGCATGAAAAAACTTCACTTTTGCTTAACACAAAGCCGCTTACATCAGCCGTCTCTTTTACGCATACGTAATTTAACAAAGGCTTTTATCCTACTCGCTCTCACTCATATCATACCCTAAACTTTTTATTTTATTTGTATTATTATTATTATTATTATATGGGGGCTCTGTGCGCACCGCGACCCATAATGAATCTATTGTGCTACCCCCAGGGTTGTCTTAATTATTTATCCTTAGGCTCTTTATATATTTGAGCACTGTGGACGGTTTTAAGACAGACCAAAATTTGTAGGGGGCGACAAGCGCCTCCCCAAAGTTGAGGATTCTGCGGCTGGCCAGAGATGGACAGTCACAGAGAATGTGTTCTGGCGTTTCTTCATCCATTTCACAAAACCGGCATTTCGATTCGTTCGATAGGCCTATCTTTTTGAGATGATATCTCAATTTGCAGTGCCCTGTGAAGTATTCGGTAAGGATCTTTAAATCTTTTCTTCCGAGATACAGTAATCTCTTGGAGATTAGTTTGTTGGGAGTGATGAATCTTTTGGCCTGTCTTTGACCTTTTGATTTCATCCAGGAAGTATGAAAACACTTATCCTCCCAATTTCTGAGTAATTCTGCACAGTATGACTTCTGAAGTGTACAGAAAGGTTCAGGCCCGATGAGGCGTCTTTGAGCTCCCCGTTTGGCGAGGCAATCTGCCCTTTCGTTCCCTTCGTATCCCTCATGGCCTGGGACCCACCAAAGTGTTACTTTGTTGTGGTTCCCGAGGTCATTGAGGAGATTGAGGCAATTCTCTACTAGTCCAGATGAGATGTTAACAGCCCTTAAGGCTAGAAGAGCAGCCTGGCTATCAGACATTATATGGATACTGCTCCCCTTTGTCTTCCTCTTCAGACATTCGCGGACGCAGATTTCAATCGCATATAATTCTGCCTGAAATATGGTTGGGTATAGACCCATTGGTACTGCTTTCTGGAATCTAGGTCCCAAGATACCTGCACCTGTACTTCCATTTTCAAGTTTGGATCCATCTGTGTACCAGATTTGTGATCCTTTCTCTATGTGAAGTAAGACGTTTTTGAATTCACTTCGTTCAGGAATTATTACCTTGTACTTGCGGTCAAAACGCAATATACGTTGTATTCGGTCTGTCATCTTCATTATTGGGTCCTCAGATACATTCAACAATATCGAGAGGTGCCCTTGAAGATCCCCACTTTTGAGATTTGGCACTTTGTGCAATCTTAAAGCGCTTGCACATGCCTCTCTCTGAATTTGGATAGTGAGAGGGGGGATGCCGGTGATGACACCCAGCGCATCTGTGGGGCAGGTTTTCATTGCCCCTGTGATGCTCCCACACACTAGTCTGTGTAGCTTGCCCAGTTTGGCTTCCGCGGTCCTTTGTCTGACCTTTGGCCACCATACAAGGGCAGCATATGTAATTATTGGTCTAACAATCGTAGTGAAAGACCAATATGCCATTCGTGGGGAAATTCCCCACGTCTTGCCATGGAGCCTTTGGCACACATAAAGCGCCTTTGAGGCTTTGCTGACAACATGGTCTAGGTGCGAGTTCCAGCTCAGCCTTCTGTCTAGGATCACTCCCAGATAGGAGGCTTCATCGCTGAATTGAATGTAGTTGCCCAGAATTGTGGGACTAAAGAGATTGGTCTTAGTCCTTTTAGTAAAGGGCACTAGCTTTGTTTTGTTCGTCTGAACAGTGAGACCCTTTTCATCACACCAGTTTGTGACCAGTTGAAGGGCCGTTTGCATGCGAGATGAGATGGTAATGTCATCCCAGCCGGCTACACAAATGACGAGGTCATCTGCATAGCCCTGCGCTGCAAATCCCTGCTCTTGAAGGTGGTTGAGGAGATCGTCAATGACTAGTATCCATAGTAGGGGAGAAAGTACTCCGCCTTGAGGACAACCTCTAGCTGCATTGATCGACTGATTTTCACCTCCTAATTCAGTGGATATTTTCCTGTTTTTCAACATATTTAGTATCCAATTAGCTATTAGGGGTGGGATAGCTTTTTGGTACATGGCTGTTTCGATAGCTTCGAAAGAGGTGTTATCGAAAGCCCCCGAGATGTCTATGAATGCACAGAGGGCTATTTGCTTTGCCAGTATAGCCTTTTCTATTATAGTAGTGAGGCTGTGTATGGCAGTCACAGTTGATTTACCAGGTTGGTAGGCAAATTGTTGTTTGTTCAGTGGTTGGTACTTCAGACAGTCTCGTCGTATGTACTGATCAATGAGTTTTTCCATTGTTTTAATGAAAAAGGAACTGAGGCTTATAGGCCTGAAGGCCTTAGGACTGTGTTCATTTGTTTTCCCCAGTTTGGGAATGAACACTACTTTCACCTCGTTCCAGTTTGATGGAATATGAGCCATTAATAAGCTGGCTTTAAATATTCTCACCAGTGGAGTTGTAATAAGCCCAGCACCCTGCTGAAGCAGGCATGGGCGGATGCCGTCCGGGCCCGGCGATTTATATGGGCTGAAAGTTGAAATTGCCCACTGTACCGTATGGGAGTTAATTATTTTCCCCGCAAGACTTCTGGCTCTACCATTTGCTGCATTTGTTATGACAGCTGTTTGGCAAGGACGTTCAAACGCAGGAACGCAGCCAGGGAAGTGAGTTTCCAACAAGAGTCTTCCTGTCTCACGGATCGTTGACGTAAAACTACCATCTGGCCTCCTGAGGGTACCGAGGCCGTTTGAGTGATCCATCGCAAGAGCCTTTTGGAGGCGATACATATCAGGGAGATTTGACACCCTGCTGCAGTGTTCCCTCCATGTGGCCCTTTTGGATTTTCTCAATTCTTTATTGTATTCTGTAAGGGCTGCCTTGTAGACGGTCCAGTCGCCTGTTCGCTTTGCCCTATTGAAGAGCTTCCTGGTGCTACACCTGAAATTCTCAAGTGTTTTGTTCCACCATGGGACGTCCCTTTGCGCCTTTTTGGCTTTCTGCGGGCAGCTCTTCTCGAACGCTTGTTTGAGACTACTCTGCAGAAGTTTAGCTTCTATCTCAAGCTCATAGGTCGAATTAATCGCACTATCTGAGCAGTTTATCTTCTGTTCTACACAGAAGCGGAAATTTTCCCAATTGGTTTTCTTTGGGTTACGGTAAACTTGGAACTCCTCTGTAGGAGCATCTATGTCGAACATAATATGTTTATGATCTGACATAGAGACTTCTTTTGAGACGTGCCAGTTTGAGATAACAGACAACAAGTTAGGACTGGAGAGAGTTAAGTCAAGGACCTCTCCCCTTGTGACATTAACAAATGTCGGCTCGTTACCCCGGTTTAGAATATTTATGTTTTTACTAATAATATATTCTAATAATGACTCACCCCTTAAATTGATGTCGGTGCTACCCCATGTCGTGTGATGGGCATTCGCATCACAACCGACTAGCCATTTCAGGTTCCTCCTGCTGCAGTACTCCTCTAGGGCCAGTAGTTCCCTTGTGGGTATTTGATCGCTGTCACCAGGAAGGTAGGCCGACGCTAGCACCACCTCTTGTTCTCCCCTGAGCGTAGGGATCTTTGCAATTACTGCCACCAGATCCTGTGAACAAAGCTCTGAAATGAGGAGAAAGTTAATTTTGTTCCTTATGATGATTGCAGTTCTAGGTCTGCAGTGATTTTTGGCAAAGACTAACTTACCATCGCGAAGGTTGAGGCCTTTGACGGTCCCACCGTGAACCCAGGGTTCCTGGACAAGTGCTATGTCCAGTCCCTCTTTTGTGAACCTCCTGCTTAGGACATCCGAGGACGCCTTTGCATGGTGGAGGTTCACTTGTATGGCCTTGATTTTCCTTGGGAGCATGGTCACTTCGTGACCTTGAAGGCGCGTTTAGCGACCTTCTTGCTCCTACCGGATGCCATGACTCTTTCTTCCTGTGTCCTACCTCGCCCTTGCCCTTTACGCCCTGGGTATGGGTTCACAGGTGGGCGTAGAAAGGGCTTGGCGATGGGAGCCAGTGAAGATGGGGTGGATGTAGGAGGGGGACGTTTACGTCCTGCGCTCTCCTGTGATGCTGGAGCTGTGTTTGTTCCCGAGCTCTGGGCTTCCCGTGAGCAACTAGGTCGCTCTTCGGATGCCTTTGGGACAGCATCACCACCGCTTGCTACGGCCTTGGTTTTCGGGTGAATCTTCGCCCTGCCAAAGCCGTAGTTTATCTTGCAGTCCATCTCAGTCAGGTTTTTGGCTGAGATAGGGTCCATTGACAGCGTTAGCTCTATTGAGGCACCTTTTTGCGCCCTGTTGAGCACCCGCCAGTCTGCGACCCTTAGGCCGGTGTTTTGGCCTTGGACTAAAGATAGGATATCTTCGTTGGAGGTTGTCTGCCTCTCTGGGAAATATCCTATAAATATTTGTGGACGAGGAATGTCCTTCTCCTCCACAAGTTTGAGATTGGCGTCCTTCCACGGCGATAAGGCTCCTAGGTTGACCTTAAGCCAGTTTGCCGTCTCAGGACCCGAACAGATTACAGACAACCATCCTGGTCTGAAAGTACATCCATTGAAGGAGGGCTTCATTGAGCCCGATTTCAATTGACGCACTCTGTCCAGGATGGCTCCCTGTACTTGGGAGAGCTGCTGCGTGGACCAGGTGGTATGGGGATAGTCCGACGGCATAATCCCCATCCTGATGCCCGCTGCGCTGGCCGACTTCACCACCTTAGAGGCTTTGGGCTCCTTTGCTGGTGCAACTAATGTTCCCGGGTACTTTCCAGCTTCGGACCTTACGTCCGGCGGTCCCATCTGCCTCTTGGGGGTGTTCTATGGTGGCGTAGTGAATGAGCCCTCAGATCGGTCCCTTTTCTTCGCCGCTTGTAGAGACAGTGCCATCTCTTTCTTTCCTTCCGCCATTGGCAGCTTAGCCAGCCTTTTGGCTTCGTCAAGGCACAGTCCTTTAGAGACGTAGAACTTTTGCCGTCTGCGCTCGGCCCCACAAGCTTTGTCAGGCTTCGGCATCTTGCCAGTTCTGTCTTTGGACGGGGAAGCAAGCAAGGCGTCTTCCTCGTCAGTAGGGATTCGCTCTACCTGCCCGGTAGGATCTACATCCATTTGGTTAGGTTGAGCCTCTACTGAAGATTGCTCCACTCCTGTAGGAATAGATTCCATTTGAATTGGTGCAGTCTCCATTTGTTCATTGATTCCAGTGGGCAATTGCTGCCCTTCGGAATCGCCGAAAATTTGTTGCACAAGTGCATTTGTGTTTAAATTATTTGTTGAGTCCATAAATGTTCCCACGAGTAATGAGGAAATAAACTGTCACCCGAAGCAGAGCCTCATGCTCCGGGAAGGCTAAATAAAACCAGAGGTCGCCATGTATCTGGAGTACGCCGTTTGCGAGGCAGTAACGTTGCAACATCCATCCTGTAGGCACGGTGACGATTAACACCTTTAGGATTACGGGTTTTATCGAGTTTTCCTCTCTAGATCCGCCATATTTAGCACAGTTACACAAGCTTCCAGGGAGATGTCCACTGTGCAATACAGAAGACATTATCCCAGGAAGCTTGTGTGACCCGCAGGGGCACCTCGAGCAGGATGTGACTCTTCGTCACGTATGGTCGGTCTTAGGGCGTCGTGGACTCCCTCTGGTTCGTCAGTCACGTCAACGTGTGAACATGGCCAATGAGCCTTAGCCCCCTTTTATTTGTATTAGTGTTTATAAAATTTTTTTCAACTGTATTAGTGTTTCGGGTAGGCATGTCTTGCAGGGAAAGGACACCGATGCGATCCTGTGTATACGTACTCTATGTGGCCATGAGGAATGACTATTTAAGCCGACTTCAGATCTGAGAAAAATTTATTTTGGGGTTACTTAATGTGATCAGATATTTGCCTCGAAAAATAGGATCTCTATAAAAGGTCATCGGTTTCCCAGTGTAGTTGAAAATAAAAAGTAACTTTGGAACTTCTTTATTCTATTCGGCACACGCCAAAATTGCTAAAACAGCAAACGCAAGCAATTGCACTTTTCGATATCAAGAATTTCCACTTAAGAACAATTGTAAAATTTTCATTATTAGAAAAATTATTGCAACCAAAAACTTGCTTCTAAACTCTTAATAAACTTTTTTCTTAAATTTAAAAAATTAAATAATTTTATAGCTGGCGCCCGAGCAGGGACCAATGGCGCGCGAGTGAGAACGAAATAAATACTAACCCCCTTATTCATAATCAAATTTTAAATTTAAATCATTGTTTAAATTGAGTTTTTGTATGGAAATTCGACATTTAAACAATAGGGGTATTCACAAAGGCGTGTTAAAAAGGTTGGAAAGTAGGAAATTTAGAAGATGGCGACATCTCAAAAATTTTTTATACTTTTTTTGTATATAGCAAAACTTTTTAAGCAGTTCAAATTTTCCGATTTTCCAGCTTTCCTATTTTCCGACGCCTTTGTGAATACCCCTAATGTTTTAAATTTAAAATTTTAATATGAGTAAGGGGGTAAAAGTGTAATAAAATTTCGTTCTTTATTAAAATAAAAACCCAAAAGCCCCTTAAGTAGATTTTAGGGAAGTATTAATAATTGTATAACTTATACATTTTTCTTATCGAAGGACTTGAGCTACCTTCACGAAATTTGGTATACATATTTGCGGGGACATGGGCAAGAACACGTTCGTGCATGGATAATGTCGGACAATTTTTAATGGCATCTCAAGTGTGTCACAAAAACAAAAAAACTGCTCTAAAATCAGAGTTCTTCGGTATATTCCAATTCAATTTGGAATGAGAGCTTATATTACAGTTTTTGACAAAATTTGCAAGTCTTGCAAAAGTGTGCGTGGCATAAGGACGGTTTTTGATAAAGAAATGAAACTAAATTCGTCACATGAGGCCTGTTATTGTCTTGAAAATCTTCAGAATACTTTGTCTTAATAATCGTGGTCTTGGCTCCTGTTTTAAAATTTATTCAAACATATAAAGCTTAGCCTTTATCTGTTTCGGGTACTTTATTTTCAGGTTCGCTATACTACAACCTTCTTAATTGTTCTTCAAATGTGTTTGGGAAACGTTAAATTTCTCAAGAAGATCTCAAATTTAGCCAAAATTAAAACTGATATGTATCAGTCTTGGATAATATTAATCTCCGGTGTTTATGTATAAAAGTTTTATTTTCCAAAACTCATGGGAAATTAGGCTTGACGCTTGAAATTCATAGAATCCTTGGATCTAGACCTCGAAATATCGAATCATCTGGTCAGAATTCCTTTTGAAAAAGTTATTCATCAAACCAAAACTACTATTGAGATAATAATATGTACTTCAAATTTAAAACTCTAAAGGGTTATAATTTAAAAGATAGAAATTTCAACTTATCGAGTTGTTCCTATGCGTCGCATAAATAACTGCCAACAAACCCGTTTTAAATTGCTAGTGGCTAACTGAAATCTGAAGCAATCAAGTGCTTCTGCAATATCTGAAATTAAAACTTTTATGATTACTTACAACGTTTTAATGGAGCAGAGTGTATTCCAGCAAAACGACTTATCCAATTTCGCTCTTGCATATTATATTACAAAAGTGCAGCCGCAAACTTTTAATTGAATTTTGAAAACTTTTGATAATTTTATATCAAACACATTTCGTCTGCATTATAAATCCTTCTGGAAAGTAAACCGTTGTAAGTAAAGATTGTAAGTAAGTAATGTTTGTATTTTACGCTTCTCTCAGAACTTTTTCAATGTACCTTTGAAAGAGTTAGCAGAGGTACAGCATCGAAGGGCATTGTACTCCTATTCGAATGGTTCCTCAACCAGGCCTGTAGAGAGGGGGGTGGAAAAGGGGGATTTTCCCCCGGGCCCGGGCTTTCTGAAGGGGCCCACAATTGGCAAGGGGAATTTTTTTTTTTTTTTGTATTTTGTCGCACATTTCGATTAGGACCCCGGCAAAAAAACCCCGGGCCCGAAATTTCTCTCTACGGGCCTGTCCTCAACAGTTGACCGAAGAAACTATTATTTTCTTAAAAAGCTTCTTTCAAAGATATGCTCGTTTTGAGTACGTGTGAAGCAATGGATGCATTCAGCAGACTCAACTGTTGTACAACTGGTGAGTCTGCGTAACTCACCCAATATGTCAAACTACTCTTGTAGAAAAAACTTGGACTTGATCGGCAAGAAATATTTAATGACTGATGGTGGTCGTCTCATAATTCATAATCAGGGCTCGGATTTTGTTGCTTTTATAAATTTAAAGCATACTTTATGGGGCAAAAATTTTTCTTACCAAAATTTTGCGAATAAGTTCAGCGAAGTTGAACTTCAAACCGAATATTAACTTCAAAAAAATTCATCTTGAAGTTAAAAATCGATTTGAATCTTAACTTTATGCGAGTTGAACAAAATTTTTACTCCATAAGTATGCTTCAATTTTATAAAAGCAACAAAATCCGAGCCCTGTTCATACCCTGCAGTAATATGGACTGACCCAAGTGTAGCTAGTCTCGTCATAATTCCACTTCTAATGTATTGAACTGACCTTTTTAACATGGGCCTGTCATTGCAGGACCTAGTCCGCAAAACTGCTGACCGTAGATCAGTTTTTATTTGGCAAGAGATTTTAGAAAAAGGGATATTAGCACGGCGGGAAATTTAGCCTAAAATCAATGCCCATGAAAAACTCGTCATTTTGAGTCTATTTAATATTGATTGGCCATCATATAGGCAATGAAATTTACAAATGTAAGCCTGGAAGTATGCAACGTGTTTTTGTTATAATGTTTTGAAAAAGATAACGGGACATAGCTTTGGAACTATAAGAGTAAAATCCTAATTTCCTTTAACAAATTACAAAGGAATTCGTACTCTTTGAAATTGCATCATTACTTCAACCATTTTCATATAAAATTAAGAAATTTTGGGGCCTTCTTTTTTTGACGCCCGATTTTGTTCGTAAAAATGTCTACTAAAGATGCCTAAATAGCCTATAAAGTTGGTATATTTTGCAGTTTATGTAAGTGAGAACAGAGATTGTATACTTTTCCACCGAATAATACCTAAAAATCCTGAAAAGCATTGCTTATGAAGAAGCTATCTCCAAAAATTTGGAAATGTGGGGCTTTTGAGGCAAATCCGCTGAGCGCAACCTCTAAACCTTTTACGAAAAATCTGAAAAAACTCTCAAAAATACTTTGACCTATAGGCTTTCGAAAAAACCACGCTCCAAAAAAAAAAATTGTTTTTTGGGACACCCTAATGTATATGTTCTAAGTTGATGGAAATGTCATTCACAGACTACTGCCATAATATAACCGGTAGGATTTGGACCGGTCAAAGGCTAGTCCTTCTTAGAAAATTGACCGACTCATTTGTGCAGGGTAGGGCAAAAGAAAATATGTATTTAAAATCAGCACCTAAAACTATGCTCTTAAATATTCCGAATATTTCCTAAAGTGAGAAATCTGCTCATGCTTGTAGGTTTGCCCATTTAATCACTAGAGCGTGTATTTTTAAGCATTTATAAAATTGAAGCGTACTTTATGGGGCATAACATTTGTTCAATTTACATAAAGTTAAAATTCAAATCGATTTTTAGCCTATTTAAGACTTTTTCAAAGCTAGGAAATCCCCTTGAAGTTCAAATTCGCTACTTATTTCCAAAATGGTGATAAGAAAAAAAATATCCCCCCCACAAAATATGCTTCAAATTTATAAATGCTTATAAATACACGCTCTATTAATCACATCTAGAGGAAGGGTGTTCAGAGATGTTCATATATCTTTAAAGCTTTGATTGAAATTTCGAAATATTCAGACTCATACCATTAGGTGCCGAATTTAAATATTATCTGTTGCCCTAATAATAACAAAACATTCTCCCATCAACAACATGCCTCAGACTTCACAAAGAAATTATAAAAATTTATCTAGAAAAGGTAATAAAAAAAGTATTTTTCAGTTTTTAGTTGATACAATAAAATCAAACAATTAAAATGTAATATTGTTTAACAATAAAAATAAAATAAAAAAATTCCAAAATCCAATTTTCGTTACTCAATGTAACTAAATGCAAACGCGAGAGTATCAATCAATGCCTCAAGCGTGACTATGACAAAAAGCCATAACAATAAATTAAACAAGAATGAAAAATAAAGCCAAAGCAAGTTTGACTATTAAGCTCGAATGGCAGTATAAAATGCGCCATAAAGCTGAAAAGTGTTTTTGAAAACATTTTAAGAGAGAGCGCGAGAGCGAAAGAGAAATAGAACAGTTAATGGCATCACCAGAGGCGCTGATAAAAACAACAGAGAATGGCCATTGATGCGGATACACGTATGTATGCTTATGCCACTCACCACCAGGGAATATCGAAGGATGCACAACGAGCGCAGCAACCCCATCATTTGAAAGGATGTCAATCCGAGTGTGTTCCACACACGTACTTTCTGAAGATCAAAAAAAAAAAAAAAAAAAATGAATGCAACTGTATTGCCGCAAGGGGCTGCGTTTTTTTTTTTTTTTTTTCAATAGACGTAGTTTTTATGGTCTCATACCATTCGGCAAAAGGCAGCCAGCATAAACACTTATCAAAGTGCGGCATCTAGCAAATAACGTTCAAGGCATGCGATGGCACAATGACATTTTCATGAGTCCTTGCAGACAAACGATCCGAATAAATTCTTTTTGTGCATTGTTCTTTTATCCGGGCCTTTGCTGGTCAACTGCGTAATTGACCGAACTGCTGATGGTGTCGTTGCTGGTGCTGGTATATGGAATGGGGGAAGATAAGCCGCAGGTTGTACAGACGGGCAATAAAAAACAAAAACGCTATCGTACGAAGCAATGGTATTATTGTTTTTTTTTTTTTTCTCCCTCTCTCACGGCAGAGAATTGTTTCGGTGATACGTTAAAATGAAAGCAGATATTGCAAAGAAAACAGCAATTTCCAATCAGATCCCAGTTGTATACATGAATAATGGGTTTTTAATGCCTTCTGAGCCCCGGTTATTGAGGAATTCAATTTAATTGATTGATTGGTTTTCTGAAATGAAATTGAAATATATTGAGCTTTATTTTTGCACTAACTTTCAACCACAAGTATTTCAAGGAAAGCAGAGTTTTAGGAAAGCTATACACGTCTATTATAAGAACAACAAAAAAATGTGTCATAAATATTCAACTTTACGAAGAAAATTGCATTATATTGACGATAGAAACACCCTTGAGCCAAAAACTTTCAGATATTTGAGATTAAATGTATGTATAACAACAGCTTGCGCAAGTGCGAGCTTCAATCGCTACAACTCTTCCAGCCAAAATTCGGTTCATGCTATGTATGTTGTGCTGTCCACTGCCTAAATTTTGAATACCATCTCAATTCAAACCACGTAGTTTCGGAATTGGCGTCAAATAGGTGGGGTAACAAGACCCAGATTTTTTGAATTTTTATTCTATCCTCATCCAATCGAAGTATCATTTACACAAACATATTTTTCGTTTCCTTACACTTACCTCACTGATTTTGAGCAATAAATTCTGAATGCAATCACCACATCAAAGTTTGTCGCGCCATCATTCTTCTGAAATTTTGGACGGTAAGGTTTGATTTCATTTTTCCATCTAAATATACGAATCGTTGGCGTCGAAGAAATTTGGCTTTTCAAAAGTCGATAGCCATATGTCAAGCGTCAAGTTGCACTTTCCACTTTCCACTTTCCGGTTTCGACATCGGCATCGGCATCGGCTTCACGTTCTCAATTCATGCGGAATGACGTGCACAATCATGTCATAGGGAGTCACCAGACAATTCTTTATTGCAGTAACCAATATTGTCTCTGGCGATAACGTGTCTCCATGCACGGATAATACTTTTTGAATGCAAATGTGCTGCAGTTTTGCAGTCTTGTCCACGCCTCCGGCGAGGACTTCGTAACCGTTGTCATGTCATTTTGATGTCAATCTCATGGGTGATGCATCCCTAAGGTCATGTGCAACGATGTGTCTATTGACAATAAATACCATCGATGTTACAGCAACAAATGCGTCGAGGTGACTCTGTAAGAATATTATGTTGATGACAGTTCTTCAAAGTTTACAGAGAAATGTGCTCTGAGGTAATTGACACAACGACTTAGATTGAAAAAATCTCTTGTATTAAATTTGATAACATTTAAGCATGCTTTATTTGATAATTTTGTAAATAAGTTCAAATTAATCTAATTGCTTTAGACGACGCCTCAATAAATTCGACAAAAAAAATTGAATTATTAATTATGAAATAAGTAAATAATATTAAGGAAATTTTTAAAATCTAACTTCCGAGATTTCACCCAATTAATTAAATATTTATAGTTACTAATAGTGACAGTAAAATTACGTAAATGAATTATTATAAAGTAAAAAATATTAAGTAAATTATTAAAATCTAACTTCCGACATTTCACCCCAGTTCCTGCCAGTTTTTAGCCTCACTCTCAGCGGCACATCAAGCTTAGTGCAAGACTCCATAGTAAGACTAATAACTTTGGCAATTTTTCGAGCTTTTGTTGTTGGAACCTCATAAATTAATTCATCATGCAAATGTAGTACGAACTGAACATCATGCGGGCTAAGTCCCAGTTTTGAACGATATTTAATAATGCTCTTTTCTGTTCGCAAAATAGCTTTCTTGGCAATATCTGCTGCCGAACCTTGTATTACTGAATTAACAGCCTGTCTTTCAGCTTGACCTGAGCGTCGGCGAAAATATAGGCAAAAGGGAATATGTTGGCAAATAGTTTGTGAGTTACTGCGAGAAAAAATTTTAATTCATTAATTGAAGAATTTTACTCACATTTCAAAGAACTTTCCTCACTGTTTATGTGCTCCAAATAGCGTCGGCGTCCTTGTATCGTTTCAACATAACCATTTCGACGCGCAAAATAAATTATTTTATTCGCAAAAATTCTAAAGAAAAATCATAAACGATCAAATGTTTAAATTTTCGTGTTAAAAAGTGAATTTGAGTACCTTATTGTTGGATAGACTTTATGAAACTGATCCGATATATGTCTGGCTTCTTCCTCATTGCATTTAAGTGCCTCTGAGAGAGCTCGCATACCCATACCATAGATAATGCCATAGCATATTTGTTTCGTACCATTTCGTAATTGCTCTGACACAGCAGACTTTTCTATTCGATTCCAACCGGCTGCAATAGAAGTAAAGACATCCTCATCACTTCTCATAATCTGCAAAAGATTCTCATCCTTCAAAAGAAAACAAAAAATTGTTTTAATCCGCTGTGGATAAATTTAAACGGGATTTTGGAAGACTGTGAATTTTCCCATAAGTTTTAATACTTTTTTTCAAATTACCTTAGCCAGATGAGCCAATATACGCATTTCAAGCTGACAAAAGTCAGCCGAAATCAAACATCGATTTGGGTCTTTTGGAAAAAATGCTGTTCGACAGGATATCGTGCATTTTTCGTTGCCATAATCCACTTGAAAGTCCCTTGCAACATTCTGTAAATTAGGCTCCTTCATTGATATACGCCCAGTGGCGGTATACGAGTCGCTGTGACCATGGATTCTAAAAGAAATGCACAACTATGTTAGTTATTATAAAATTTATATACTCAAGAGTGTTATGGAAATGTGTCGATTTTGAAAAATATCGAAATTGAAAATCGTTATCGTTTTGAAATTGTAATCATGAAATCAACTCGATTTTATTGTAGTAAAGAGATAAAATGGAATCTGTGCAATGTGTCGATTTTGAAAAATATCGAAATTGAAAATCGTTATCGTTTTGAAATTGTAATCATGAAATCAACTCGATTTTATTGTAGTAAAGAGATAAAATGGAATCTGTGCAAAAATAGACATGGCACGTACAGGAAATTTTTGTAGATTTCAGAGTCTATTCCGATAATATTGATTTCCATAACACCAATGACTGCTTTGTATAATATTGTTGAAATTTAGGGAAAATGCTTACTTGCAATGTAATATTATATCTTCTAAAACACTCTTAAAAGTAGTTTTATCTAAGTTTTTCGTAGTTCCGCCGAACTTACCTATCATTTTGCACCGTTTGGAGCAACGGTTGAATATTCTTCGAAACTGTTGCACTCAACTTTCGATACGCGATTATCAATTGCGCGATGGGTTCATCGATTTTTTCCAGAACTTGCCGAGTTGTGCTTACGCGCCCATTTGGCTTCTTATGTAGACCGAGAACCTAAGCAGGACATTAAACCGGGATAATTTTTATTAAGATTCGGTGAAAAAAATTGATTCTCTTTACCCTTCCCACTGCCGAAGCAGAATTTAAGTTGAAACGTTTTCCGTGCAGTGCAAAGATTTTTGTTTCCAATTTCTTCATTGCGTTCAACATTTTTTGAAAAAGATCTCTTAAGGCCGCTTCGGATACGGGAAACCCATTCAGTTCCATATTGCACAATGATAAGTTGCAAAGGCATTTCAAGATCTATAAATACCATAAACATTCATTATTCGTTTACTTAGTTTTACATTGAATATTAGCGTACCATGAAAGAATTTGTTGAGTTCACCGCTACCAATTCTGTTCAAATTTTCAATTTGTCCTTGCAGTATATGCACGATGACGCACGCTTCAACAGAACATCTGTGATGGATAAAAAATAGTTTATTGAAAAATGAGCTTAAAGAAGTCTTTTCGGAAGGAAATGTCAAAAGCACTTTTATCGATTCTAAATGGTTATTTTCTTCCAAATAAACTCTTCGGGGAAAGGAGACGTACATGTGCTACCTTTCTTCATATTTGAAAAGTATATCCATACAAAATTCCTTTACCTTAACTTGGCACTTATGGCGCTACTATCATCAGTGCCATAACTGCTGTATCCTCGTCCACCACCACAAAGATCTACCAGAGAGCTACATTCTGGAGCATAGTTCTGTGCCTATTTAATGTGATGAACTTGTTAGTGAACTTTTAATCTTCGATTACGCATTTAAACTTACTAGATGCTTTAAATTCAGTTTGCGATCAGGTTGCAGCAACCAGTTAGCTACTTTTGGATCCTCTAATTGCACTTGAATGTCCGTTATACTTCGAATAGCTTTGCGTAGTAACTTTAATTGCTTACGCGCATCATAAATTATGAGTGTTAATTCAGAATTGCCGAACATTTTGTTTATCATCTGCACTTTTGTTTCCGTAGAGACACTTTTCCCTTTTGTCTCTTGTTGAAGATTCATGCAGTACACAATGTTTTCATTAATACAAAAAGCAATGCTAGACAGAAAAGTGCCATCATCAATTCGGAAAAGAACGTCAGTCATTTCTTGGGCGGTCTTCCGCTCAAGCATACCAATTTGATTGATTAATAAGTTCGCACCTATAAGTGGTTGCTGTTTGCTCGCTAATCGTTGAATGCCCAAACAGCATCCGAAACGTTTCGCTGACACGAGCTCATCAAATGCAGACTTGAACAGGACAGCATCGCCACAAATATCAACGATATCTATACACTTGAAACTTGTTGATATGCTGTCGACTTTTGAACAGCTTAGTATATGCGAGGCATTCATTTGCCTCGATGGAAGTGAAGATGACGATGACGATTCTAGTGAAATGTCAGTAAGCTCACTTTTATTGTTAGTTGTGGGTGATGTCGGTGATTCAATATGCTTCTTTACAGTGCCGCCTGTTGGTTTTAAATCATCTTTTTTAATTGATGAAGGACTCTGTAATCGTTGTGTGCGAAAAGAACGAAGGAAACGGGATGCTTGACGTGGCGTTGCAATGTTTGGAATTTTCGGAGAGTCATTTGCACATTCTGCTAAATTTTGTGAGCTTGGAATTTCATCAGTTAACGGTTGCGAAATACTTTCGTTCTTTGCAGCCTGTTGAAGTCCTTCAATTTCATTTAGCGCAGCTGTAAATCCACTATTCATTTCAAATGATTCCTCGTTGGCAAAAATATCTTGCACATCATCTGCTGTCGAGATTGTCAAAATCTTGTTTTGATTGCGTGGACTACGACGAGGCGGGGTTTTTATCTGCAGAACATGATTCAAGTTAGAGTTCATTGGATTTTGAGTTTCTACTTTACGTTTAGCTTCTGTCGACTTTCGCAAAGTGTAACAGTTTTGATGAGGTGACTTAAAGGGGTTTTCTTTAGCTTCGTTAGATGGCAAATTGCTTCGTGAGGAATCGTTTTCGGAGGACCGATGAGCAATTTGTGCTGCTGACAAAGTCTTGGGAGTTTTAAGTGTTGGGTTATTTTTCGTAAAAGTGGCATTTCGAAAGCTCGCATGTTGATTATTTTTGTTAGCTTTAAGAACGTCTTTTTTGATTTCATACCCATTCCTATTTTCAGGCATAGATCTATCAACTTTAATAGTTGAAGTTTCAGTTTCAGTTTTTATCAAACAGTTGACAACAGTTGACTTAGTTTTTTCTGGCTTCTCCTTTACGGGTTTCGTAAAATTTTCATTTTGTGTTTCTACTTTCCTTAATTTGGTATTAGCAGCTATTATTGATTCATCTTTTTGACTATCTGCCTGCTCATTTTTCTCCCGACTTACAGCCTCTTTAACTTGATGATCATCAAATTTACATAATTTGGGTGAAGTTTTATTGGAGTCACGATTGGATTTACGTTTTTTTGATTCACTTCCATAATCATTCGGTTCATTTTCTTCGCAGGACATATGCAGAATTAATGGAGATTTTCGTTCGGCATTTTCTTCTCCAGTATTTTGTGTCCATTTGATATTTCCAACACCAATTTCATACGCAACAAAATTTCTCGCCTCTTCCACTAAAAGTTTCGCCGCTTCAGCGACTGTTAGACCTGCTTTTCCAGTTATAAAAAAATTACGAGCTAAATTACGTTGTTCAGTTTCAAAAGAATTCTCATTATCGTTACGCTTAGCGGTATCAAAACTAAACGAATTATAAAGGACTTTTTCAATTGTAAGGGCATCAGCGTGTGCTAGTTCAAGGAGTGTCGTTACTCCCGAATCGAATAGAGCGCGCGCACGCTTATGACTTATATCGGGTAAGCGCATTAAGTCGATCAGATCGCGATGTATACCAAAGAAGAGACGCTCCTTAAATTGCGAAACAATTAAAGAAAGCGTATCCCATTGAAGTGCCGTACAAAATGCTGTCACTATACCCGCAAATGTTGATGCCATCTGCTGTAGACTCTGCAATAAACCGCGTGGGCATTTATATTTTTTAGCAACCAAATTAATGGGAGCTTCGTTGACCAATTCTTGTAACGCTAAGGCCGTATAGAATCTGTTGATATAGGAAATTTTACATTTGGTCAAGAAAATTATGAAATATCCTCTACCTCTTATGTATTTGCATTAATTTATAATCCAATTTGGTTTGACCTCGCATTGCGCGCACGAGAAAAGATTCCTTTATGCCTACCAATTCTCCGACCTTCTTCATTGCGGGCGACAGCTTTTCCCATAAATCCAAGAAGAAAAGCCAATCCAGCTCCTGAATTTGATAGCAAACTGAGTAGGGTGTCACCAAGTAGACTGCATGCAACTCAGATTCTAAAACGAAGCAGCGACGGCATTTTTGTAATTCTGAGAATAAAATTAGACCATCCGTAGGCGGCATCGAAGAGGCTATCGGAAAAAAATATGTTTAAAACAAGCGCAAAACACTAACATATACTTAATTTTATTAATTATTACCTAAGCAAGCCAAACCAAGACGGGTCGCTGTATACTGATCTTCCTGAGTTTCTTCATTCAATTGAAGTCGAATAAATTCAAACTCAATGAGAAATTTTATTGCTTCGCCAATGAAGTCCTCCTCTTCCTGCAACGAGCCTTCTTTTTCTTGCATTTCGCAGTGCTTTTGTGCACTCAGTAATGTGCAATTTACAAAATCAGCAATGTCAGCTTTACTTACAGCTACACCTGAAGAAATCACCTCCAAAAGAGCACGTTTTAGATGGGTCTTTTTGGATCGAAAACAAGTTGAAATATTATTAAAGTCTAATTTGTACTTCATATGATATTTACACTGCTATCCAATTCAAGGCAAGACATTATCGGCTTCAACTCGGCTGTTATCAGATCACGTCCTGTGCGTGCGTTACTCTCAGTACAAATAAGTATGGATTCGCCCAAAGTATCCTTAAAGAGAAAGAAATTCCTTATGATAGGCACGTAATATGTCGATATAAATTTGCACTAACTTTCCCAGTACGCCCCGCTCTGCCTATCATCTGCTTGTATGTGAGTGAACTCATTTGCTTGCCGCCGAAAAGCGGTGTACGTATGATTACTCGGCGTGCGGGTAGATTGACACCTTCGAAAGGGAAATTATCATCATGGGTTTATTGATAATATAGACGAAATACTACCTGAACTTAATGTACTTGTTGCCACAATAATTTTTAATGCACCCGATTTAAAAGATGCTTCAACAATGTCGCGCTCCTCAGTTGTTAAGCCAGCATGATGAAATGCACAACCAAAGTGTATTGTCTTCTCCAGTACAGCATCGAGACCTTTAATGAAATAAATATAAAATATTCAAATTCATGCAAAAGTTGACTAACCCGTTGGAATATCGCGCAATTGTTGCTTCATTTCATCGATTGCTTCCCGTTTAAGCTGTTTCCGTAAGCGTTGCCCAATACTGGAGTCACCTTTTCCTAAACCATGTATAACACTAGCCAATTGAATTGCTAATTTCTCACACCAATCTTTAGAAGGACAAAAAACAACAACAGAACATCCCTCAAGGATAGTTTCTAAACATAGTTGTGCAACATTATCGGCGTCATTTGGTAGTGTAGGGAAACACTCCTCTCCCTCCAAAGGAATTCGTAAATCACGTATAAATTTCATATTTGCATCGTATATTTTTGTAGCAATTTTAATCATTTCATTCAAGGCGACTGGGCGATAATTGGTTATGTATAACTCAGCATCTAACCAACGTTTAAGTAGCTCAACATTCGCAAGTGTTGCTGACATTGTTATTATCTGTATTTGTAGTCCATATTTCCGTGACATAAACAGTATTTTCGCAAGCAATAATTCAAGTATATATCCACGCCCTGGATCCGAGATCAAATGTATTTCGTCCACCACAACTGCGCCTATGCTTTCCAGTTTTGATTGTTCCAATAATTTGTTGACAATCGAATTGGCCTTTTCGATGGTACAGATAGCAACGTTAATGCTCTCGAAGCCACCAGGTGGAGTGTAACCACCAAAAAATCCCTCAACTCGATATCCAGCTGGTGTGAGTAGATCTTGCAAATAGAACATTTTCTCGCGCACTACGGATATGAACGGAAGTATCATAAGGACTTTCTTGGAGCGTTCAAGCACAGTCTTTAGCAGAAGTATTTCACTAACCAGAGTTTTACCAGCCGAAGTTGGTGCAGAATATACGAGATTACAGTGTTCAAAGAGTAACTAAATTGAGAATTTTATAGTTAAAGTAAATGCAACGTTTGCCTGGACTTACCTTTGGATTGCTCAGACACTCGATTTGCCAGTCGAACATCTTCATGATGCCCTTCTTTTCATATTCTTGAAGTACACTTGGCGGCAGACCCCATGCTGAAATGTGTTTGAGTGCCTCCAGGTCCTTTTCGGGCTTCGTAGCATTTTTAGACGTTGAAGCTACTGCTACAATACTCATTTCCTTTTGCCTAAGAGTTTTATTAAAGGAAGTTCCTTTGCTTGGCACGCTCAATAGTCTCACACCTTCAGCACCTTTTTTACTCGTCTCCAAAGTTGTTTTGAGCTCCGCAACGTACTCATTTTTGTTCTCATCAGGACATATAAAACTAGTTGCATCAAACTGAATGACTTCTTCCATTTCATTTACATTCAAGCTTCCATTTTGATATTCAACTCTCTCATTCTCATTGTCTTGATTCTCAATGCCTGTATCATCGTTTTCTATAAGATTTCGTATATCTTCAGAGCTGATGGGCACATCGAATGCACCTGAAAGTGCATCATCTTTTGCATCTAGTGCAGCTTCAAAGCTGGAAACTCGCATTAAAGACTCATTTCCCTTTTCGTCTTTCTCCTGCACACTGAAAGCAAAGTCACTTTCGAAAAATTTCGTAAATGTCTGATTTAGTTGTAGTTGTACTGCTTGCTTTGCTTAAAAGTTTCGAATCGGAAATGCTTCTTCGCCATTTCTTCGATGTATTTTGAAGATATCGGGAGCGAGCTCTTGTAAGATTTCCATCGTTTTGTCCCGTCGGAGATTCCAGAATAACGTCAGTTCCATTTTCAATTTGCTTTCCCCTAAAAACAATGATTTAGAAAAATAAGCCGTCATTCAATGGTTGCATGATTGCAGAAATGTGTTGCCCCATCTGATAGACCGCGCAACGTTCAAGCGATCGTGCAATATTGCAGAAAATTTTAATTCGGTTCAAATTGATAGTTACTTGCCTTTTCTCTTCTTTCCCGTCAATTGCCCGCTTAACTTGACTCTCAAGGTTTTCAAACGTACTGCTGCCAAATCCAAAGGATTCCGAAAATGCCATTAAATAAAGCAAATCAGTTGCAAAAGGCTGCAATGCGTTGAAGTTTTTTGAAACCAGCGCCGGCTTCGAATGCTCTTAAGACAGGGTGGTTAAACAACTTGTTGAAACAATCGCGGCGGCTTCTAATGAAAAACCGCCAGGGTCGTTAAGTAACTTGTTGAGTTAACCCTAGAACTCTTTTCGTTCGTAATGTTGGCTGCATGTATGTAGAGTTTTTGCATTTGCTTTATTTAGTTTCGTTCTTCATAGAGGATGATATTTTCAATAAAAAGAAAGATTCGAAAAGCACTTATGAGCTAGAGTTGAATGTTTCCCTTGTAAATTTTAAAAACAACTATCAAGAATTGAGAGATGCAAAACAAAGTAACGCCATAATCTTAGAAAAAATCATAGTAATTGATAAACTTTTCACTTTTAAAACGATTACATGAAAAATAGGAACTTAAAATAAAAGAAAAATTGCGAGCATTTAGTATTTTTATTTTTTTTATGTATGTTTTACTTTAGTATGCCGTTGGCATTTTCAAAACATTTTGAGTAAGCTTATCAAAAATGCGATCAAATTTTGTTCAAAATTATTAAAAATTTGTATAAGTATTTTATTTAATCGCACGAAGTTTTTGGCAAAAATTCTCCTTATTATGACAAATTTTAGCCCACACTGTTAATTAACATTTGCGTTTTTGAAGAATTTAAATAGCTAACGAAAACAGCTGGCAAAATTTTCAAACGATTTAATCGAGGTAACCTTGAAGGTGGATTTAACTAGGTGGTGATAGTACAACAGTTTTAAACATTTGGAAATGTCAAAATCAGCTCACGTTTGCTTGAAATTTTTTTCAAATACAAGGTGTATTTAACAAGGTGTAGGCAATAGATATTCATGCTTGTTCTTATTCATTTTTGACAAATAAAGTTTTTCGAAACTTTAGTGTTTGCTTCGATTTTTTATTGATGTTACTTTTAATTCTGAAACTCGAATTAAAAAAAAAATACTTCTAAAAATTTGTTTGTTTACATTTTTCAAAGTTTTGTTCACTATAACTAAGCCGATTTTTGAAATTCAAATTTTTTGTTCAATTATAACTAATGACACTGATTATTGACAAAATTCACAATTCTTATGTTTCATTTGTTCTGAAATGCCATTTGATTCTTAATGTATACGTTTTAATCCCGTTCTTTGCAACGATTCTATGTTGTTTTGTCAGTATTTTGCCTACACCTTGTTAAATACACCTTGGTTCAAATATAAAAATTTTAAATTTCGTTCAAAAATGTAAACGTTCGAATTTCAATACAAAATTTTGACAGTTCCGAGTTAAAAAAGGAAGAAGAAGAGCTATTTCTATCTTCAACACCTTTTTAAGTAGGTACACAAGGTGTATTTAATAAGGTGGCAGCAGTAGCACATCTGTCTTCTTCTTATTTTATTATTTTCCCATTTAAATGTCACAAATTTTATTTTTTTCAAAATTTGCTTTTGTATTAATTAGTTGATATTAAAATTTCTGTATTCACAACAACATATTTGACATTTGGACGTACTCGGCACAACAAAAACCTCCCTGTTGTTTTTGTCGAGTTGTATTTGTTGTAGAACTGCTATCACCTTATTAAATACACCTTAGTAGGTACACTAAAAGTTATTTGAACATGACTTTTATTTCTGTCAAAAAAAAAGTCAGAATTTAACTGTTATCATCTGACTAAGAAAATAGTCCAAACTTAATTGTTTAATTTTTTTCAAATAATATTTAAGTTCAAAAATAATTATTTTCTCTTTACTTTTATTTTAAAAACCATATTTCTAAAGGTCCCTGCAAAGAAGAATTCAGTTTACTATGATAAGCTTCACGGGGAAAAGGGAAGAGATCTTGTTGTCCATCGAGATTAATCATTGAGCTTCTCTTTTTTCTAACAATTCGGGTCAATTTGGTAAACTATCTCTTAGGTGTTTTTATTATTTTCCTCACACAGTCACCTCGACGCATTTGCTGATGTACCTTCGAAAGTATTTACCATCAATTGACACATTGCTGCACATGACCTTAGGGATGCATCACCCATGAGATTGACGCCTAAATGACATGGCAACGGTTACGAAGTCCTCGCCGGAGGCGTGGACAAGACTGCAAAACTGCAGCACATTTGCATTCAAAAAGTATTATCCGTGCATGCAGACACGTTATCGCCAGAGACAATATTGGTTACTGCAATAAAGAATTGTCTGGTGACTCCCTATGACATGATTGTGCACGTCATTCCGCATGAATTGAGAACGTGAAGCCGATGCCGATGTCGAAACCGGAAAGTGGAAAGTGCAACTTGACGCTTGACATATGGCTATTGACTTTTGAGAAGCCAAATTTCTTCGACGCCAACGATTCGTATATTTAGATGGAAAAATGAAATCAAACCTTACCGTCAAAATTTCAAAAGAATGATGGCGCGACAAACTTTGATGCGGTGATTGCATTCAGAATTTATTGAAAAATATGTTTGTGTTAATGATACTGATTGAATCTTTAAATACTTGATTTTACGAGTCACGGATCGATGGAAAATTTAAGAGAGAAAATCTTTAATTTATAAGAAATAAAGACGGATTTAAAAAAAGGATGCCGCGAGTTGTCCGCCAATTAATGATTAAAACCAAAAAACCATCATTAAAGCCCCATTCTTCATTTATTCAACTGACACGTTCATTGTTGTTGTGACAACTCCTGTTTTCTGTTCGAGTTTCTGCTATCCTTTTTAATGTTAAAGCAAAGTATTCTTTAACCCTTCATATAGTGAAGCCGCCCACGTTATCTAACCGACAAGTTATCTGTGGGCAATTCTTTTGCCATTACCTTCATCTGCAGTCGTTACACTCATAAGGACTATGTATGTATGTATGTGCCTGCCCCGACTCGAGTGTAACATTTGTGCAGACATGCGAAGAATTAATCGGATCGCTTGTCGGGAAGTCCTCGTGTAAATATTGCATATCGCATTGGCTGTCTCGAATTGTTTTTCCAAAGATTCCTTATAAACGATTCCGTTGAAAAAAAAAAAAAACGCTGTCTCCCAGGGCAACACTGTTGAATTGCATTTTTGGCCCCGGGAATGCATATGAAGAGCTCATTCGCATCAACATCAACTGACATGGCCAACTGAATAATTTTTTTTTATATATTTTTTTTATGCGCCCGTATGTAGCATATTCAGTTGCCTTTCGGCTGCAGAAACTGTAGCCATTTTGTATTTTAGTTCCAGCACCTCCGGCAAATTTTATTCATTTTTCGCTCGGGAAACGTTTTGAAGCTTTGTGATGCAATTCATGCCCCAACATGAGCTAAACTGCCCGTTATTCATTTTTGCTCTATAGACGAATTTATTGTTATAGGTCAAAGTCATGCCTACGGTCTGTATGAAAATTGATGCTGCTGTGATGTTCTTGGATATAAAAAACAATTAAAAACGTCCATTAAAGCTTAAAGAAATTTCTGTATTAAAAATAGTCCACTAGAGCAATTACTAAAGTGATAGGAGAATACCGAATTCTTTATAAAAATTGCTTAAGAGATATTAATATTCAAAATATAAAATCAACGATACCACGATGGGAACAAGGGATCCAGTCCATGTGTCCTTAAAAAATTAAAATCATAATTTGTAAGCTAGTGTTTTCTTTCGACATTCCAATTAAATGATCAATTGCATCAAATTGTCCTCAGCATGCTCGAAGTCTTCCAGTTCAGAGTATCTAATATTCTTATTGAAGGACAACACATGCATGCTGCGTATGCCTAAGTGAATGCATCGGCACAATGCCAACGAACAACTTTTCTCATTCTTCATCGATTCCCATTGGCTTGGTTCAAGTAGCTCTAGGCGGGTGGGACACCAATGCAAGGCACTGTTCGAGGAGTTCAACTGACAGCTTGGTGTAGGCAGCACCAAAGTCGTGCCAGTGTTTATGCATTTGAAGCATTGAAGCCGGTTTGCTTTATGCATGCTCTCGCAATTATTTTGAGCATAATTCATGCTCAAGCATGTTTGCAACTTGTTTCTCTGAATATTTTTGGACTTTTTGAAGTGGCTTTGTTAAATTCACCCTCACGATATTTCGTCGACGGTAAACAGAAAGCTTAGCACTTAAATAATTGCAGTATGCTGGCAAGGCTGACGATATGGAAGCTGCTTGTTCAAATGGCATCCTTGTAATTTTGTAATTTTCGTGGGCAGATGCTGTATATAGTAAAAAAAAGTAAAAACGCGGTTTGGGTACAAAAACGTAGACGAAAATGTGGGCTTGAGAAGAAAATGATTCTTAAAATAAATTCAACTACGTAGAGAGAAAAATTTGAAATTCGGGACTTTGCTGTGGATGAATTGCGCTGAAAAGTATGCTGCGATTCATTAAATTTTGTTTTCAATTTGCCATTTGAGATACCCAACAAACAATTAGGCATGATATTACAGTGCATTCTTAAGGTCTTCTTAGCACTCAAGTAAAGCTAAAGTCTGTAAAGCATTTTAACAGTACAAATTTCCTCAAATAAGTTTTCAAATTAATTTAATGAAGGAATTTCACTAATTTTACGAATTTTAAAAAAGTATAAACATAGAATATTGGTTTTTTCAAATGTTGCCTGACGAAAACAATTTTCGTGAGTTTTGGATAAAAATTGAATGTTAACCCTTTCGCGCCGGAGTTTATTCTCGAAACACATTCATTTTTTTTGAAAAACTGTTTGCAGAAATGGATAAAGGAGCAAAAAAAAAATTTTTCTGCATACTCAAAATTTTCGAATGTCCTTCGGTTATCCTGATATATTTTCCTCAGTAACCAATAAGCGAGCGCTATATCAAAAACAGCACGTAACGATTGCGCTTGACAATTATGCGCTCGCTTAGTGGTTATTGAGGGAAATATGCTAGGTAAGCATGTATTTGGAGCACTAATCATGGTCGGCCCATTATGATTTATGCATCATTTTAAAGGGGAAGAACTAAGCTTTATTTCAAAATTTAAAAAAAAGTTAAAACAACTGACGTCTCTCCTCGAAAATCAAGAAATAAAACTAAAATGCCAAATTTTTCTCATTTACCGTTAACCAAAAATTTTTAAAGTATTGTTTTCGAAAAGTTCAGAAAATTTTTTTTAAGAAACATTCGAAAAATTTTTGTAGTGAGGCGATTTTAGCCCCATTGTAATTCAATGAAGTATGTTCTTGGAAGCAAAAATCAAAATTTTGACACCCTGTATCTCGGCAACCTGTGATTAAAATGTACTCTTCTTTTGCACATTAAACGTACTCTTACATCTTAACAACTGTACCAAGTTTCATTCAAATCGGAGCACACTTGACGTGTTTTTCCCCATATGTCCTAGTAGAAAAAATCAAGTTTTAACTGAGTGGGACGTATTGTCTCAGTAGGCGCGAAAGGGTTAAACCCCTTGACACTTAAGGTGTTCTTAAGTTTTCAAGAATCCTTAACTTAAGTATACACTGTAATATCGGGCCTTAGAGTCCTAAATGATTCGTTTAGAAATTATTATTTGGATTGTGAGCCCTCATAATCAGCTCATTTAACTAGGAGTCCAAAATGAACGTGCTTCCCTTTTGGCGAAGGTCGTCCTATAAGAGTACGAAATCATATACCGAATATTTGTGAGGAAGTTTTTGGATATTTTTCAATTATTCAGCTGACCAAAATCTACTAGAGCCACTACTCAACATCAAAAGGAGGATTTCATTGGAGCCTAGTGTAATTATTTCAAAAATTTTTTTTCAATGTTTATTTCTCGTCGCGTGTGGGATTTGAACCTCGGAACTCTCGCTTTCTAGTCATGTGCTCACCCATCCCCACAGTGTTTGCCAATTCGAAATAGTTGGATTTTTTCGTTTCGTATAAGTTTGAAGCCAAATTGAATTTTATCTTATTTTTCTTATTTTCTACATTTAAGTTTTTCTGACTCATTTCGAAAACATATTTCTGAGCACTCTGAACATGTTTGCTGGATAACGAGAAATCGGTGCTCAAAATGCCGGAAACAGTTCAGATGAAGTGTTTGATCTACATAAAAATTTAAGTTTTTATGTGATGCTCTTGCATCAATTTAACGTATACGAATACTAAATAAATCAGACGTGAAAATTCATTTGAGTAGAAATAATTTGAAACTTGCCTAAAAAGTCGAACGGTGGACGCAATAGGGGCGATACTCTGCCCCAGATTTAAAAAATAAAATATTAATATAATGTTTATGCAATAAAAATTGGATTAAAATTTATCGTATTCACAATAAAAGCACTAAAATTAACTTGTTGAAATTGAATTCGTTTAATAAATGAATATGAAAATTTTGAAATCTATCTACACGTGAAGTATTTCCACATGGAAAAGGTGTACTCTCCGATGTGGATGAAGTTTGGTGAAGCTATTAAGATTCATGAGCACAATAAATGTTCGAAAATACGGTACATTTCATTTACAGGTCGCCGAGATACAGGGTGTCAAAGTTAGTAATTAATTTGCGCAGAACATCTTTTGGTGAATTATGATGAAGCTTAAAAAAAAATTGTTTTGGATACTTCTTAAAAAAAAATTCTGAACTTTTTGAAAGGAATAATCAAAAACCTCGTTGTGTAACTGGTTTTAATTATTTAATCTGCGAGAAACTATTTTACTTGAGATTTTTTGTAGACAATGCTCTTGCAATGTTGCACATTCAGAAAAAATTAAATAATATAGAAAAAGTCTGAACATTTTTATTAACCATTACCATGGCCTTAATGAAAATTCGTAAAAAATTTGTGCTTATTATTTTGGAACTCCTCGATATATTCTCATGAAAGCTGACAAAGCCAATTCTTTGATTTGATTAGTCAAACTGACTTGTCCAAATTTAAAAATGTTTTCCCTGCCGGCAAATAAAAAATATTCGATTTAAAATCAGAGTCTGATCTTTTCCGACTTCATTCGGCATTTATTCCCAAAACAAAGCCTTCAAAAACAAAGAAGCCACTTGACTTAAAAACACGAAACATCGAATGAGTCGAAAAGTTCAAGGAAATGGATACATACATACATGTATCTATTGATATCAAGTGGTATGATTAAACTTTCCCATCATATAGGTGCATTCATAGGTGCGTTTACAATAGATATAGATATTTTTAAATTTTTCTTCAGCGAAAGAGCTAATTTCTGATAAACTCAACGGTCTACAGTGGGGCCGCTCCATAAAATTTTTGGAAAAAAATTGCATTAGCGGTCGTAGAGCATTGAAATTTTGCAGAAACACTTGTATGGGCTAAATTAAGATATTTTGAAAAATTCTTTGAAATCCGCCCACTGACACGCCCACCTCCCATATAAGTGCACAAGTCAAAATTTTTATTCTTGGGCCCACGAACTTGAAATTCGGGACACTTCTATATTTCCACCAAAAAGCAAAACAAAGGTACACAGAGAAAACAGTACATAATAAATACCTAATAAAATAGAAGAATTAAATAATAGAATTTTTTTCAAGAAGAAAGTCTCATTATTGTAATAAAGAAAACCTTTTTGAATAAGTCAAAAAGAAAGCTTGTTGCTTTTATTATGAATTCTTATTGATTTTGATGGTTTTCCTTGTTAAATAAATCATGAAGATTGTTTACACATAATCTTACAGGAACCTAATGAAATCAATAAGAAAACCTTTTTGAAAAAATCAAGAAGATAGCCCAATGAAATCAATAAGAAATTTTCTTCTTGATTTCATGTGTTTCCCTTCTTGATAAAATTAAAAAAATTTACCACATTAAAATAATAAGGAATCTCTTTGGAACAATCTTCTCTTCTTTCTGCTGGGGTACCCCTTAGCCTAAAAACGTTTCATAGAGAAAATCTTCTTGGATTTTCACATAAAAAATGTTCTCTATTTGGACTACAATTTTAATGTGAAATTTATTGAATAACATTCCCTTGGCTTTTGTTAAATTTTTTTAAATAAAAAATTCAATTTTCATAAAAAATCATGTTGAATTCTTCATATCCAAACATTTCTTTACAAAAGTGAATCATTAAATTATTGAAATTCAAAAGTTGCAAAATCCTTTTTTTTCCACCGAAGCCCCACAGTGCGGCCTTCAGATTTATTGAACTTGAAACCCGTTGAAATGAACGACTTTAGCAATTAGTTATCTCGATCGCATCATGTATGGAAGACAGCCATCGAATAGAAGAGTTATTGACAACCAGTCACTGCTGTCGGATGAAAGAACTTGTGAAAACTCGTGGTGAAACGCTCAGTTTGACTTATAATCTCAAATTAATTGACTTACACACCAATGCTGCCCGTGTGTGTTTGAGTTTTGAACTAAAAAGCAACGTCTCGGATATAAAGCAATTCAGAAGTTTCCAGAATTCAATTAAAACTTTATCATGCTGTGGACACGAAATTCGGAGTTGCAACCATTTTCGAGTGCGCATGCATCCCAAGTAAATAAACCAGAACTACTTTGTTGCTGCCAAAAATTTATGGTGACATTTAGTTTATGCATTTTTGCTGTAATTCCAGCATCGGTCGATTTGATGTTTATGGCATTTGAAAAGTGGCTAGTCACGAGGTTGCACTTTTGGGAAGTCCAGAAAACATTTACAAAGCTATGAATATGGATTTTCTTGGATGTCAGCATAGTTTATGGGAATTCACCGGAAGATTTCACCATTGGATTGCTGCTTTAGATTCCAATGTTTAAGAAATTAATGTGTTTATTAAACTCAATTGAAAAGGATGAAAGGATAAAAGGCTCAAATGCGCACAAACTGAGCTTTCAAGGAACTGTAGACGAAAATGCCGACTTTGAAAAGAGTTCAGATTTAAATTCGGTGAATTTTTGTGGATTAAATCGGTTGAGATTGAATGGGGAAATAAATTTGGAGAAATCAGTTGAAGTTCTGAAATGTTGATAAATTTTTATCTCCTTCAAAGTTACAAATTGAACAAAGAAGTCAAAAACAAAGTTATCTTAGAACCCGAAAGTTTTGAACACGTTTTCATAATTAAATTTCCGGCCATGTGAATCAGATTTCTTGGTGGCTTATCTACGTTTTGGAAGCAATTTTTATTTTTATAAATGGAAAATCAAATGAAATTTTTATAAGCTATCGAATACTGCGTTGCATTGGGCTATTTTATTTTCAGTGAGATTTTTTTTTATACTGAAACTGAAAAATGTTGATTGAACTTCATGGAAAGTTTTATGAAATTAATTTCGGAAGATCCGTTTATCTCCTAAGATTCACATTGACACGTCACTGAGAACAATTGCGAAAATCACGCCATTCTTTCCAATCGAAGCAGCCCATGTAACCATTTTGTTTGTAGAAAGCTTTTCCTTCCGGACAGGTTAGCAGATGTGGCTCAGCACCCTCACTTGTGCAGAAATAGAATTGCGATGGATTTGGAGCCGGTTGTTGCTGGAATACATTTTTACCCTTGCACGGTTGAACCTTATCCAAGGTGACACACTGTGGATCCACATAACTCAAGGGTACACAGCCGCAAGTAGTTGCATTGCGTACGAAGAATGTATTCAGGTCACAGGATTGCGTAATCACAATGTCCGTTCCGGGTATGCAGAAGTTGAATTTTGTGCCGTCCACAGAACCCCAGATTTCATCTTTGTACAAACATTTGTTCGTCTCCTCGGTGTCGGTTTCTTCCCGAGGAAGCGTTGCTGCAGCGCAGAATGCAATCAAACCATAAATTAGAAGCACTGGAAAAAAATGTTTGACGGTCAAATATCCTTCGAGCTTGACGATCCTTTAACTCTGCCCAAACCTTTTAGCATTTTGCTGTTCTTTTGATTTCAATTCACCGAATCGCCAAATCACAAAAAAAAAATCCAATTCACCGAAATTGTCAATTAACTGATTTTCTCGCTCACCGATTCGAAGTCGATGGTATTCCGCGGACTGCCATTGAAGAAGCTATCGCAGGTTTATATAAACTTTTCTATCTATTTCGGTATCTTTTTTTCCGGTCGGAGTGGTTTATCTTGTCGTTTGAAATGCGTGTGATATGGATCCGATTGGGGCACGAAACAACGATGAGCTACCCTTTCTCGTTGACGTCAACGATTTTAGCTAATTGTGTCAGAATTTTCTATCTCACTAATCTAGCCGTTATTCTATTCTGCCTTCGAAAAGAGTTAACTTCTGAGCCATTTGACTGTTGAATGTTATCGAATGTTTCTACTGATTTTGAGTAAAATTTGTCTACTTTGCGGTGTTAAAACGATACGAAGAAGCACTCTGATACTATTTGTATGCCCAGGAAGTTCTCTTAATTTATTTTTCCTTCATTTGAATAAAAAATTATCATAGAATTTGTAACGGCCTAGAAGCGATGGCCTAGAAATAGTAAAAAAGAGGTCAAAGAATTGACTAAGTTTTTAAGATTTTTGCTAGATTTTACCAATAGAGGTAGTTTTTTCGGATCATTTACTACCACAGGTATTTTTGCCATGTTCAAGTCTGAAATTTCGTTAAAGACAGGAAATTAATATATCAAACCGTTAACGAGATATAGCCATAAGTAGTAGCCTAAAAATGTGCAACTTAATTCTCGGCCTCTCTTTTGAAAATCGATCTAATCGAATAGAACGGTAGCCAATCTAGCAAAACTTATTACAGGGTCTTGTTAAATTCATCAAGTACTTTCACATGGCATCAAAAAATTCATTCAACAACAAAAGCGAAGAATGTGAAAAAATTGCATCTGTAAGAGTTTATAATTCCTAAATAGTTGACCCTTAGAGTGAAGGAGCCTTGCACAAGCAATTCACGAGAAAAATTGAAAAAGATATGCCAATTACGTGTTACATTAACCAACCATTAGCTAAAGCTCCGATAAGCATGGCGCGCAAGTGAGCTGCTATCCTTCGGGAGATTTTTTCAGTACTTGAATGATTTGAGGCGTCCTTTTGTGTTTTCATGTAAAAAGCAATCTGCTCATTAGAAAATTTGTGTCACTTCGGAATAAGTGAAGTGAAAAAGATGTCGCTCTCAAATGGAGCTTATTGTGGAGAAAATTGAAGATGTTGTAGGGTCTAAGCACCTTTTCCATCAGCTTAAGTATCAGAAACATCAAGGATACACAACGAGTCGCTTTGAGTTCATATTCACGTTTTTAATCAAGCCGGATTCTGCTCCACTTAGTTTGGCCCACCGGCGGTTGTTTTATGAGCACTTTCCCCAGCGTAAATTGCGAATTCTCATTACCTTGAAGTGTTGGTGATATGTACCAACCTGCGTACTCAATCAAGCGTTTCCAGCTCTAGAATGAAACCGCTGCACCCACAGAAATGCTTGCGACATAATTACACCAGGCACTTCACTGAAGGAGCCAGTGTTACATGACTGGGAAAATGGCAAAGGATGCGGGTGGAGGAGGCTCATTCGTTTGCCGAAACTGTACTCGGAATGCCGCATTGCGGATCTTTCAATTAGGAACGTGAGCATTTTTGTTACAAAAGAGTTGATAACCACTCAAATTGGCAAGCCGAGAAGTATGCGCGTTGTGCAAAAATGCAATTTAATTAAAATTTATTTCGCTTGTTTTCTTCTTTCGTTCATTTATTTTATTCACAGCTCTGATGAATCTAAGGATGCCTCACCTTAGAGACAATGAAGGAAAGTAGATAGATCTAAATTAAAATAGCATTGGATGCTGCAGCATCTCTAGGGAATTCTTCTTTCTTTTAATTAGAATTCAAATCCATTTTCTCTAGGAAAAAGTTGATGAGATTACGAAATCTGGACAGCTGGAAGAATATTTATTCTATTATCACAGACAAACAAAGGAGAAATCGAAAATGAAATTTCCATATCCGAACCCTTTTTGAATTTCATGTTTTCTTGACTTCGGAGCCGAAAATTCAAATTTGCACGTTTTGCAGTTATTGCTTCATTCGGTTTGATTTGTATTGGCCATAAACAATGAGTCCACATATAACCAATGCTCAAACGAATGCTGCTCCACATAGAAGGCTATCAATGCTGTTCCTAGAATGTGCAACTTAATTTTGGAAAGCTGCAATTGCAGCAGCATTTCAAACAGAGACTGCAACTGCAACTGCAGTGCTGCTCGGTGGTGTCTCTAAGAAAGAACATCGAATTTACATGCCTTTCAATCTCCAAACTCTGTTGACTGAATTCTTTACTCGCTTCATAAAATTCGAAATTCAAACAAAAATCCAGAATTTCAGCAAACATCCACATTAAGCTTCGGACGCTCGGCATGTCGTCCGTTGGATTTGTACGTGTCGGCTACAATTTTTTACGATCATTTTGCTCTATGAAGACAAATGGCTCATAATTCATACTCCAAAGGAATATTTACGGGGAGTTGGAGTGCGGTATGGTAACCCGAATCCGTGGCAGGACTTGGAGTAACGTTGCGAAAATATGCTCACAGCGCAGTTGTGACGATGAGGCCATTGCAATCTCAAAAAATAATAGCGAGAATTTTTACTTTACGTTAAGCTGCCCACATGCTTCAAACGGAATCCGCACCATATGATGCACAATATTTCCCACAATTGTGCAAGTCATAACTGGGGTTTTTTTTTTCGTTTTATTTTAATATTTTTCATTTTCCTCTTATTCTTTTAATGGACATAAATCATTGATATGAATGCAATTTTGCAATATGCTCACAGGAGAAATACTTTTCTGATGCTGCGTGCTCTTAACGTGTGTTTCATGACCCTTTTGAGATATATGGCTGGCAAATGCTTCTCCGATGGATTTCGTGTCTGTGCTTGTCACTCTGTTTAAGAACCTTTTTTTTTTTTTAATTTTTGGTTTCATTCAATGCTTCCTTAAAGCTGAGTCTAATATTCGTGATTGATATTTGCAGCTCTATTGTTAAACCTCTTTACCAAGTTTTTGAAACTGAACATATAGCCGATAGTTCGGCAACAGAGAATGCTGCATTGTCCAATGCTTACGCCATTATCTGATAATTGAAATCGTTGTCTCTTTTTCTATTGCCAACCACGATAGTGCAAACAGCCATTATCAGACACTTCTAGCCGAAAATTTCACGTTATGCTCTTAACGCCACAAGCAAAAACTATAGCAGCGCACAGTTTGGCATTGCGATTCCTTGCTGTAAATCCTCCCAAGGATTTCATTCCGTTCAACTGTCCCCAGCATTGTATGTAGGTACATACACTCTACAGCAGCGGTCTAAATCGTGCTTTGCAATTAACGGAAAGCTTATCACATGCCAATTGCCAATTGCTAAAACGCAGCGATAGAAAGACCCAATCAGAGCAGTTAGTGTGAGAATAAGTGAATCAATAGCGCGATGGGTATGGGAAATCGAAAGCACTTTGAGTAAAGCAATCAGCAAGAGGGAAATAAGAAAGATGGCTGCGAAGATAAAGCGAACAGCTTGGGGAAAAGCAACGCGGAGAATGTATGAATGAAGGTACCTACAGACGGAACGGAAGGAAACAATTTCATTGCATTAGTGGGAATAGAAAATTTTTGAAATAAATAAGAAATTCTCTTAATTTTCCGGCGGGAGAGAATATTTATTTGTGCTTTCTTCTTTATTGCAAATGATTTTTCCCCCTTAAAACTTCTGTTTACTTCTTTCATTCGCGATTTATTTATTCATTTTTTTTTTGTTTTTTTCTTTTAATTTTCCTTTTAGAAAAGTCTCTTTTCTTGAGACGTGACCTGATTAGGAATGCAACTCGCAATTTTCGTCGCGCAACAGTTATAATCTTGCAAGAAGTCGACATGAAAAACTTCTTCAATTATGAACATGAATGGTTGAAGACTGTTCTCATTCTTTCTAAGAAGATTGGGAGAACGTCTGATATGCCGTTTAAGGAAAAGGTGTGTGGATATTCTGAATGCGAATTTGCTAGAAGTGAACGGGAGTATAAGATTTGTCTTTAAAAATAGTAAATAAATTACCCTTTTAAAAATATGGACTCTGTCGACCATGGCCTACTCCCAAGCGACACAACTTGTCTTTAAACGGTCTTCAAGAGCACTCAGAGACTAACTAATGAGAGCTTATGCTCTCAGAAAAGCTCTTTGAGCGCTCTTGAAGACCTTCTTAAGACTAAAAGGACGCAAAAAGGCGGGGCTTAGGGGCCTTATGAGAGTTTTAAGAGACTTAAAAAACAATCAGTTTTGTCTCTAGGAAGTCTTTGAGAACTCTTTGAAAGATCTTTAAAACATCTTTAAGAGTTTTTTGAAAGACTGAATTATGATGTCATCATCAGTGAGTGTGCGTGATAGGGACGCAAATATGTTCATACGTTTTATAATATATATCCTATTTCTTTTTCTTTAAGAAGAAACACAAAAGACGTCCTACATATTCAATGTTGGAAATATTTTGAACACAAAAGGACACGTGTGAAGATTATAATGTAATAAAAAAATATGAAAAATTGTATTGAAATATCTCGATTATTTGAACATAAAAATGAAAACGGAGATCAGTTCATCGGCAATATGATATATTCTACCCCACTAAATTTTCACGCGCCTTTAAAATATTAATATTTTGCAAAAAATTTAAAGTTTAAAAATCGTTATTTTTAAAATTTTCTTTTCGTTTCTTTTAAATTTTATTCTGTAATAATAGAAAACTTATTTCAAGCATTTTCCCTTCTTAATTTGAAATCAACATTTTAATAAAGCATAAAAAAGTTTTGGTTGATTGTTTAGAAATAAAATCATGCAACTTCGTTCCAAAAAGATGGCGGATTTCCAAATATCTTTTGACGACCTTCTGAAAAGTTAAACGTCTCAATTATGAGCAGACAAATTTAGAGTTGCATCAGAATTTTTTCGTTTCAATCTAAATAACACCCCTGGTAAGAGTTGCATTTTTATTTTGCTTTTGTTATTTCTGTTCTCACTTGATAATGTCAACCCTGCGTAAATGAGAAAAATGTCAAAAACAAGCAATAAAATGTAATGACTCACTACTCCTTCTCAATAAGTTCTTTGTAAGAGTTTCCAAAGACGTGACGTCACTGAAAATCTCTGAAAGGTCTTTATAAACAGGATTATAGAGGTCTACTCTCACAAAGCTCTTTAAAGTGTGTTTTGAAGAGTTTTCCTAATATGAATGTGTTAGCTCTTTGAAATACCGATATGAGAGTTTCCGAAGAGTTAAAAAAAACATTATCGGAAAGCGGTCTTCGGACGCTGTTCAAAGAGTTTATTGAGAGCTTTCTAAGACATCCGATTTTTGAAGTATTCTAAAGACGTTTGAAAGAGTTTTTTGAGACAAGATATTTTTTAAAGTTTTTATTATACTTTTCAGAGAGTTTTGAAAGACATTAAGTTTTTCAAAGACCTTCTAAAGAGCAATCAAAGAGTTTTATGTCTAAGAATACTCTCCAAATTTGATATCTGTGTCGCTTGGGCTAGAAGGAGAAGAAGACTCTTCAAAATTGTTGAAAAGAAGGGTGTAGAAGGGTGTACTGTGTGGACGAAATTTGGTATGCGTATCTAGTGGTGGAGACATGTGTAAGAACAAGTTCGAGAATGGAACAGATCCGAACATTTTTAAGGGTACCGCCAGTGCTAGGGTCTGGCATGAAAATTACAAGAGCCGCTTTCAAATCTAAATCTTTTAATATTTGATGATTTTCAAGACATTTGATATCATTACAGAAAATTGGAAAAGTCGAAAAGGATGTTGTCTTTGAATGCGTGTTACAAATAAATTATTTCTGCTTTTCAAACACAAATACATATATCTATATGTAAGCACGAAGATGTGTTCCAGGTGTTGTATTGTCAGGCTCGATTGTCTAAGACACCCTTACTAATTTCAAACAGTCCGGCATGTCACAGAAATAAAAAAAATCAAAAATTGCCGATTTTGGTAATTTCATGTACCCTAAAAACTAGTGATGCCACGAATAGTGGATTTGGCCGAATACCGAATACCGAATATTCGGTCAACCTCTCGGCCGAATAACGAATATTCGGCAACCGAATATTCGGCACGTAGCAAAGACAGCTTGAGCCTACTCGCGACTAGCTGGAGTCAAGGCAAAAACTGCCGCTGAAAAATTTGCCCACTGTTTATAATGTTTTCGAAGAAAATTTAGAAGAAGCTAGCGTACATTTAATATTTCTAAAGAATAAAAAGCAAATCTGCTGTATTTTTAGATCTCGTTAATTAAATTTTTTTACGTTATTGTGAGAAAAACTTAATTTGTAGTTACTGCTGATTTTTTTAATAAGTTATTTCTACTATTCGGTATTCGGCCGAATATTTTAACTATTCGGCCGAATACCGAATACTGAAAAATGACGCCGAATAGGCCGAATACCGAATAGTGGCCGAATATTCGTGGCATCACTACTAAAAACTTTTTCTACAGCATTTCTACTCAATCATCATATATCGAGAGTAAACATACATATATTCTTATCTTCAAATGAGATGGGTCAAAGCAAGATCGTCATGATCAGGGCTAATCAAAATATTTAAAAAAAAACACTCAAAATATTTGCGATAAATATTTACGATAAAAATTTATTTCAAGGGCATTTTCCATATTTTATTGGTTTAAGTAAACTTATTGCAATAAAATATGAGATGTTTTCGAAGATTTTCAAAAATGAATGAACGTAGGCTATTATCTAAGACTCGTTTATAATCAGAGAAATATCTTTAAACATTTGTAATAAAAATCTGATACCAGATTTGAAATCAGCGACCCCAAAAACCTCCTTGTGATACAGTTTTTTGGAAAAAGATCTATTTTTAAAAAAATTGGCCACCATATTGGATCAGCCATTTTGGTTTTTGAAAATCTGACACCAGATTTGAAATCAGCGACCCCAAAAAAGCCCCTTACCGAAAAAATCGTTCTTATTGGAAGAGTCCTTCATATTTTTGCCGCTGTTTTTGGGCTTTCCGCCCATAGTGCAGCGTTATGAATTATGTTTATCTGATTGGAAAGCATGCTTATTACGAGTTTTACGAGTATATCTACTGCATATTCGTATATAATATGAAATATTAGCCGAAATATTTACGGAAAATCAAAATTTGCTGATATATTTATTTTTGCCCAGAAGAGTCGAAATATTTAATTAAATATTTATTATTTAAATAAATATTTTGATCAGCCCTGGTCATGATCTTTGGAATAATTAAAATTCTGGACGATTTTGCAGCTCATTTCTGTGACATCCCCGAGTGCATTAAAATTCAAAACTCCAGCTTATTTAGAGACTCCAAATGTTATTCCAAAAAATTTTTAAACTGTACCTTTTTCTTAGTTCAAAGACTTATCTTTTCACAATACAATTTTTCCTCCTAAAGCCTAAAATCCATAATAGAGTTTTTTACGTAGAGAAAAAACTGTAGAGTGTAGAGAATCTACCTTTGTTGTGTAGGACACTTAGGGCCGTCTCTACAATTCTACAGCTCCACGTAGAGCTGCCGTCGACATTTTTAGACTAGAGCTCTTCTATGTGCTTCATGGCTATTAAAACTGCAGATGAATGTTTTCTCTACGACTCTACAGTAGAGAAAATTACTTTGGCATTGTTTGTAGTCGTGGAGCACATAGTAGAGTTGTACTCTAAATATGTCGATGGCAGCCTTACGTAGAGCTTTAGAATTTCAGAGACCGTCTTCAGTGTATATGTACAACATAGGTACATTCTCTACACTCTACACACTTCTATCTACGTAAAAAGCTTAGAGTGTATTGCAGGCTTAAGAACTGATGAATTATTACAGTGTTCATTTATTAGATATTGGACTAGCTGGTACATTTGTGAACATCTTTGAATTCATGTATTTTGGAAGGATTTCCCCCAAACCACAAATCACGTTAGATTCGCTCGCTTATTCAGATCAATATTGGCGTCATGCACGAATTCGGAGTTGGCAGAAAACGAACAGGAAAATGGGAATAAATTGAATGTCGTAGTTTTCTTTTAAAAATTTTTGGAGTCATAAATATTTCACCTTATTTTTTTTTTCTCCGATGTCCCTGCGTTGTGGAATGAATTATGGCTTAAAAATAGAATTCAAATAGAATTGCAATATTGCAGAGCCTTACAATCAATGAATGTAGCAGAAGGCTATATTTTTAAGCATCCACAGAAAGTTGAATACATATATAGAGAGCGAGAGAGAGAGAGAGAGCGAGGGAGAGAGAGATAGAGAGAGCAAAGGAAATTAAAAAGAGTGCAGCATGGAGAAAAGTAATAAAATATAAATCAATTGTTTTTCCTCAAGAAATGATAATTCATATAAATTTGTTTCACTGTACGAAACTGAGCCGGGCAATAAGCCCGCCAGAGAACACATTTGCTCTGTGAAAAAAAAACCAAGAAAGAAATTCGAAAAAATTAGCACAAAATGGTTAAAAAACCAGAAATATTTGGAAACAATTTTCAAGCAAACGAACCACAGCGACCGACAATAAAGAATACGACGAACTTGCAATTGAAGCAGTCAAGATGGTGGAAATTCAACAACTACTAAATATAACAGTGTCACTAGTACCGAGTACCTAGAGAAAACGAAGAAGGAGAAAAAGAAGTCAGTCGATTGATAGCGTGGGGCGAATAACGTCGTTTCCTACAAGTCCAGTTTTTTATATTTGTTTTAACTTTAATAAACCTTTTTTTGTAAATCGCAAATTCTTTTGAGTGACAAAAGTCAGAAGCAGGGATGTGAACATCCGCCACGTAATGGAAAAATATACAATTCCAGTACTCAAAGAGAAATTGCGTGACTTAAAGTTGAAAACGTCGGGATCGAAATTGGAGTTAATCGCTAGACTGGTGGATGCAGGCGTGAAGGAATCCACTGAAATGGAAGATCGAGAAGAATTAATCTCGCTGGGATTGGAGGCAGCAGGAGGAGGACAAGAAGAAGGTGACGTGGGAAAGCTTCAGGAAGAGGTGCGTAACCTCACGCGTTTGGTGCAGACGTTAACTCGCCAAATGGAGGAAACGGTCACCCGTACGAATGTTCAAGTTGCCGGCAGTCCAGATCGCCATTTTGAAACAGTAAGCCAGCCGACATTGAATTGTTTTACAACGAGTGTGAATGCGACAACACTACGTATGACAACATCGCAGGCCCAACAGACATCACGTATGGCAACACTTATTGAAGCACCGCATGTTGTGAACCAGGTACCCGTACCGATTGTTTGTCAACCACCATACATGAATTCGCCGTATATTCCGCCGACAAGTGTGTTGCATCGAACTTTCCAGTTGCCGCAAACACATACTGGAATGGCACAACATAATCAAACGACTACTTCACACCAGTGTGTATGTTCACCGCAACGTCATTCGGAGCCAATGTGTGGAGCGCAGGCTAGCGCGAACTCGATGCGTATGAGCGTACGTGAAGTTGCAGACGCATTGCCAACGTTTGATCCGTGTAAAGGGGGATTAACTTCAACACAATTTGTCGAACGAATCGATCAGCTGAGACGTGTTTATCAGTGGAACGATGACATCTTGCTGCTTGCCGTGAAAAACAATCTAAAGGGAAGTGCATTTGCATGGATGGATGGTCAACAAATTTTTATCAATTGGGACTTATTTGTTATGAAATTTTTAGATGACTTCCCGGCCATTGAGAATTCAGCAGACTCGCATATGGAACTGATGAAGACGAAAAAGGAAAAAGGCGAAACCATGAGCGAATATTATTTCCGTATGCTTGCAATTGGCAGAAAGGGACAACTACATGACGATGCGATTATTAAGTACATAATTGAAGGGATCAACGACTACAGTTTGAAGAGAACATTGTCCGCATTGCAATTCCGGAAATGCCCTGATTTGCTTAAGGTGATGAAAAATCTCTACGAAGGAGGAAATAAACCCATTAACACAGGCCCAGGTGACGGTGGAACTAAAGCTGGGAAAGTTCAGGTTGATGATACTCGGAATGACAAGATCAGTGGACCATTGTGTTTTAACTGTCGGGAAAAGGGCCATATTGCCCGAAACTGTCCTAAGCCGAAGAAAAGGAAGCCAAACAATGCGAGTGGGCATAAAAGCGAGCAAGACCAATGTGATGCGGTGCGAGAAAGCAAACAGGATCTCAGAATTTTTAAGGAAATCAAAATAAATGAGAATTGTTATCAGGCTCTGGTGGACTCTGGCAGTACGCGATCGTTGGTACGGAAATCAGTCGCAACGAAGGATCTGGGTGTACTCACGCAGTGTGATGGTACGCTAAAAGGATTTGCGGGTGGCGAGTATAAGTGCAACGAGGCGATGAAATTGCATTTTGCCATAGATGGAGAGATGCAGTCACACGAATTCTGGATAGTCGCGGATGAGATTATGGATCACGATTTTGTTATTGGCATCGACTTCTTAAAAAAGAACTGTGTTGTGATGAATCAAGGCGAATGCCAGATCAGTGCCTTGAATAAAGAAGAAATCAACGTCAACAGGGAGCTCCAACAGAAGAACAAAGAAGAATTGGAGGGGTTGCTCGAAAAGTTCCATATGTGTTTTTCCAAAACGCTCTCCACGATTGGAAAATATGACCGAGGCAAGATGAAGATAAAATTGACTACGACTACACCAATTTCATTAACACCATATTCGATATCGTTGCCCAAGCGACGCATTGTGGAAGAGAAAATCGAGGAGATGTTAAGGAACGACATTATAAGGACATCTAAATCAGCGTATTCATCGCCGATCCTCTTGGTGCCGAAGGCAGACGGGGATGAACGACTGTGTGTCGATTTTCGAGCATTGAATGCCATAACCGAAAAGCAGCCATGGTCAATGCCCACCGTCGAGGGCGTATTGTCGACTCTCGCGGGTAAGACAGTTTTCACTACTTTGGATTTAATGTCGGGGTATTACCAAATCGAGCTGGAGGAAAATTCAAAGCAATATACCGCATTTGTAACTCATCACGGGCACTTTGAATTTAACCGGATGCCATTCGGATTACGGAACGCACCGAGTGAGTTCCAAAGGGCGATGAACGAAATTATAGCACCTATGCGTGATCGAGTGATAAGTTATGTTGATGAGGTGATAATAGCATCAAAAACGGCTGATGAAGGAATTCAGACATTGAGAGAATTCTTTGAACTTATTAAAAGTGCAGGACTGACGCTGAGACTATCGAAATGTTCATTCTTGATGGAGAGCGTGATGTTTTTGGGACACAAATTATCGGCCGAAGGAATTCAACCGGGAAACAGGAAAACGGAGGCTATCCTTAAATTCCGAGAGCCGCGAACTGTGCACGATGTTCGAAGATTCTTGGGACTGACTGGGTTCTTCAGGAAGTTCGTCCCAAAATATGCACAGATTGCGGCACCGATAACGAAGCTGTTGCGGAAAAATTGCAACTTCGAGTGGACCCAATCCTGCAATCAAGCATTCAAGGAGCTGGTGAGCATCCTAAGTCACGAGCCTGTTTTGGGTGTGTATGATGTCAACAAACAACAACAAATACACACTGATGCGAGCAGCAATGGCTTAGCAGCAATTCTTATGCAAACAGACGAGCATGGACTGCGACCTCTAGCGTATTATAGTCGAGCATGCAGCGACGCGGAAAGTAAATATCATTCATATGAACTAGAACTGCTGGCTGTCGTGGAGGCATGTGAACGTTTTAGAATGTACGTTTTTGGTAAGCAGTTTATAGTTGTGACGGACTGTCAAGCTATTGTGAAGACTAGCAACATAAAACCATTAGCAGCACGAATTAGTCGATGGCTGTTGCGGTTGCAGGAATACGACATAATATTCGAATATCGAGCTAATGCAGCAATGAGGCATGTCGATGCCATGAGCCGAGCTCCAAATGAAGATGAATCAACTATTACTGAAGATGTGTCGGAAAAATTAATGGTAATCACGGATGATGTGGAAGACTGGGTAGCTGTCATGCAACGATCGGATCCCAAATTGACGGAAATCATTGATATAATCAGTGGTACAAGGAAATCGGACCAAGCACGTATGTACCAGAAGGACTTCACTATTAAAAAGCAGCGCCTAATGAGAAAGGTCAACGAGACGAATTTACTTATGGTGCCTTCAGGTATGCGTTGGCGAATTATTAAACTATGCCACGACGAAGCCGGACATGTTGGTGTGGATGCAACAATATCGAAGATTTTGGATCACTTTTGGTTCCCTAAGATGCGCAACATTGTGAAAAGCTACATCAAAGCTTGCATCGAATGCAATTATTATCGTTCACCCAAAATTAAGGAGGGCAGGTTGTATGGCATGGACACGCCCAGGCTTCCATTTGAAGTCTTGCACATGGATCATCTGGGACCCTTCATAAAAAGCAAGCAAGGTAACGAATACATTCACGTCATGGTTGACGCACTGACCCGTTACGTCATTATATCGGCTGTAAAGACCACTAAAACAAAGCCGGTATTGAATATTATCAATAATTTGACGATTTATTTTGGACTTCCGAAGACTATTGTGACCGATCGAGGAACGGCATATACCTCGGCAGCATTCGAAGAATTTTGTAGAGCGCAGGAAATTCAACACATAAAGGTGGCAGTGCGTACCCCACGATCGAATGGTTTAGCTGAGCGCGTCAACCAATCGGTATTGCAGTATCTCCGAACAGCTAATGTCGAGGCGCGCGATTGGGACGAAAAACTGAGGTCAATGCAGTGGACTCTAAACACTCGAGTAAATTCGACTACTGCATTCTCACCAATGGATCTGGTGTTCGATTTTCCATTGCGTGACATCGCGGGAAGCAAAATCATTGCAGCCTTACAGGAAGACGATGAGTATAGCAGTGCCATGAGTATGGAAGAGCGTCGGTCAAAAGCGGTCGGAAATATTGAAGCGGCACGTTTGAGGTGGAAGAAGAGATTCGACGAGAAACACACCACACCACATGTGTATCAAGAAGGTGATTTGGTTCTTATTGAAAGCGCACTACCGAGCACGGGTGAATCCCGAAAACTGGACCCGAAATACAAAGGGCCCTATGAGATCAAGAAGGTTCTGCGGTTTGATCGATATATTGTCGAAGATATCGAGGGCTCTCAAAGGAATCGACGCAAATACAGCTCTGTTATTAGTAGCGACAAAATGAAACCCTTCTGTAGTCTCATTCCTGAATTTGACGAAGACTATGACGACGGCGGCACTCCGGAGGACGACAAATCTCGGGACGAGCTGACATCAGGAAAGGCCGAGTTGTCACTAGTACCGAGTACCTAGAGAAAACGAAGAAGGAGAAAAAGAAGTCAGTCGATTGATAGCGTGGGGCGAATAACGTCGTTTCCTACAAGTCCAGTTTTTTATATTTGTTTTAACTTTAATAAACCTTTTTTTGTAAATCGCAAATTCTTTTGAGTGACAACAGCATGCTGCCAATGTCCTTCGCAGCCTCGTACCTCGACATGAATTCCTTTTCGACGGACTCAGCGCACTGCTTGAACTGCTCGTACGATACGAGAACACAGTTGACAAAAACGGACCTGGAAGGAGCGAAACGCGACAATCCGACGGCGAAGGCAAAACGGAATCAACGCAAGGAAATTGTAAATCTTAAAATACGAATCATAGATGAGCACCATTCGGATGCATCGTGCATTTAAAGCTACAATGAAAAGAAGACGATTTTTAATGGGGATTCAAAGGATTGAAGCCGAAGTAGTAGAAAAACTCCTTTTCATCGTAGGTACCCCACAGACCCTCGACGATTACGATAACGATACTTTTCGTATTCGTATTCTTCCGCTAGTTTAGCGCATCGTCAAAGCACATTAATTACGCATATTTAGCAGTTAAATTGAAAACTAATTAATTACACTTGTACAAGAAAGTGTTACCGGACAGCAGTGGCTGCAGCGTGGAATGAAATACGTACGTTAAAAGCATTGGCGAAGTGTCTTGAGTGCTACCAGAAGCCTCAAACCGTAGAGTGGACGAGGATAGAGTTGTATGAGTTCTCCTTTTGCTGTCCGTCGAAAGAATTATGGCGACAGCGTGCCTGACGAAGGAAGAGAGCGAGAGAAAGGGAAAAGAACCAGCACGTTAAAAAACTTCAGCTAATTGCCAGCATCAAGTGTTTCTCGATTGCTCTTTTCGATGTAATTATGGTCAGTACGCAGAAATAACGTTAACTGAGGCAGGCGGTGCACAGTGGTTATGTGGTGGCAAAAAGTCACCTTTTCAACCAATTGATTTCAAAAAAATAACGATGGAGGTTTGTAGAGGATTCTCTAAATAAGATAAATCTATAAATTTTTTTTTTCAAAAGGAAGCTTTACTTGGAAAACCCGTGGGAAGTTACATAAAGATTAAAGGGCAATAATTGACTAAGATTTTCATTAAATTCAGTATAGCATCAATGGAAAAGAAAATCACTCGTAAGACCCAAACGGTTTTTTAAATAAATATAACATTAAGAGATGGATTCACCGAGAGAATCAGCTAGTTACCATAAATGATTTAAAAATTAGTCGGAAATGCAAATGACTCCATGAAATACAGCATTTTCTATTTTTTGTTGGGAAAGAACAAATTTCTGTTACTATCTCTTGCTTCCTAATTGGGGAAAAAATTTAAATTAGAGTTCATTCTGACATATTAAATTTCGATAGTATACTTTAAGGGTACGCTATTGTAATGCCATCCATTAGTGGTGGGCGTAGTAGATTTTGGTTAAACTTTCAGGATCTTTTTGTCTTGTTGATAGTAAGCTGTGTGTTTTTTAAGATTCATAAATCTGATAAAGCGAAAAAAATATATATGAAAAAATCATTTTGGGTTGTATGGGGGGTGGAAGGTGGGCGTCAGCGAATTTTATGAAAATGCGTTGGTTTTTAATTCCGTTAAAATAATGCTCGGTTTTGCCAAATTTTATTATTCTAGGAGCACTCCTACTTTTTGTCAAGAAAAGTATGAAGCCCAACCACTGTGCGGTGTCGAAGTTTGTTCGAATTTTCGTTTCTTTCGTCCTTTTGGTTCCCTGAATTTCTGTGCAATTCTCTGAATGGAAATGTGTGTGTGTCAGTTAGATGCGGTGTCGGATTTTTTTTTCCCATCACAGCACGTTTGGAAGTTAGAAGTTCGCTTCGAAAATTGGGGATTGTTGCTTTCCGAGGGCCAAAGTGTGCTTAACTTTGTGAGGCTTCTTTCCGTTCAATCGCCTTAAGGTTGACTTAAAAGTGGTTTTCATTATTGAAGCGTTTTGAATTACAATTTTCACGATATTAAACAAGAGTTGATTCAATCAAAAGGATGGAGTTTTTCTTTAATTGAAATCTAGTTATTGGTTGAAATGAAATTTTTTTTCCACAGCATGCGAAAAATATATTTTTCTGAAACTTCAGCAAATTTATTTCTTCGCCTTGTAATTCCTCAGGGTAACATTTTGGACCCTCTCCTGTTATGCGATTTTTTGTTCACCATGATCTCTTCGACCGATCCTATAAAGAAAAGCGCTTTAGTACGGAACACCTTGTATAGTAGAATAACATTTTCTCACATAAATAAAAGAAGATTTTAGATATTTTTTTCGAAGATAGCTTTCAGCCCATCTTCCCTTTGATTACTTTGCCGAACAAATGTTGAATTTTTTAAGAAAATCGATTTCCTGCTTCGTTTTTCTGTGTGCAACCAATGTATCTTATAAAGGAGATAATCATAATAAAACATGCATAAAACATGAATTAAATCGATAACGAAAATGCGATGTGAAAGAGACGTGATTGTATTTTAAGTCAAGTGTCAAAAGGAAATCGAATTTCAATTGGAAAAAATAATAATAATATATATATGAATGTGGGGAAATAATAACCTAAAGATGAGGATATTTTAAATTATTTTAAGTAAAATGGGTTTTTTTTTTTTTTGTGACAAGAAGTCGTAGCCATTCAATCACAATTGATACGGACAGCAGATCTAATTTTATGATAAGCCGGTGTATGAATCCCTCGAAGTGATTTATGCGGCAAAGCGATTTAAGATTAATTAATTCTCTGATTAAATATGCATCCACATACTGGTGGTTATCGACCCCCTCATCAATCCGTCAGACTTAATTTATTCACTTTCTCTTACTATTTGAAAGCTTATCAAGACATAAGTATCTGTACACATATATTCAATTCAAATTGCATGAATGACACTAAGGGATCCCATCGTAGATTTAGACGATCTATTTAATTGTTGCCTTTTGAAAAATTTGTCTTACAAGTATAGCAGTGGTGCACTGTTTTCCTACATACAATATCTCGACGTTCAAAAACACTTTACTATTTACTCTGCGAGTCACGAGATAATGTAAAATTATTTTTCGTTCGTTCTCATTCATATAACCTGGAAGAATATCCTTCTAACGAGCATTTAAACCATCGAGTTGACAACACAACAAGCAGAAACTTGTGTAGCTTGACATTTATCTTTCATGGAAGAGATGCATTATGCCAGAAATATACATAGTTTAATGGTTGACTTTTGTCTGGAGTTGCCAAGAAGGTAGTTGTGAGGTTAAAACAAAAGCGCAATGTTAACTTAAAAGTTTGACTTATATTTACATATGTACACATGTGACTGACATGGTATGTCCTTTACCATATATGTGTGCATTCAGACATACATAAATGTGTTCATAAGTGGAATTTTGTGATGCTAGAGATTATCGTTGGAGTTTTTGCTGAGCTATCACAGTCTTGCAGAAATACGGAATCGGTGCAAATACACTGAATCTCCTGCAGCGATAGTTGAATTAATTTTACCGCTTCGTTGGAAAGTTTGCCTTCTTTCTAGTGTGGTCGCCCACAGAATTTTCCACATACGTGCATTTCCTTTGGAAATCCTTCTTGCATTTATCGCATTATCTTTACTTCCGCCACCAAGTTAAGCCCGCATTGCACTTGCGTTTTAAGTGAATGTTCACGTGAACTACTTTTGTGTGTGTGTGAGCTTCCTGTGTGAGCCTGTGAACTTTGCATATTCCTTTCAAGATAAGACTTGAAGGAAGAATATGAGCAGAGTAACTAGTTGCTTTATCATTTTAAATGTGATATTTGCATTTGAAGGAAGGATTAATTAGAGTACGAATTATTTAAAGCAGGAAGTATGGTAGAGATGTCTTTGAAGTAGAAGATTTCCTTAGAATTTCGGAGTGAAGTTCCTCTTCATCTTAACTTTTCGAAACAGCTGGATTCGAAATGGAATCTCCTTGAAACTACCGCAATTTTAATGAAAAGGCAAAAATGGATAAGAATGCCACTAGGCCGAAGGCTTTAGTCGAGTTGGGCTGCCTCAATTTGATTGTTTTTCAAATAGATTTTACCAAGAATAGCCTTTTTGTTATTAATTTGCGGTCTAGAGACTATTTGCCAATTGGAGCTCAGCTTTATCCTTTTTTAATCTTCCATTGTGTAGAACTCAACCACAAATATTTTTATTGATGAATGAAAGGGATTATTAGGTTAAAGATTGTATATAAATTGCTCCCAAATAAATACTCAAATGTGAAACTTTTAGCTCGGTATGCAACCAAAGGAATCTAAATGGTCGGATTTAATGGTGTCAACAGGAGAACATTGAAAGGATAGTGCAAGATTGAGAAAAACAGTGACTTTCAAAATGCAATTGGTTTGGGCAGAAACTCTTCTCAATTTCATATATTCTGCAGAGTCAAGCATATCTATTTGAATAATTTAAAAAAAAGGAAATTTACTTCGCGAAAACTTTTCGTTAAGTTTGCCTCTCTCCTTGAAGTAGCGCGATATGTTTGCCTTACCGAGATTGAAATGAAATATGTTATTACTTTTTAAGTACATTTGCGCTACAAGACTTCTTTTTTCTTACAGGAAAAAAAAAATGGAACAAAAAGGAATAAATTTGAGCGAAGTCTACTCTTCCGATTCGGCATGTTCCTTCACAGAAACGCAATTTGAAAAGTTAAACAATTTCTCATTTTTTGTCCAAAAAGTTCCTCTGGATTTTTTGTGTCTATTCGTCTAGCTTCTGAGAACTCATATTTGTATTTGAATCTCAGTTGGAGTTGTCATGGAGCTTTTGATTGTATGTCTTATTGCACTTCAACATTTTGAAATACCAGGAATTCACATTAGCCAAAAAAGTTTCATTTGTGCCTGTTTTATGTCACATGCGATTTTTGTTATTTATACGCCTCGAGAGAAGGCATTTTGTCACTCCTTGGAAGCACAGCTTTTCATAGAAATGTGGAATATTAAATGAGGAAGTGCTCTTTTTTAGACACATTTTAGACACAGACTTTAAACTCGGATTCTTAGTAAACCGCATCAGAATTTTTACTCGAAGAATTGGCTCAAATGTTTTGAATTAAATGATAGAATCAAACTCAATGACTTTTTCGCTTTCAAAATTTAATTAGCTTAAGAAGATTAAGCAAAAATATCTAAGCTGAAATCTAATTTGTTTGTGGTGGAATCAGTTAGTCCAAGCAATTGTTCAATAGATAATATTTATCCAATAACACAATAAAATTTCTGTCAATCGTTTGCTGCAAAATCAAATTACAATATGCCATTTCTAAGGCAATCTAAGTACAATAGTGCTTTATACTAGCAACGATTCTCGACAATATTGTTGAAAGGAGTCTTTATCGGAGCGGAAACGGAAGTGTTGCATGCATTAAGTTACATGTGCATTAGAGGTAAGGAGCCCATTGTCGTAGAGCTTAACTTTTGCACATTCGAGCATTGCTCATACATCGGGGTCGACCAGTCCGTTGGCGACTGAACTTTTTTTATCGAAAGATGCAAGCGTTGAAAGACTCTATTTTTAGGACTTTTTCATGGCAGCAAAAGAAGAGAAAAGTCTTTCGAAATATTTTCGTAAATTTTATTTAACGCAGTCACGTTGAATTGTGCAGTAAAATTCGCAACAAGCAACGAAAGAACAGCAAAATTCTTAGATTTTTCATACCCGCAAAACGGGGAGAACGAAACACGAAATCGCAGTTTGCCGATCCCGCATCCAAATATAAAATCAACAATAGCGAGTACACAAAACTTAAATTACCTGGAAAGAACGTGACTGTGGCACTAAGCGAGCTGCTTTTCGAGTTGAGTTGGCGTTCGACAGTTTGCCGTTGAGCCCGAATTCGAAAACATTGCTTCGGTTTATTTACCAATATTCTGCGATGCCATATCGAATGGCTCGAGATTCTCGGAATGTATAAGGAAGATTTCAAATAAATAAGGCGTCAGATTTTTTGGAGAATTATTTTCTAAACTAGTCTCTTTAAAGATCTTACTTCCAAATTAGCCAGTGACATTCAAAACAAGTTGAAGTAATCTTCAAGGGTCTGAATTTTCTACGTTTCACGTCCATTTATGTTAAATATTCTCGCAGAAGCTCAAATTGGTTTCTTAATTTCGAGCGTCTATGAAGTGAAAAGGATAAAGAGAGCTAATTCAATTAAATCCTTGATTTCTTAGAAGCATTTCCAGTTGATGTTCACAACAAAACGAAAACACGCTGCCTTCTTCAAGTGAAAATCTCCCATCACTTCGAAAAACCAATCTCCTTAATGGAAAACAAATGCATTCCTTTTCTTTCCGTATTTATCTCCACGGTTAGAGTCATTGTGACGTCAAGCGCATTTGTTAGCGATTACACCTAATATCAATTTAGTAAAAACATTTTCCTAATGCGACCACCGAGCAAACAACTAGCCCATCTCCAGAGCGACCGCGTCCAGTCACTGGGACCTTGTTCTATAAATCTTCAACGAGAAAAAAATAAACATTTGTTTTGATGTTCACGTAGGTATTGTATCCATGCCAGAGAATAGAGAACAGTGCACAGGAATGGAATGGAGTGAAATTGAAACGAGACAATGAAAGAAAGAAATTGTTCACCAAAGAGAACCAAGAACCAAGAACAACAACTGACTGATGAGCTCACACATACATAAATGAGCTTAAATTTTGTTGTTTTTGTCATTCCTCTAAGAGGTTAATATTGTACCAAACCCTTCAAATTCTTCATGGTAACGTGGAAAAGTCCTGCTGCGACTCAAGGACGGTGAAGATAGAATAGTGTTAGAAGGAAAACATAAAAACGGTCGTTTGATTTGATGTTATTTCCGCAATGAAACAAGTATTGTGTCCCAAAGGTCGATGAATGTCTGCCTTAGATGCGTTTTATTCGATGATCGTATTTTCTTATCAATAAGGGCTGAGATTTTAATGCTTAGCATAGGAAGGACTTAAAGAAGAATCTTAAAGCGTGCGTGTAAATTTGTTCGGTTGTTTTTGGCCATCAAAATGAATGGTCTTCAACTTCCTTACCAGAAATGTGTCATAGCAAAGTATCCAATAAAACTTTTACGATGTCCTCCCAAGATACTGAGATTTTCTAATATTTTAGTGTAAGAGAGCGTTTATTGCTCTTTTTATGTGACTCCAAATAAAAAATACATTTAACTTTATTTCGCAGGATCATAAAGTTGAAAGCATTTTTGATTTCATTGTTTGAGAAATATATTTTTTTTAATCTCGTCCTTTATAATTTTATTAAAATTTTTATTTCGCAAAGTTCAAATGAATACAAAGAGAATAAGTATATTCTATACGCACTTTTGTATCCCCAACATTCTTCCACATTTTCCTCTTAGCCTTCATAATTCACACGATTATGGATTGCATACCGACAATCTGACTACAAAACATAAATAAAGACTTAAGCTTTTCTCTCGCTTTGAGATCATAATTCATGGCAAACCATTAAAGTGCACAATAAAATGGAATAAACGCTGTGCCATGTGGGCAAGAACAATAAAATAACATTGCCAGTTGCAATATATGGCAGCAGCATGGGCCGTATATTTATATGCGAATGCAATATAAAAACTTACTCATATAAAGCCATTAATGTGTGTGTTAATTAATGGCAAGCAGGACAATTATATTGTTATGACTGCCGAGCATTTGTGGCGTATATTACGCATGAATATATCATGGAAAGCTCGCATTGTAGCACACTGAATAGAATACCATCTACCATCCTAGTGAATTTCCTTTTATTTTATTTTATTTTATTTTTTTTTCCTTTGCTCTTTATTGTAATTAACCTTTTATGCCGCAATACAATTGTGTCTTCATACATAATTAAAAATCTCTGCAGTTGCATTGTTGATTATGTTTCAAATTTATTCAGCAATTTATTTACGGTTTTAATGTTGAGATAAAACTGGAAAAAACATGTTTTGCGATAATGAACAAATCCAAGCTTAAATATCTCTCATGATATAAAAAAGTTATTTAGTTCATTGAAGTCTCTTTTCAAAGCAGTTGTTCCCTTTTTAGGACTCTTAAAGTTTTCACATTAAAAATTATGGCGTTCTCTCTTAAAGAGAGACTTTTTTTTTTTAAATGGAAAATACCAAATTGTTTCCATTGTTAGTGGCTTTTTAAAATTCGCAGCTAAAATGTTAAACAGTGCTTTGAATTCAATTTTAATTTTTTAAAGCAACCATGGTGGCCATTAAAGCTGATTAGCGAACTTTCGATGCTACCCGAATCGGTTTATAAGCTTATGCAAAATTCCAGAGGCACAAAATCTGTAGCATACATCATACAGCCAGGAAGCGGAAGGGCTCTCATACAGTGCAGGAAGCCTATTGTGTTTGCCCGATCTTTCTTATTTCAAATTAACATGCTCGGTTTGAACCTTTGTTCTCATTTGCATAAATAGGAGAAGGTTTATTTGTTGGTGCTCCTATTGTGGTTTTGATTCTTTAGCTGTTTTCTGTGAAATTCGTTTTATTGCTCTTTCTTACTTGGTTAGATAAGGCCTTGTTTCCTAAAAGGAGCCATCATTTGAACAAAATGAAAATTCGAAAATTTATTAATGAGTTGGGTACCCATCCACTTCAGCCGAGAACGAGTGACTTCGACTTTTATGTTATTTTTTGATGTAATTTTGAGAAGTCTGTCTACATACAAATCAATAGTGATATGAAGCATTTTAGTTTCCTTTTGTGAGTCCTAAAAACAGTTGAATTTCTTTGTGAATTCAGGACACAGTCCGATTAACTCGTTGTGATGTATGAATGTTTTTTCGGAACATTCTATAAAAATAGCAACAAAATGGTGGCTCGTTATTCAACTAGGAATAAAAAGATTAAAGGGTATAGCACTATAAGCATAGTGATTTGGCCCCCGAAGCCTATTTCGACGAAAGTTGTTTTGCTGTTTAGGTCAATGCAAAACATATGATTTAGAGAAAATTCAAATAAAAAATCATATCTAAGACAATTATAAAGATAGAATGTTCATTCAAAACACCATATATAGAAAATTTCTCAGAAAACATTATAAAAATATTTTTCAAGCAATTTTGCTAAAACCAATACATGCTCCCGGGCTGAAGTGGCGCTATCCTGTTTTCTTGTATCATGCCTGTGATTGATATGCATCAATATGATATTTCCGTATAGTCATATCAGGTGAATTTGTGTAAAAAACCACACACAAGAATAAAAAATTGCCTAATCCTTCAGTCCAACAATAAAATGCTTTAAAATGTTCATTTTATTATTGCTTAAAAGCTTAACTCTTAACCACCTATCCCCTATTTCTGTCCTTTAACTACCTATGTGCGGATTCACAGACCCTGGTAGATAAATGCCTGTCTGTTGAGATCTATGGTGATATAAGCGAATACAGGGAATGATATTTTATATTCTTGAGCCGCGAATGAAAAAACTTACATGTTAATCGTATCATATACTTAGGGCCGGTCTTTTTAAGCCTGGTTAATAATAACCCTTGGTTATTGCCAGTGTTAACCACATATTGTGTCTTTTGAACTCTGGTTAGGTAAACAAAGTATCCCGGCTGGAAATTCCTAGAGAAATCTAGTTACTAGCTAGGGCCTAGCTAGGGCCTAGATAAATGCGCCTAACTAGCGCCTAGCTACCCTAGCTGCCCGACTTGATAAAATTAGCCTGGCGCTAGCAAGGGCCAAGCTAGAACCCAGAGAGAAAATTTGAGACAAAACTTTTTTTTATAATTATCACTTAGTTTAAATTCGTGGAACCAATGAGAGTGTACTTTGTGTGTTGAGCGTCAGCTTTGCACAGAGGCGATATCGTAACCAACGAGGTGCGAACTAGGCGATCTAGGCGGTAGCTAGAAATTACTAGCCGGGCGCTAGCTAGACGAAGCATTAACAAACTAGAAGGCGCTAGCTAGACTTTACTAGCTAAGCCCAAGATATAAACTACCTAGGGCCTAGCTAGCGCCGAGGTAGAAATTCCAGCCGGGTATGTATATATGTACGTATATTTAATTTAATTGGGTTAGAGAGACTGGAAAAATATTGGAATTCGTGATTAAATTACGGTTTGTTAACCAAATCCGAAAATGTGTCTGAAAGACGCAATTTCTTAACCTTTGATTCATAAAACATTGGTTAGACAAAATCTCTGGTAACCAAACCAGAGATATAATCAGACTTTAAAAGACCGGCCCTTAGTTTTGAAGAAGTAACAGGTTTGAAAAAATATGATTCAGAAATTCGATGTGGTCTCTGAGACCGTGTTTTAAAAATTATCGTGTGTCTGTGTCGGGTATTTTATTGTCAGGCGCGCCTGACTATAACACCCATACTTGTTATGTATGTGTAAGTATGAAGGACACCCTTCGATTCAAATGTGCCAGCAATTCATATCGCCTCAGCCACCTTGCGAGTCACACAAAAGTTCATCATTACGGCCTGCACCATAAAAAGTTTATCCAGGCGCATCCCCATTCCCATAAAAAAGTGCCTGCCTTAAAAGCTAAGGAGTGCAAATATTTATACCTGGCAAACGTAAAAAACTCTTCGCAGGATATCGATTCATACATATGTATAGGTACAGTGTGCAAAGTATTGCACCTGTTTTGTTTTTGCTTACATTTATTTTTGTAAAAGCGGTTGCCACTTTCCCGAAACTCCACAAAATGCCTTCATTTCAATAACAATTTTTTTTTTTGCAGTTTGCTTTCTGCAAAGCTGTTTAAAGGTCGTTAAAGGTCACATTTTTTTCATTTTTGCTTAGTGCCTAGTGCAAATCGATACGAGTTTTCGAACAAATTTCAATTTTCATCATAATTTGATTTTAGAGCTTTTAAAGAGCGAAAAGAAAAATTTTGATACAAAAATCAAGAGCAATTAAGGATACCTGTGAAAAAGGATTTTTAAATTGCGTTATTATTTAAAAGCTACCATTAGTTTTGTTATCCTGATAGTAAGTAAATAAATAAATAAATGAATTATTTAAAAGGTAATACATTTTTTGCCTCTCCTAAGCTTTGTATATTTTAGCAATTAAGTATATCTATTTGTGCTTGTAAATAGAATTTCGAATTAAAAAATTGGTTTTCGTTTTTGGCTCTAATTGAGTTAGCTGTTCAAATTCTATTGAAATGTTGAAAACATTAAATTTTAAGCGCCTAAATTGCTTTTATTTTGAATTTAATAATTTTGTATGTTATTGGAAAATGTAAATGCATTATCCTCTTGGCGAAGAGAATCAACTCAGAGGATCTCAGATCGCATTCAGCACGTCTCAGTGTATTATTACTGCAGCAGAGAACTTTTCGATTGAGTGATTTCGCTGAAAAGAACTTTTAATTTATGTGCATTAATTCAGAATTAATTTCCAAGCCAATTTTCTTAAATGAAGATTTTTTATGTGATATACCCGTATAACTATTACTATGCAGCAGCCAGGAGAAACAAAAATAGCGAAAAATATTATATTTTGAAGTATTATCTGCAAAATGAATTTTCATAAAAATGTTATTAGGGTAATTATTCCCTTAAAAGAGATTGAAAAAGCCGAGCTTTCTAGCATTTAATGGCAAATACACATTTAAAAGGAAACCCCTAATACTTTCTCTATCTTCTTCTTCTTGCGTGATTCAAGTCTCCCTTCCTATCCCGGGGTCCGCCAAACACGACCAGGTCGTCCATTTTGTTCTTGCGGTTGCATCATCCGAGGAAGCCCTTACAGCCTCTAGATCCCATTTTATTGTATCCATTCAACGCTGTTTCGGACACCCCCGTTGTCTGTAACTGTTTTTCCGCAAATTCACAACAATTGGAGCATCTCAGTAGCGGCTACGAATTTCCACGTTTGAATCATGATCAAAACGAGTCAGCCCGGATATCCAGCGGAGCATAGTTGTTTTCAAAGCACTTAATCTTATTTCTGCTACTTTCGTTAAGGGTGGACACTCAGATCTATCAAGAGCGACAGGTCTGATGACTGTGCGGTAAATTTTGGATTTTAAGCGGTCGTTTATCTTTTTATCGCACATAGCCCCAATCGTTGAACGCCACTTTAGCCAAGCAGCGTTTACTCTCACGAGCGGTCGCCCCTCAAGTAGCCTAATACTTTCTCTATATCTGAGAAAAATACCAAAAATTCGGTTTTACGAATTCTGAAATAAAACGTACACATAATCCCTAGTGACCCATGAACCTATATATGTTCTTTGACAAAAAAAAACCAAGATTTCATAGCAGTTTATGAAACTTATCGGTAAATATAGGTACTTTCTACATTTGGATTAATCAGAGCTTGTCTAAATTTTCTTTCTCGATCTCAAAATGTTCGGCCGAGAATTAAGCTGCGTTCTTACTTATGGCTATATCTCGTAACGCATTCAATATTTCTCTTTCCTATCTATGACAAAGTTTCAGCCCTGGACTCGAAACAAATAGTTATGGTGCTAACTGATCCGAAAAAAAATCCGTCTTATATCTACTAATTGCAGGAATCTAAAAAATCTTACGTTTTGTTTGACCTCTTTTTAACATTTCTGGCCTGTAACTCCCAAGCTGTTGAAAATTATTTTAAAAATTTTTTAGATCAGAGTAGAGGAAAAATATAACTGCTCAACTTCTTCAAGAACACTTACTGCATCTTAAAGCTCCTTGACACCGTTTTGCCACTGCAAAGCTTAACAGTTCTTTAAAAAAATCAGAAGAAAAAACTTAAAATTACCCTTTGAATATGCTCATCCAACGCAGATGGCTTAGAATTGTGAAAATAATTTGGAATTCAGTGTTGCATTGTTTCTGTCGAAAAATCTTAAAATGTTTCACTTTTTTAATACGTTATGGAGCAAAGGTTTAATTAGACCCAGGCCCGTTCGCACGTGGGATATTTTGGTTCTAACCCCCCTTATCGACGGTTTGAAACTTTTTTTACTCGGCATATCAAAAACTTTGTTGAAGGCATAGCTTGTATATTCATGTTTCCAACATATCTTGTGAACAAAAAATTAACAAAGATATTTTGGCCTCTAGGAATCGATTAGTAACACAGCGTAACGTAATGATACCATACACACTTGAGTTAAAACCACCCATGAGTGATTCCTGCGCGCGGGCCTGATAAAACCAATTACAGCGAAATAATTTTATGTTCGGGCTCAAAGCTTCGGAAACAAATATTTTGGGGATTTGGAATTTTTCCTGAAATAATAATTCAATCTTTTCCTTCAATTTTAGTATTTGTCTGTTACTTTAGGACTTTATGTTCGAACTCTTTATAGGTACCTACGAAAGCTCTCGCGAATCAAAAAAAAATAGAAAGATTCCTAATTTACGATACTCCTACAACTAAATAATTGGATTTGGGAAAGTCGCTCCCCATATCAGGACACAAATTCGTCATGTGTCACCATGCGGGAGACATACGAAATGACGGATCTTTTCACGAGTCTCAAGAATAATATTTTCGTCTGTGATAATGATATCATTTCACGAATTGCAGGCAAAATTTTTTGAAATTTTTCAAAAAAAAAAAACTTTAATAATGCACACAGTTGCAATTATCCTCTTCAAATCTCTCGGATATTATTGATTGAAAAACATATTTTTACACTGCGGCTTTGTCATTACGAATGTAATCCATTTTTCATATCAGCCGAAATGTCAAAACCATATTTCACTTACATCGCAGCTCGAACATCGTGACTGACAAGTCTGGCGATGCATTCACGTCATGCAGTTTCGTTATAAAATTTTCATGAAAGGCTTGAGTATTTCACATTTTCAGTTCAATACTCAGACCATCCACACATCCACGCAGCACATCTGCATATACAGACCGGCGAGCACGTTCTCCGGAACTCACGGATAGCTTGGCGTTCAGATATTCAATAACGGAAATTCATTAAACGAATGCAAACAGGGGAGCTTGCGTAAGCTTGGCAGCTTTTTCGATTATGTACGGCAAATATTGAAGTAGACGATTTGCATGAAATCTTTGCTGTTGAAGCGCACCACCACCCGTCGGTTTTATGTCTATATTTAAGTTATTCCAATAATCCTGGTACGTTCACCGTCACCCATGGAGCAAATGATAATTGCATTCAGCCCATTGAGTGATAATAATGAGTCAAAAGTTTAATCACACGACGACAATGGCGGCGCTTTGCTATTCAAATTAAAGGCAGCAAAAGAGCAAAACACTCGAACAAATGCTTACGATGCATCTACGCTGTATTAATGAGGCATTAGAACAGTGATTTCCAAACATTTTTGGCCGTCTTTTGGGTTAGGTACTTGCGAGGGAATTTTCAATTTCCTTCATTGCAAAAGGCTATAGTTGAGGGATAAGAAAAGCTATCATATACAGCGGACCCCTGGTACTCCGACAAATGTTTTGCAGGGTAGTGTCGAATAATCGAAGTTGTACACTCAGAGAATTATGACAATCTAACTTTAAGAATAAAAATCTAAAATTTAGTTTGTAACATTCTTGCATTTTTAATCTTGAAATATTGTCAATAAGATTTAAAATCTCAATTTCAAGCAATTTTTCTTAATTTTTAGTTCGATAATTTTAAAACGGAGATCCTAATCTTGAATTTTAGAACGCATTCTTGATTTTTAGTTTGATGCTCTTAAACGGAGATTTTAATCTTGAATTTTAGAACGCATTCTTGATTTTTAGTTCGATGCTCTTAAAACCAAGAGCGTAATCTTGAATTTTAGAACGAACTCTTCAATTTGAGGAACACGTTCTTGGAAATTCGCAGACATCGCGTCATTGTTGCTTGTATCATTGAACAGAGCGGACGTGTTTAAGTGTGATAGACATTATTGATATAATTGAAATTTCAAATTTCACGAGTCCTCCTGTACATTTATATCCAATAAACAATGGGAAAACATATCTAAGACCGAAGCTATTGTAAAATTAATAAATTAAATAAATACAAGCATACATTTATAAAAACAATTTGGATTTTATTCGAACATTAGGAATCAAATGAAAAATAAAGCTAAGTTTAGACTATATGACAAAATGCTACTTATATGTCAACTTTGAGAAAAATTTCTCACAATTCCTAAAATTTTTCTTAAAAATTGACTTTATTTTTAAGAAAAATTTTTAAAATTGTGAGAAATTTTTTTCAAAGTTGAAATATATGTAACGTTTTGTCATATAGTCTCGACTACGCTTAAGATTTATACGAAGAATACATTCTTAAAAATATAAGAATCAATTCTTAATATTAAGATTTTTTATAAGAATATATTCTGGTAATTGATCTTAAAAGTAGATTTAAAACAAGATTTCATTCTTTGGTACTAAGAATTCATTCTTAGTCGAAGATTTTTAATAAGAATTCAATCTTAAAAATCGCTCTTAAAACAAGATTTCATTCTTTGTTGCCAAGAACTCATTCTTAGTCAAAGATTTTTTATAAGAATTCAATCTTAAAAATCACTCTTAAAACAAGATTTATGCCAAGATTATGATCTTAGGTCCGATCTTAAAAAATTAAGATTTTCTTCTTGGAATTAGATTTTTCGCATTTAACAGACTATTAAGTTCGAAATGATTTGATTTTGGTCATTTATTCTTATATTTAGCACGTTTTTTCTATGAGTGTAGGATTATCGAGTACTGCCTAAGAATTCATACAGTCCGGAATCTTGTAGAAATTAGTATCTTGTAATCCGACAACTGCAGATCCAATGATTAAATTCTACATACATATTTGATATACCCTGAAGTACAAAATTCGACATTTTTCAATATGGAGACCCCCTGAATAATAGTCATGTCAGATTATTGGAGATGCCGGATTAGTCAGGGGCTATATTACTGTGGGTCCACTATAATTATATATATGCAGTTCTAAAGAGAAGGGGTAAAAGGAATGACTTCGCGAGAGCTAGATTCCAGGAAAAGGCTCGCGATTAAGAAGGGAATTTCCATTAAAATTAAAGTTAGATAGTTTTCAATCGCCTTGAGGTAATTGCTGAAGGGGTCCTCCATTCAATTAAAGCGGCGGGCTCAAATTCAAAATTCTTCTCTTTCGACCGGACTATGTAGAATTTTTCCTTTTAGGAGGATTACTAAATTGGTATTATTTGTACAAAGAATTCTCTATGTATGCCAAAGGTGTATTTGACGGGGTGAGGATGGGACCATGGCTCCCCGTTTTACATGGAAATGTTCAATCTAAATCAACTTTATCGTCATGATTTAAACGTCAAGGTCTCACAGAACCTCGCTTTGGAACTGCTGCCTCAAAAGGCATTCCACATATATTTCAAAATGGGACACATCTCTGAATTTCGCGCTTTCAAAGTAAACATAGCACACATTTTTGAATGGTGTGTGAAATGCAACTCTTTCCAATTTATAAACGGCTGAGTTATCAAAATCAATGAACCAAAAATTCAGTCACACCGGAAAAATCCTTTGAATATTGTCTCTTTTCAAGATAATACTGCTATACTGAAGTAATTATCCCAAGCTAATTACCTGACCTACATACATACTTAGTTATTTGCTATAAGAAGAAAATAATTTGCAAAAATCAAATTTTTCTTCCTAGGTGCTCTAAAAGTTCCTTATCCTTCAATTAAGGATGAGCGAAATTAATTGGAAAGTTTCTTTTTTTTTTTTTTTGTGAAACCATTTTTGGTGAAACCTTCTTAAAGTTGTTCCTTTCAAAACTTGACTGGCACTGTAGCGGAAAGCGAAAGGCTCCTGTTACTTCGTTTGCAATGTCATTTATGTGAAAGTTTTTTTCGCCGAAATTTAAGGATGATGACAGCTGACGTTCTCACTGCTACGCCATTCTTGAGCTTTTTCCTATTTTCGAATTAAGTTTCGAGCGCAGCTGACAACGTCGCAACGTTGCACAGTGGGATCGCTTCATATATCTTGAGGGAAAAAATAGAAGAAGTTTCCCTATCATAATGAAAATTGGTATACATGGTTTAATTGAGGTAATTAAGATATAAACCAAAATTCAAATGTAATTGCTCAATCCCTTGGGGCACACCCTGTAGACTTCCAGTTTTTTTGTTTTTTTTAACAGTTATGGATTTTTCTTATCGGGACATTGCTCTTTTAGATGAAGTCACTAAATCATAAAAATAGGATGGTCGAAAAATCCAATTTTCTCCGCTCAGATCCCACTGTGCGTTGTGCGTCCTTGTTAAAACGAGTCCAAGTCCCCTCGACTACTGCGTCGGATGACAATTCAGATTAATATGATGCGGAACTGAAGACAAGGAAATATGAAACATTTATTCATAATTTAGTGTGACTACACTCCGCAAATGATAGTTGAAATGGCAGAACATGATGAGGCGATTTGTAAGCCGGCTTAAGTACAGCAGCAACAGCAACGAGAGCATTATGTGTGTTTGTTATACAAGTTGGTGTAACTTTACCGTTTATCGTCCTTTTCTGGTATTAGGAAATTTCCATTTTTCGTGCTTATAACTCATAAGCAGGGAAAAAGAAGCCTACACGCCTCCCCCTGCCTACTTAATAGGCGTGTTTTCGTTCATAGGAAAATTGTTTATGAGTTAGTTTTCATAGAGGTAGAGGAGAATGGAGGAAGAAGTAAGGAGAAAGAAGAAAAGAGAAAAGAAGAATGCGAACACACAATTTCCTCAGTTAGCTGTTTATATGAGAATGAGAATGGAGCCTTCTAAAATTCATAGAAGTTGACGGAGACCTTAAGCCTAGTGATTGTTCGGTTTCCACGTTAAAGGTAACAAAGTTATTACTTCCGAGAATCACTTCCTCTGCTATCCCTGGAATCTAGTTGATTACAACTTTCTAAAGACCGCTTCAGCAAGTTCTGATTCCAGGGAAAGAAAATATTATGTAAGTCAAAAACATGAACAGCAGTGCCACATAAGAATACAGTAAGACCTGTTTTCCAAGGATAACAAGAAATCTTGAGCTTTTAAAAAAAATCTCTTATTAAGGTTCTCCATTTATTGTATGTATATTTCCAGCGCTTATTTGTATTCACTCCCCTAGCGGGACTCTAATCTGAATTGTGCTTGAAAGCTGCTGACACATTTTTACGACGGCATTTTATCTGAAGCGCTTCACTTCTTTACGGCTTGACATCTGCAGCAGTCCAAGCTGAATGTTTCCATGAAAATTTTAAGCCCGCGCAAAAATAATTTCACGACAACTCAAAGCGGGCGAAACAGACGAGCTTTTCGTTCCCATTTTTATGGTTCACATGCCAAAAGAAAAAGTGGCCAACGTAAAACGTCAACAGTCATTACTTCCGTTACATAGACATGGAACACAGAAGAGACAGCGGAGCGCTGCCTCAATTGCGTACTTCAAAGGATCCGTCTATGTTTTTATGTTTATTCTCATTTAATATGACCATCTTCAGCGGGTAAATTAGTTTTGCGCAACTCTTGTAACACATAGGGCCAAACTCTATACAATGACATGCCCGTTTGTTTTTTGAACCATTTCTTCAACCCTTTGTGGGCTCATCTCTTCCGAAACGGCTCAGTGGGACACAACTTAGAAGCTAAGATTTCAAAATAAATAGGTATATAGTATATACTATTTATTATATAGGTATGATATATCATGATGAAAATAGAGTGCAAGAGAAAAAGGGGATTGTTCTGCCCACTGCAAAGGGCTTACTTATTAAAGACATTTTTCCAAGGCTGAGTTCATCAAAGCCGGGATGGACCGAATTTAGCTTTTCTTTATTACTCACATGATATGCAGTTTGATTGGACCATAAGAATTCGAATTTATTGAAGCATAAAAAGGTGTTTTAGATCTTGTTTTAAAAGTTTATGTTGCAATAGTCGTTCAATTTTTACAACTGAGCTTTATAAAATCTTTATGTTGTTCTTAAATGTAGACCACTTTAAAGTGACCAAATATATTTCTTAGTATATAATTGATCGAAGTGCAAAATATTAGTGGTATATCACCAGAGAACTGCTTTGAGTTGCTCGAGCATGTTCGAACACCTTGCTGAAAATTCAGAACACGTCGAATATCAAACTTCTCCAGCTATGTGTTCGATTCGAGTTGCACACGCGAAATCTTATTTCGAGTTCGAGCACCTAACTCGAATTTTGTTGTAACGTTATTCAAGACTCTCATTTCGGGTATGTTATACGCAAACTAATCCGAAACAAATACTCAAACTCGAGTGTCTAACTCGATATATGGGTATAGAAATCAGAAAGGCATAGTGCGTGAAAATATCAGAGTACAAAGCGAATGAAGTAAATAGTGCGTATGTACATGATGGGCCTGCTCAAATATGACTACATTATACATTTAATTGCTGATTGACACTCTATCATACATATTTTTCTGTAGAAAAACGTAGATAAGACTATTGAGATGCACTCGAGTTTATTGGTATGCACGACTTAAAAACACTCGAACCCGAATCAGAGTAAATGAAAAGAACTCGAGTTTAGCGCACAACATGCTCGTGTTGAACTCATGCGCACACGAGACATTACGATTGTTGTACTAAAGGGTTTGATTCAAACCAAATTGATCCACACACTCGAGTGTACACAAACACTATGTATCCGAATTGCAAAATATTAGTGGTATTCACGCAGCTGTGGAAATCCGAATGTGCAAATTTTGCACTGGCAAAGTTTCCACTTCTGCGTGAACGATCCTGTTAGCAAGGTGTATAAATTAGGCGCGATATTAACGAATCTTAAAACATTATAGCTTTAATTATAAATAGGTAGTTACTTTAAACAAATCTTTTATATGGAAATGGTTGACGCAGTAGGCTTGGGCTTTACAAATTTCCACACAACATGGCGCAAATTTTGCCCATAAAAATCGATGTGCAATATTTTCCCGGCCGCGGAATTTTTTTCCATACAAATAAAATTTGCACAATCGCAAAATTTGCGAGGGTGCAAAGCTTGCACACCTGCTTGAATCCCACTATTGACTTATATCTTCGAAAATCCCAACCGGCTGGCTGCAAGTTATTTTCAAAGTTCATAATTAATTACTGCTCAATAAGTACACAATTTAATGGTGTGCATAAATAACAAGTTAACCCATCTCGTTCGCGTACAAAGCTTTGGCACTCCCGCAAAAGATTTGTAAAATTTCCGTAGACGCCATGCAAACCAGCTTTGCCCGTCTCCGATACCGGACGAACGAGCAGGAATGCCTCAAACCCGAAAATAAAATGGAGCTTAGCCGGCGCAAGGACTCCATGGTATGCTTGTGTGAAGTTTTTCATTCCCTTTTAGTGAACTGATTTCGGAGCGGCAGAAGTCTTTCTAAATACATACAAATGTGCATACATACATGCATTCATTGATTATAGTGAGTGTATACCATGATTGAGAGTCGAGCGTGAACGTAATTGGAATGCTAAAGACAAAGTATGAGCGGCATTTACCGTTCAAATCAATATGCAAAAGACCGACCGATGCACACATGCCACTCATCGTGTTGATAGGACTCGATAGCCACGACATGTATTGCCAGCACACGGATCGAATTGATTCCAATCAGAGCTTTTGCTGCTCCATGCTAATCGGTTGCTTATAAAATCTTAAATGACTTCGTGACGTTTTCAAGGAAATGACATTTCCGTTTGCTCACACGGAAGCAGCAAGAATTTTCTTGTTTATTCCAGCAATTTTCTCGCAAATTTTCATTTAACGAACACTAATTGCTTTTAAATTGACATTTTAGACTTAAAAAAATGTCCATCGATTTACGTCGTCGAACGAAAAAACAAAATTTTCTCAGTCGGAATAAAATTCAAGGAATATTCCTGCAAAATTGTTTCCAGCAGAGTCGAGTGATTTAAGCATGTTTTTCGAATCTTTTTGTGTTGCCAAGAGAAATACTCCAAATTTATTGTTGTCGGCTTTTTATTTTTTCTGTTTTTACTTCGAAGTTTGGCCAATGTTTTGCATGTTCACAGAGAGGCGTCGAAATGTTGACTCAACACTGTTTTGTGTTCGTGTTGTCCATGTTTTTATTGATTCCTTTCTCCGAATTCTATAACATTTTTTGGGAGCTCCCCAAATGGCGAAAACAATCAACAAACCCGGAGTAAGCTAACATTTGAGACCCAAGCGAATTAAAGCTGAGAGTAAGCATTCGTGGCAGCTGAACATCGAAAGTAATCGAAGCCATTCACACCATCATCCAGCGCATTGTTTCAGATACATGATGATTCCCAGGACCACGAACAACAAAAAGGAAATGTTTATTCTTTGAATGTTTTGAGTTTATAATTTAACGTGGGACCCACTCTCGACCACTGCTCGCAAAATATTGTCAGAGTCGGAGCTGAAAGTTTGCGAATTTATGAACCATGGCAGAGATAAAGAAACTGGAGAAACTACACACGGAAAATGCAGATTGTTCGGAAGAAAATAGAAACAGAATTGTCGGTCTCGGCGAATCTCCACGGTACTGGACAACATGTTCGCTCTCATATTTCCAGTTTCTCATAACCATTTTTCCTGAGCAAATGTTTATTGCACACAAGTTGAAAGCGTTGGCTTCGCTTTTAACCGAGCACAGAATTAACTTGACAAACTTGAGAGTTGACCATAAAAAACATTTATGAATGAGGAGAGACTGGTTGCTCGTGTTTTCGAATGGAATTAAACTCCAAAGAGCCGCACAAGCGAAGGAGATAAAAAATTACAGCTCGAGCGAGTGCTTTATCTGTCCCAAAATGAGCGAATCCACTCAATGGAAGCCATCGCAAGACTATGCAGAATTTCGTGTAGACGCTGTGAACTGTCTGAGCTGCACTTAAATTTGTTTAGTAAATCAGGCGGACGAAACATGGAATCATCAATTAAATTGAGCAACTCTTCTTGAAAGTCCAGAGTTTAAATTGCGAATTTCAACAGCTTGAAGCTAACATTGTCCGGCAGGATAACATTGCACACGTGTTGAATGCCGAATGCACAGCTTTTTTTTTTTTTTGGTCTTGTTGGGTGTTCTGTGAGTCCGCTCTTCTGCTGTCCTGAGTTGTGGTCCATTCCCGTCCACAAAGCAGCGTGTAGAATACCGGCTGAATTCATTGCTCGGTTTTGTAAGCTCACATGCAAAGCTAAGCCAATAGGATTACTTGCTTTGGGATGAAGTGAAATGGAATAGGTGTATATGCATTGGGGACATAAAAAACGAAGTAGGTACCTTGGCAGGGAAGAATTCGGAGACTTAACTGGGCTTCAGTGAGCTCAACATTCATGGAATTGTTGCAAGGCGAAGAACAAAAATCGTTTCGGTGATCAATAGCGGCCGATCGGTGTGAGGTTTAGCTCTAACGAAACTTAATGAATTCTCTTATTATGGAAATTCTTACCGGGCCTTCTTCATTCGAACCCTTGAACCGTTCCTCTTGTTCATTTTTCATTACCTCGGCCATATTCTGCGAGACTCCAGGTACGCCAGACATTGTTGTCTTTAAATTAAAAGCTTTTTTTAAGTGGCTTTGTGGAAGCTTATGTTTGATCTAGAGGAAAAACGAAATTTTTTTTTGTTCCTTTATTTCAACTTTCCCTCTGGACTCTCCCTTTTGCTTTTGTGATATAAGCTCATCTTTCAAAACGATTCCCGTATTCGCCATCCAACTTTCTGCGACATTCATTTCTGAAATTGTTTACATTGTCATCTGCAAATGGAATGGAATTATGACTATTCCAGTCAAGAAATACCAAAAAGGTATTTACTTAATGCTCTGCCTTTTTTTGCGATCTTCTCTTTCTAGCTTTTCTCATTACTGTCTTATTCTTTTAAAGCACACCAAATCATAATTTAAAGAAGAGCATTTCTTGACGAAGTCTATGCATTGAAATTGTACCAAAAGCTGTGATAGCCTAAAGATGGACACAAGAATTCTTCAAAAAAAGTTCATTTGAATGTCCTTCAGTGTTTAAGGTGGAAGGAATTCACCCAACTGAGACATAATGAATAAAAACGAAAGCTGAAAAAATAAAAGAATAATAATAAACGTAAATAAAGAGGAAAATTGTGTGTTGAATATTTTATGAGCTTTGTTTAAAAAATTTATAGAAAACGTCGGCCGATATTTACTCTGCCAAATGGCAAATTTTATTCACACTCAGATGCGTCGTACAACGATTGTTTGGCCAATCTAAATACGTTTTATTTATTGAAAAACAGGAAAATTTCGGTTTTGTATTCATTGGACGAAAGTAGAACAATAATTCAAGCAATAAAAAAAAAATACCTCAAAGGTTCGAAGAGATATTTTGGAATTAGAAAATGCTGCAAGGGAGCATATGCCTGAAACTGTGGGAATTGTGGAAACCATAAATATAAAAAATATAGAAAGCTATAGAAAGGAAACGATTTAGAACAATTCAGACTTTAATTTGATAAATAAAATATTTGATTTTATTCACAATTGATTACTTAGAACAAATAAATAGACGCATAACATATTTCATTGACAATTCGAAAGTTTTCTTTTTGTCATCCCACAGGCGGATGCAGAGGCGGTATTTTATCCTTTTTTGGTGTTCAAATTCCATCCGAAATGCGAGGAATGGAAAAGAAAGACGTTTAAAAATTTTCGCAATGCCTTAAAACCATTCGAAATAAAGAGTTTTGCCTCGGCGCCTCTCTCCCATGGCCATAAATTATTCTCACGAAGCGGTAGCCTTCAAATGCCTGTCATTGCCAGGCCGTCAAAATAACAAAGAGTGCAAAACAAATAATTGATTAAATATTCAAATGAGCAGCGAATGATTGACAAGGTTTTCAATTTGAATTTGCTCTTTTGGAAAATCATTTGTTCTTTTAATTTTCTTTTATCTTATTTATTGAAATTTTCGATGAATATCGAGTTTATGTATTTGTTAAGATTTTTTCTTAAATTCCATTAACTGGGAGAAATACCAATGCGCGATCGTCTGTGTTTAAGGGAATCTGCAGCTGAAGCAACACAGGAATTTTTTGGCTTTCTCACGGGTATGTTCAATCAATTAAATCATAAAAAATTCTTAAAAACGCTTCAACTTTTATTAAATTCTTTCATCCTTTACAATATAAAAAAATATTTTCAACTCATCAAATATGAAAGGGATTAATTAATATCAACAGAAATTGTTCAATTTTCCCCTTAAATATAAATTTAATGAATTGGACCGTTTACTTTGAGAGTTTTTTCTTTTTCGAGATATTAAGTGGTGCATGCCCAAGTAGCAAAATGTGGTATTCATTCGGTATTTCATTTCTTTATTCACACTTAATATGATCAGTTTTTGGTATTTGAATCCTCCCTTCTTTAATGTCACTTAGATCGGATTTAAAGTAGAGCTGTCACTTTGGTTTTAAATTGGTATTTAATATCCTTCTTAAAGCAGTCTTAGATGGTTCTGAAATTAGTAGCCATATTCGAAGCATTAAATCGGTATGATGGGACGTATTTAATACTTCGAATATCGTACTTAAATTAGTAAAGTGTTTTTCATCAACGTGTGCTGTCAAAATGGAAAAAAATTATGGCCACCCTGCATTTCAGTCCGGTGTCGACCACCGAAGGGAATGGTGTACGCTCGGATGTTAAACTTTTCCTAATCAAATTATTATATTTGTATTCCTTCTAATTTGCAGCAATACTTACGATTGTACGAAATTTAAAATGCTTACGAGTTAATCTTTGCAAATTATTTGACTAAAGAAAAGTATATACTAAAACCCCACATAAAAACACATTTTTAAGCACCAGCGCATTGATTTCAGCGTAATTGTTTTACAAAAATATTTCATCAATTCAAACAATTATGAAGGCGCGTGAATTTTGAAGGGGGTAGCAGGTGTAATTTCACCGAAAAAGTCATTGCGTTTGTAAAATCGCTTCAATTTGGCGTAACGAACAAAAACCAAAGTCACTTATTTTAATCATAGCATTGATGAACACAAATATCTTGTCAATAAAATTTTAGACAGAACCAACACCCTCTGCGAATTATGTTTTCGTTTTCATTTTATCATTAGTATTTAAATCAATGGGATAAAAAGAGATAGAGAATGTTTTTATAAACTTATAAGCTGTGCTGGAGTTAAGAAGCCTTTAAGAAGATAGAAACTAGAACTTGAAACTTCGCTTTCCTATTTAAGTGGCAATTAAGATAGAAATACGCTTCTCAATTTCTTCTATCGGACCGCCCACATGGGCCCTTTTGCACTTAATTTGGATTTTAATATGTCTTAAAGACGGAGTGCAAACCTTTTGTAGCCTTCTTCACTACTTCTTTAAGTTATGATAATAAACATTTTTGTTACTTGGGTGTCCATTAGCCAGCACCCGCCACCACCCAGTAAAACTGCGAAGTCTTTAGAACGGGTGAGCTTAACACGAATCCAAAAACTAAATTAACCAACGGCCTTCAATTTTCCCTCAAATCCGTCTAGAGCCGTAAAATAGAAAAATGGAGTTACGCCACTTTCAAAGTGAACGGTTCAATTTTTCATGAAAATATTTCAAGTTCTATCAATCTGTTAAGTTACCGAAAAAAGTTTGAGTTATTATCAGGCCTCGGATTTTAATGACTTTTATAAATTTAAAGCATACTTTATGGGGCAAAATTTTTTCATACCAACATTTTGCGAATAATTTGAATCCTAACTTTATGTGAATTGAACAAAATTTTTACTCCATAAAGTATGCTTTAAATTTATACAAGTCGACAAAAACCGAGCCCTGGTTATTATGATTTTCGTGTTAGTGAGTATATTCCCTAACTGAATCCAAATTTTCAAGCGCGGCGCTTATGAGGAGGGTTGACCCCTAAATTTTGCAACTTCAATCGACTGGCAGCAAGACTAAGCCACCTCCCACAGGTGGCAGCAAATGATTATTCGCTTAGTTAGCCATTTATCTACCACTCAGCAAAATTTCAACCGCGGCGCAGATCGCGCTTTTTTGGCCATTTTTTCACCCATTGGGGGTCGATTTGCGCCCCTTATGCCACCTCTCTGAGGTGGCAGCAAACGATTTTTGTGATGTACGAGTAAAACCCCGTCTTTTAAGATACATTTGGAATGCGGCGCTTATGAGGAGGGTAAAACACGTGCTAGCTCCCGCACTATTATAATATCTCAAAAGCATCAAACGTAAAATGGAGCTCCTAAAAATATGCAGGAGTTTTTTTTATTTCGACCACCAAACTGTTCGCAAATAATATTAAACGAGAGCACTTTAAATGCTTAAATTATTTTAATTTTGAACTCGCTTGAATTTTGGAAAAGTGGATAATGTATTCGGGTGTTTTATGCCGCGGTTCAACTCCCCCTATTAATCGCACTTAAATTCCACTGATTTCATCTCTCAAAGCGAGCTTTGGTGAATGTGGTTTGCTCCTTGAATTGTGTTTGTGTTTGTTGCTTTTGTTGTTGTTGTTGGTACGAAACAAAAACACAACTAGCCACTGCTGGAGCATTACGTGGCATTAACATCTCAAAATGAGTAGGTATACAGTGCTGTTATACGGATGATGACTATGATAATGATGAGCATAAGAAAACACTACTCTTCTCAAATCTACTTTCATTTTGCGGGAATATCTAAAATGGAAATAGCACCACAAAATTTGTTCAGAGCAGAGAAATGTGCTGAGATTATGTTATATACATTTGTTACGTAAATGTTGGGGCTGTGTTGTACTTTGATTCACCTTTTCGAAGAACATTTTTGCGGTCTAAGCACTTCGGAAATTGAGGATTTTCAGTTTGAAATGTTTCTATTACAACTTGTCTATGCAAAGTGGATAGTAGATTTCACATGTACATACATACAGACGGTTGTATAAGCCCAAGATTTGGTTCTTAATTTAAAGTTGAAGGAAATTTTTGGTATAAATACACACACACACACACAAATGCTGGAATGTTCATCGTAATGTGTGTTTTGTGCCATAGCCTCTTTTATTGCCAAGCCATCATGGTGCGAATGAAATGCAAAAGTAATAATCGTAAATGGTAAAATGTAAATTTTCCTTTTCCGAAATATTCTATTCACACATTTACGAGACTCGATTCAACGAAATAGCTATTAAGACTAATAGAAATGCTAATGTAAGGCACATGTTTAAATTGTATCAATTCGATTTTCCGCTCCACACTTTGAATCCTTTCATTTGTTTAAGTGCTGGTAATAAATTGAGCTTAATTAGGGTCATTTCAACCAAAATCTATATAACACTTAAGCTGCTCAAATAACGATTTTCTTGCGTAAAGTCTTTCGTATCGAATCATTTGAGTTAGGGTTTGGGTATACTTAAGTTATTGCTTTAAAATTAAATTGCGCATTACAAATACACTTAAACTAAATATATAAACCAAAAAAGGGAAAAACGATAGTTTGAATAAATATTTCAAATATGTATATATAATTCACACATTGGCTTAATTTTAATTGGAAAATCGGACGATGTTTAAACCAACAAATCCCTGAAGATGGCAACCGAAAATTCGGATGAAAATAAAAATCAAATTAAAATTATGAAAATCGACGTCAGACACGTTGTTTAAGTTAAACATAAGAACTATGAGGGATCAAGTAATTAACACAAAAATTTTCTATGAAAAGAAAAAGAGAATTCTCATTAGACTTGGCACTACACTGCGTATGAGCAATGTTGGGAGGTGCATTGTTCATACGCCCGTTCAATGCCATTCAGCTCAAAGTGTGATAGAACTTATTGCAAGGTTGATGTTAGTTTTATGTGTATGTGTTACTGCTGTAGGCTGTATTTGTATGTAAGCTGTGTGTGTTAAGGTCATTATTTCCCGAAAGGTCTCAAAAACAAAAAGTCATGTTGAAAATGTTGGTACATTCGCAATTGCTTTGCTGTTTTTTTTTAATGGTGCCAGTTTATTTCTGAGTGTTGTCATGGACATTGCTTCATATGTCTAGTCTCCCAAAAAAAGAAAAAAAATTGATGCTTTGAAATACTTAACGGTCACTTTCATATCAGACTAAAGTGAGCAGGAAGTGAAAAAGTGAAAGCTAGAAATAATAACAATGGTGACGCTTTTCTTCTATACGGCAATCTTTTCTTTGGTTCCCTTGAATAGAGGCAATGTTCAGTTGTTTTTTTTTAATTATTTTTTTTCTGCTTTGTAAAGGCAAGATTTATATAACTTCACTTTTTTTCAAAGATATGGACTGTGGAACTCATTGTTATACTGGAAAACGTAAATACATTCAAAACTCAATTTCACACAGGGACGTTTATGGAATGAAGTGGGTCGTTTGCTGAGGTCTTGGTTTTTTTTTAAAGAACAAAAGAATGAAATTTTTTATGTAATGAAAAAGTCCTTCGTATTTATTTCGAATAATATCCTAGCTCAATATTTAACAAACATATAAATATTTGAATTCATAAAGTATGGGGCATAATAAAATGGTATAGGATTATTGTTTTCTTACTAGGGACGATGTCACTTTATATATTATATATTCAATCAATCATAATGTCAATTTGCTGTTGATATCGTAAAACAGGTCAAGACAATTACCTTAAGCAAACGATTACAACAGCCAAGGCACGACGAAGGATTGCACTACCTCAAGGCAAATCGCCATCCATTGTATCATTGGATCGCCATGCAAGATTACTCAGAGCAAATACGTACAAAGCACTAAGCGGACTTAAATGATTCAATTCTGGAATGTTGTTTCAAAAATCCTGCTTTAAGTTTTCTAAAATTACTACTGTCCTTATGCAGTGGCGTAGTGAGACATTTCGGCGCCCGGGGAACAATGCACGAAGCGCCGCTCCCTCCAACCGGCCTCAATAAAAATAGCTTCATAAAAATTGAAATATGGGCATTTCCATTTTGACGTGACGTGACATTCGAACGAAAAACAAAATTTTTTTTAAATGAAGAATTGCAAATTTAAAAAAAGTTTTTTAATATTTGCATACTAATAAAGTAGCACTATGTTCAGTAAAAAAATTAGACCAATAGACCATAAGGATTTGATTATTGAAGCAAAAAAGTGTCCTAGCGTTACGTTACGAAAAACAGAAGTGGGTTTTTGACTTAGATTACAAGAATGCAAAACTCTGCTAATTTCGCAAAACTTTTCGTATTAAACTTATAGCAATAAGATTGGAAAATATAAGAGTTCATTTTCCAAGTTTTAAAATTGTAAAATCGTTTGTCGTTCGTTTTTTATTGGCCTTAATGACCTGGCGTTACGTTACCTGGCGTTACGTTACTAAAATTTCAAAAGGGTTTTAGTCATGAAAATAGTCTTTTATTTTAACCTTTTTTCCTTTTAATTCATAAATTCTGGTATTATAAATAGAAGGGCCAACAACAAATTTTATCAAAAACAATATTTAATTGAGCTTGCGTAATTAGAAGATAATTATCAACTTATTCGTTAAAGAATTTTTGTTGTTGTTGTTTTGGTTGATTCTTCTGAATGGTATTATTAAGGACGATAACTTCCATTGATCAGGTTATTAAAATGGCCCAAATTTCATAGATAAAGCACTTTTAAAGGTAATTTAAGAAATACAAATACAACAAAATAGGCCTTTTCCTATGTTTTACAGAAATGAGGGCTGACTATAACCACCAATCTTCTTAAATAGTGGAATTCAGATGTGTTACTATGATAGTACATACCCAAAAATTGTTTTAAAAAACTGGGCATTTTCATTTCCAGTAGACCTTTCTGTGGAAATGCCCATATGATTTGGCGCCCGGAGCGGCTGCCCCTTTGGACCCTCCCCTTCGCTACGCTACTGTTCTTATGAGCTACTAAAAACGATAAACAAAATTTCAAAGGTTGTGCTAGACTCGCATTTAATCGCACTGCTATTGTTACCAACACCGCTGTATAATCAATTCATTCGATTACATAAGACAAACTAATTTATTGCGAAAAAGAAAATCGAATAACATTAATCAAATCGATTGAAAGACAGAAAGATTGATAGCGATGACTCAAATGCTTTCTATTTCCACAGAAATAAGTTCGATGAGGGTCACTGGGCAGCTGTCACTGAAGTCACACCAAAATGGTGTACTTCAAAGTCCAAGCAGATAGCCAATCGATTAATTTTTAGCCATAGGAAGCATTCTGAGGAAAGATATAGTGATTAAATCAAACGAATAACTCCCGAAGGGAATTCGATTATCAAGACGAAGACGATAGAAAAATCAGACTATGGGAAAGAAGATTTTTTGTTTTTGTCGAAATCACGTCCAAGCCATTTATTTACAGTGATTTTCTTTTAACCATCTAATCCATTAGCCAAAAAGTAATCTAATAGCAAATTGAAATTATTAAATAAAAAGTACATTTGTATGGTGACATCGCTTCGGTCAGCTAACTACAACAACATCCGTATAATGTTCTCTGCACGTTGGTGCTTGTCTGCATCGGAGAACACTCAGCAAAAGAAATCAGTAAAGCAGCAGCAGCAACTGTGCCAGTTCAAGTGGATGTGAACTTTGCGAACTCATTCATCATGTAGTGCTTTCCCCCAAACAGTTCCGAATGGGGGACAACAAACTGCTAAATGAAGTCGAACGAATGATGCCCTCTGGTGACTTTGTTCAACATTTAGCACGAACCCACATACATCTTTGCTTGTGCCTTGGCATCCTTGTACTCGAATGCTAGCTAACGTGTATCTCTTTGGCCTGTCTGACATCGAATGAGACGACAATTTCTACAAGTCGGACTTACTTAGTTGCATGGATTTCCCAAGCGTGGACATGTCGTTATGCTGAATTGATTGGAATTCCAGACTTTTCCACTTTCAAAAGATTACGGCCAGAGACGATTGAACAGAGCAGCATACATGAATGTGCCGGTCCTTGTTGACCATGTCGGAGATTGGACAAGATGAAATTGTGCTTGTACATTAGGGCTTTGCTGACATCATCGAATTTCGATAGGAAATTATTTTTCGTCCTTAAAGTCTAGACTGGCTTGTATAATATTTATTCTCCGAGGAGATTTAAAAATTTACTAGCTTCCAATTTGAAAATATGATAAAATCATATCACAATCTTTTCAACTTTGTCTAAATCAACCCTTACGTAAATCGAAGTCAGCGTTATATATTTTTGTTTTTTGTGTAGGTTGAAGTGGCTGCCATTTAGGCCGTTAATCGGCCAATTGTGATACTAAGGAGGTTTTCTTGTGTTTGTGTGAGTGTATGTCTTATTATGTAGCGTGTCCCTAGCCCTTTTTGAAAAACCAGTGCTAGGCTTGGAACATTACACTCCGTTTCGCCTCTGCCAGGAATCGAACCTTGGACCCTGGGACCAAGAGCATAGCACGCATCGCCTACGCTATCCCAGAACCACTTTGTGATCATTAAATCAACAGAAAATATTTAAACTCAGCACCTAAAGGTATGCATTTGAATACTTAAATACGAATTACATAATATCATTTCAAGCCTTTTACAAACGGAGCTCAACTATGGCTCTGAAGAAATCCGAACATCTTGCAAAACCCTTCCCAAAATGTAATTAAATCAACAAAACTACAAGAATGAACAGATTTGTGACCATCAGAGATATTCGAAATATTTAAATGCATACTTTTGGGTGCTGAATTTAAATATTTTATGTTTCCCTAGTAATAATTTTTATAAACGTAGACAAAAGCGCGCATTCAAATAATCGCAGTCTTAGATCTTCTAACGGCCATCTTCCCAAAATATAGTTTTTTTTTACTTTGAGATGCTTTGTAATCGTGACTCAGGAAATGGCGGTGATGTCGACAATGACTTCCGCAGCAAAAGAACTTATTATTATCATTGTTATTCCGCTCAATCCCCCGTGTCCGCAGACGTACCTCCATATATTTGGGTCATAAAATTTTCTTTGAACTTAGGCAAGCGGAAAAATCTACTTGGACTTAATTATGAAAATTGACCAAAATATTTCAGGATATTCCTGTTATTAAATTTCCTTGCTTTTCCTTTTTCCTTCCGCACAAATTTCGTAATTTAAGGTTGGTTTTTTATTTCTTTCTTTTTTTTTTTTGAAGCCAAAAGAACGTTACTTACAAGCAATATACTGCATTATATGGCTATCTTTAAATAAGGTACACAATTTGGATGGATCTCGGTACAAATCCTTGGATATAAAATTCAGTCTACCGTGTAAATTTAAATCGCACACAGAGCATTAAATTTCATACATCATAAAATGTGTTGCAGTAAGAAGAGTGATGGAAATTCCAATAAGAAAAGCACGAACAACAACGTAAATGTGCTTGAATAAAGCTAGTCTTTGAAAATAATTTGATAGCTTTCGTGTTGCATGAAGCTTGAAAGCGTATTTATGAATGCCAACAAATCCATTTACTTATTTACCTATGAGCAACTTACGGATTATAAATTAAGGAATTCTTAAATGGTTTTGGGGTCTTACAAATATTTTGGTGGTGCCTTCATGTGGAAAATTCTTTTACAGCATTCAGTAAATAGTGTAAGCCATAACCTCCTCGGTTTCATATAAAACAATTAATATATTCCCCCATAGGAATGCAATAAATATCCCAATGCCTGTAGGTTTTTTCTTTTGATACTTTACTTAATTGCTCACTTAAAATAGTCATAAATAAAAATAGCCTTTCTTGCGAGTTCAATGTTCCGGGGACCAATAATCGTGTAATGCTAAAAGCCTTAGGGCATAATTTTTAAAGCTTTTATTAAATGGCTCAATTATTGAAGTGCCCTTTACATTGCCATGGATCGTAAAAGCATTATAGTAATTAAAATAATTTTTCATTTTCACATTTTCATAGAGTGAGGACGCACTGCGGAAGAAGGTTCCTGCCATTTGCAATCGCGAACGGGGTTTCTTTTTCCAACCCCATCTTTGCGTGAAACCATTCAGTAAGAGGTCAAGTGCTTGATTTGTATCATGGGCCCAGTATGAGTTGTTGTTGCTGCTGTTTTTCAACATATCATCGCGGTCAGCATGGCCGCTGATGGATGATGTTGTGGTTGTAATTAATTCTTGTCACTCGCAGAAGCACGTTTTCATGGTTTCTGGTTATTGGAGCGTTTGAAGTTGAAGTTTAAGTGTGCAATAAAATGGCAACCTTGGTGCCATTCGAAATGTTTACTTAACCAGAAATGCTCAAAATATTTGTGATGTTGAATTAAAATAAAATAAAAAAATTATTAAAATAAGTAACTAAGCCATTTTCCGTAACATTCTTTTTTTTCTCTTAAAGAATCAGTTAATCTTGGCTTCCTGGCAGGCATTTTAGGAGTGATCATATTTATGTGTACGCAATGAGGCTGGAATTGAAAAAAATGAATCAGAGACTTTTAAAAAGTATGTACTTCGAAAATTTTAAAAAGTATGAGGCGCAGGAATATTAGTCCGAAATGACTCCGAAATTGTTCACAAAATATGAGGATCAGAAATATTGGTCCGAAATGAGTCCAAAACTTTTTTTTTTTATATATGAGGCTCAGAAATATTTTTATAAAATGACTCCGAATTTTAAAATCTAATATGAGGCTAAGAAATATTAGTCCAAAATGACTAAGAAATTTTTAAAAGTATGGGACGCAGAAATATTAGTACAAAATGACTCCGACATTTGTAAAAACCATGAGGCGCGGGAATATTAATCCGAAATGACTCCGAAATTTCCAAAAATATACATATGAGTCTCAGAAATATAAGTCCAAATGACTCCGAAATGACTCCGAAATTTTTAAGAAGTATGATGTGAGAGAAATGAATCCGAATTCAGTCCGAAATTTAAAAAAATATGGGGCTCAGAAATGTTAAGTTCGAAATTATTGCAAAATTAAAATAATTGAAATTATGAGACTCCGAAAGGAGTCCAAAATATGTAAAAATGAATAATCGGCTCAAAAATATTACTCCGAAATGAGAAGGAAATATGTTTAAAATAAGAGACTTCGAAATTCGAGTCCCAAATGAATCTAAGAAATGCGGGATATGAGCTCAGAATTTTTGCTGGTTTAATCGTACCACTGATTCCATCTGTAAGTACTTGAGAGGGCAAAACGAATCTAAGAATATTGGTAATTTGTTCAAAACAAGTACGTTTGGAGACGGGGCCAGAAATTAGAATGTTACGACAAATTTTTAAGTCTTTTTTCCAACTTACTGAATCCTTTAAAAAACAAGGCAAGAACTTAAGGCAAATCCGGCTGAGCGCACCTTTAAATATGCAAAAAAAACTGTGTTGCTTTCGTCTTGCGTAATTGAATGTAAAATTTGTTAAAGTGTATTCTTCCTGACTGGGCACTTTCCTTTTTCCTTCTCCAAATGCTTCCAAAAATATCTAAGAAAATTCTTAGCCAACCTTGGCCATTTTAAATAGGGCGCCCGGCGTTTTATCTCATTTTTATTCAAAATAGAAAAAGTTTCTTGCAGCATGAAATTATACTTCAAATGAAAGCTCCAGTCACCTCTCGCCCATTTGCTCTCTGCCCTGAGTAAAAGTTATCTTACCGCAGGTTGTATTTTAGACGTTATTGTGGGTTGTAAGTGTTTACAGGAAAGTAGTGCGAACAGTAAATGCAGTAAGGACAAAATACGTATCTGCTTAAATATTGAGATTAAATGAAAAGCTAGTTACTTACAGTCTTGGACCAAATAGTGGGCATTAATGTTTTTGCTAAGCTGAAGTAGGAAAGTTTTTTGTGAAGGGGCTGTCTCCAGCTCTGTCAGAAATGAAAAACTTCATATGTATAAAAAAACACTTCAGAAATGAATCAGAAATTTTCTGAAGTGTTTTTTTTTTGTATGAAGTTTTTTATTTCTGTTTCATTTCTAACAGAACTGGAGATAGACCCAAAGGGCAAAGTGATTTAAAGTTTGTTATCGAAAGGGAAAAAAATTTTTTTTTTGTATTTTTTCTAAAATCTTTAAAGTTCTCTTGCAAGTTGTAAAAGCAAATTTATCACGATGAAGTGGCGCACAACATCGAGAACAAGGAAATGATGAAAAGTTTTGATCAGTGTTCTTAAGCGAAGCAACTTAAGCCGAGAGAAATGACTTCAAGAGCGATGGATTAACGTCTGTTTGGGAGAATAAGGCACTTGGAAGGACAAGCCTCGAAGTTTCGCGCTTTAATTTTGTTTTAAGTCAATACAAACATTTTCTCTCGTTGTGATATCTACACATTTGTCCCACAAGGCAATGAAAAAAATGCTGTTTTGTACACATTTGAAAACTTTTTTTTCATGTTCGAAATACTTACCGAGAAGGACTTCCTTGCTTTGATGTTCGAGAAAGGAAGTTAAAAGCGAACCGAGAATACGAGTATTTCCTTTCCACCCAAAGCAAATGCGGTTTATGTGTTCTCTCAGATAACCCTGCGATATTTGATGTCATGAAATTTTATGTTCCGGTCTTACAAATTTCTTTTCGCACACATTCTGTATGTGGTACGTACTCTTAAGGGTTTCCTGTTTCCTGCTGTTAGAAAGCCACTCTAAGGATACTAAAATGCGAGCCGGGACTTTTCTTATATCAAATAAGATGGAAAATAACCTTAAAGTTCAAATTTTTCCAACAATTTCTTATCGTTGTCTATCGGTTTAACCATAAGGATGTGGGAAGAAGCACAGGATTTAATAGGAAGGTTTAGCGAGAATGTTTCTTTGGCAGGAAATTAAACTTAATTCGGTATGTTCGGGCAATATCTAGATATGTGTGATGAAATTTATTATTCACATCTTTCAATTTATGAGTTTATACAAAGACTTTAAAAATCCATGAACACCCATATTCCTCAAAAGTAAGCTCAATAAAGTGTACTTAAAATTTTTTTTCATTTTTCATGCATAGGGATTATATCTCCAGTTATGTCAGAATGAAACGGCAATGAATAACTTCATATAAAAAAACTCATCGAAAATTTCTGATTCATTTCTGAAGCGTTTTTTTTTATATGAAGTTTTTCATATCTGACAGAGCTGGAGAATAAAAAACTTTCTTATTTTCCCTTGAGCCATGCTAATAACTTCCTTTTTGATATAAAAAAAACTTCCAACACTCGGATTTTTCCAAATATCTCTAAAGTAAACCATGTTTCATGTGCAAATGTCTAAAACTTCTGCTTTCCCACAGAGATCCTCCCCAAAGCCTGTTACACACTCACACTTATCAAGCAACAAAGTTGCGAGGTTACGAAATTTTCCCTGAACTCATAATTTAACGTCTTTTTTCACACTTTGGCGAACTCAACTAAAGAATTCAATAAAAAAAAAAAGAAACAACAAGAACAAATGAAAACTTTTCTTACACAGAAACAACAAGAAAGTTGCGACAAAAGCAGCCTCGATGACGCAACAATGCAACTTTCCACAACAACGTACAACGTACAACGCGCAACGCTTGCTCTTCACACTTGCTTCACACTGTCACCCAGCAGCGATTTGCCCATAACATTGCATTTTGCAACATTGTGAAACGAGAGAAACGAAAGAAACGAAAGTCAATAGCTTTGGGTTTTGTGGAATATGCCATTTACAAATGGCACCGGAAGGCGAAGAGCGCGAAGCGAAAATTTGAAACGGAAATTTTGAACAGAAAAACTCGAAGCGACACAAAATGCACAAAAAACGGAAATGGAGCCAACTCACTAAGTGCGAGAGCGGTTGAAGTGATTTGCACGACTCGCACGTTGGTTACGCACGACAGTCGCTGATATTGCATTCCGTCTTTTTAGAAATTTATGCGATCGACAAGAACAAAACAAAACAAAAAAAAAAAAAAACGAAAAGGAAAAAATTATGAACGACAAAAAGTTTTCAGTCCTTTCTCGCTGAACTTATTCGCGGCACATTGATATGGCGCAATGGTGCATGGATTTCAATCAGTTTTCGTTCTTTCCGTTTCCGATACATTTTCACTTCCCGCTGTGCTGAATAGCCTTCGAAGTTGAGGACAAAGTTTTGCAATTTAAGCCCCAGACAAAATACCAGAAATGAAACCTACAGGTATTGGAAGAAACAAGAGATGGGCGATGTGTCAACTAACGAATCTCTTTTCTTGAGTATTGAAAATTTTTCGTATTCTGCGAGTTCTTCCTCGGTAATTGGCTTCCTTTTTCATTTTTTCGACATAAGCCCGAAAGTTTACGAAAGCTCTGAAACATCACTTAACGTTTCTTTATTAATTGATGTTGAATTCTCGAGACTTCTCTATTCCAAAGGACAAAGGGGTTTCGAAAGAATTGAGTCTAATACCTAAGACAGAACGATGGACGAAATTAAGATTTTAAAGGTAATTTAAATGATTTGCAAGAAGAGTAATTTTGATAATTATAGAACGAACTTTCTACAGCTTAGATAGCGCCTTCAATTCAATAACCCCTTCCGCCATGGAAGTAGACTTACATACTTTGGTTGGGGCTAATATACCTACTTAGTATACCTGCCTATTTCAGAATAAGCATTAAAGTATTATTTAAAATTTCAAGTCCTTAAATGCTTCCCTAAGCCAATAGCGGATCCCAGCGTTAGTCTTAGGAGGGAATGTTATAAAAATAAAACCAATTTTAGCATAGTGTATAAGTAGACTCTCAGACTTGCAGTTATTTTTGAACTATCCTTTGTTGGGATCGAATTATTTCAATTTCCGCTCTTGGAACCGTGCCTCACCTTAAGTTTATATGTGACCACATTTATCTACAATCGTAGGTACATACATGTTTTTTTTGTTTTTGAAAAAAATCATTAAACCGAGTTGTAGGTACCCAGTAGTCAGTAGGTCACCCCCGATATTTGTGACATGCTAAAGTGCCAGTCCTTGATGACTAGCCATTTCACCTAGCACATGAACCTGAAAGAGTAGATAGGCCTCAGGTCACATTTCCCTATTCGCTGCGTATGATTGTTTTTGCTGTTGTCTGCTTTTAGCTCGCATTCTGATTATTTGCCCGTCAAGCGTTCGATAGCGCAGTGGTTCGAACTATGACTCGATAGCCGGGAGGTTCGGGGTTCAATCCCTGCGGGCGGCGAGAATTTTTCCTAAATTTTTTACTTTTTTTATAAATTAGGGTTTTTTTTTTTTTGTTGATAGTTCAGTTATTTTGGAAGACAAACATTTTCCCCTAAATTTTTAAGGTTTTATTATTATTTTTTTTTAATGGTTCATTTTCAAGTAAACAATTTTTGGAGTGAAAAAATTCGTTAAATACGTTACCCAAAATCTGAGCAACGCTAAACTCAAGTGAGAATTTTGACCAAGAAATTAAATTCGTTCGTTTAGCGTAATGGTGGTCAGCGGTTCGAGGCTCGGTGGCTCGCTAGCGAAATGACTGGTTAAAGGTGGCGCATAAAAGGACGACCTGTCCCCGGCAATGAGATCGTAATGTTAAATTCGCCAGCGTCTTGGATAGGAAAGGGACCGATCCCCGACACCCAGTGACTAGTGAAATCGCTAGTGTTGTGGTGGCTCCGCTGACTACTGGGTACTTACAATTGAACATACATACGTATATGAAAAGAAGGATTCATTTCATTGACAGCATTAAAACTTTCATTAAATGATTTAATTACTTAATACCACTTTTAAATCTGATTCCAAAAATCTGTTCAACAGAAACACAAAATGTAATCCGATAAAAAAGTCAAAGTAAAAAAGCTAAAAAAGGTACACCCGGTCAAGACCGACTTGGATACAGCCTGCGTTCATATGAAAGCGCCAACAATATGTCCTGTTGAAGGACGGTTGCTGCATGTGGCTGCTCGTTCCCGTTTCCAAAAAAATCGTTCTTAGAATGAGATGAAGGAGAGGCAGCCACTTAAAAGTCAAATCGAGCGACTCCTTTCATTCACTAAGAATCATGGTGAGGATTGTTCTTGTTCTTTTGACTGGGCAATTTCAATTCGTCACACCTGTCACACTCCCCCCTTTTATAGGTTTTAGCTCATAATATTAAAAAAAATGGGATGTGATTCTCAAGGACTTAAAATTTGGAAAACTCTTAGCAATGAAGTAACTTAAATTCTGCTCAGCATGGCTCTGACTGTAGGAACGCTTTGTGTGGAACTTCCCAACTACGATTTTCAATTCAATAAGACTAGGATAGGAATAGGAATAGGAATAGGAATAGGAATAGCAATAGGAAGAGGAATAGGAATAGGATGTGGAAGACATCCGACCGCAATCGAAAAGATAGACTGATATGTAAATCAATTTGAAATTCAATCTAGATTCAAGTTCTTTGTTACAAGATCTGTACAACCCTTAAACACCCGACTAAAACCGCGAATGAAGACAAACAATTCATTAAAATAATTAAATATTTTTTACTGATTGAAAAATGAATGGAATTCTTCATTTCAAGTATTAACAATTTAAATGAGAAAATCTCAAATTAAATGGAAATGAAATGCTTGAACATCATATGAGCATGATTTCAGCATTTTTCGTGTTAATTAATAATAATTATGGGATAGACATGGCTCAATAAATCGTTTTGAAAGAATTGAAAAATAAAATTAAATTATTTCATTCTAAAATGGCAAATTAATTGAGCTTTTTTCGTCCGATTCAACTAAAGAATTGGCTTTGAAAAAAAAAACTTATTTAAAGGAAATGTCGCCAGTGCATTTATCATTTATCAAATGCAAAGGACATTCATATCGGCTTACAACTTCGGAATTGCCACAACCATGTCACACGTTGACGTAAAAAGCGAAAACAGAAATGACAAGACAATTTCAACTCAAACTTGCATTTCTATTTGAAAAGTATAAAACGTAGGACTCGAAAAAAATCTGCAAGGTCAGCATGAATTTCATGTACGCTTGAAGTTGTCGTGGCACGTTCGGACAAGTTTTTGAACACAAACAACCAACCTTAAAGGAAGGTGGGTGGAAGTAATAAAGCTTGGAACTTTTTGGAAAATCATCCAAGCCAAGTGGCATACAAGTATTTAAGTCCTTAGATAATCCGCTCAGAACTATGCTTTTGAATCTATGTATATACGGCAGTGATTAGATTGAATCTAGTTGGCTTTAAGTACTTTATGGAGTTGGAGAAGTTTTCGAAGTTTCCTATTTGTTGTTACGAAGTTGAACTTAAAAGAATTCTTCTTACTACTTAAGATTCAAAGCTAAAAAGGAGCGACTGGGATGCGCAACAATCGTTCGAGGACTCTGTGCAAACAGGAGAGCTTTGACTTAAGTCCCTTCGAACGCCATATGAATTGCCGTTTTTGCCAGCAAAACATTCCACCCTCCGTATGAGCAACTAAAGACGACTAGAAATAGGTACTAATTTTGAACAATGAAACTGTTTATTTCACTCAAACTACAAAAAAAAAAAAAAAATGGCGCCTTTTGCAGTAAAAAATAAGTAGAGCGCCATTTTAAATTATTTCAAACACGAAAGCCGATCATTTTACGTGATACCATTAATGTCTTCATTTCGATTTACCGAGCACAACGCAACGACATTATCCTGACAAAAAGCCATTTTACTCCTTTTCGAGTACCCAACGATGTGGATTCTTTCTCTGCAGGTGTAAATTACTGACCGCAAATTACAGTGCAATCAGTTTTTCTTACACCACCCGCCGCAAGCCGGCGCTCTCTCCTTGTGTACAAATCTAAAATGAATTTTTTACATACGTTCCTAGATTCTTACCGTTTTCACGAATGCTTTGTATGTAGTTGAAGGCCTCTTTTACTGCCATTTATTACACGAATCGGTGATAAAATCTCAAATACCGCAGCTAAATGCCTCAATCGGAGCAGCCTCGACATGTGTGGGCTACAACGTGAGGCTTTTTATATGTACTTATGTATTTTGAAATTGTTACGTTACCACATGAGCTTTAACGGTCTCGATATGTTGAATTTTTTTCCTTTATGACCACGCAAAGAACTACTTTTCATTTCAAATACCGCACACAAGAACATTTCTTGATTTGATGAAAAGGGAATCAAAAAAGTGCATGGAGTTGGATTTCCTTAATACTTTAAAGAATCGAATTGAAGATAAGATGCTTAATGTGAGTAAATTAGGGGAGAGACATATGAAATATTTCAACTACCAAGGATGTTTAGTTAGGCGAAACTGATTACCGAAAGATGCTCTTTTGCCAAGCCCACTTTTCAAGTTTTTGAACCCGACACACTCTGTGTCGAGGGTATATTGCATTTGCGTAGTTGTGTGTCATACCCAGAACCAGTCAAGATAGACCATACAAAATGTATATAGAAACGATCAGCGTAACCAGGATATTTGTTTTAGCCTTGTCCTTCCGCCTGTCTGTCTGTCTGTCTATATGTTTGTATGCAATTTTCTTATTGAAGGAGCTACCTTAACGAAATTCGATATGCGTGCTTATGGCTATATGAGTAAGAACAATTTCGAGAATGGACCCGATCAGACCGTTTTTAAGGGTACCTCCAGTACTAGGGTCTGTCACAAAAATCCCAAAACTTCCGCAAAATCGGACTTTTCCGCAATATTTGAATGATATTTAGAATTTGATCGTATGAATTTTTAAGCCTCCGATTAGAATTAAAAATTTGGATAAGTGGGCGTGGCAAAGGGCGGTTTTCATTTCAAAGCAATTGAATAAAAGTCGGTATATGGGGCCCCTTATCGCCTTCAAAATCTATAGAATACATGTGTGCCTGTGTCGGGTATTTTATTGTCAGTCTAGCCTGTCTATGACACCCTTACTTGATTTTACAAAGAATATTCAAATATTACATGCATAGGTATTTAGTTGAATGTGTTGGGTATTATAAAATCGAGCTCACCTGACACTCAACTATTCGAAGGATTTGCAACATCATTCGATGATAAAAATTCGTTAAGCAGATTCTCATAAGAAACGCATTAAATATATTTCATGCGAAGTTAACCAAATTTGTATGAAGATAAGTGCGGAGTCTCGTCGGAAAAAATTTTTTATCCGAAGTGTGAAAGCGTGTTTTTGCGCGCATATATAAACATTTGCAAATTATGTTCGCGGCATAAGATGGTTAAAATATGTTAATGCAAGACCTTTTGGATTTTTATACTCGACACACTCTGTGTCGAGGGTATATTGCGTTTGTGTGGTTGTGTGTAACACCCAGAACTAGTCGAGATAGACCATACAAAATGTATATAGAAATGATCAGCGTCACCAGGATATTCGATTTAGACATGTCCGTCCGTCTGTATGTCTGTCCGCCTGTCCGTCCGTCTGTCTGTCTGTATACAGATATCTTATCGAAGGAGTTGAGCTATCGTGACAAAATTTGGTATGCGTGATCACGAGGACATGAGTAAGAACAAGTTCGAGAATGAACCCGATCGGACCATTTTTAGGGGTACCTGTAGTACAAGGGTCTGTTACGAAAATCACAAAAACTGCTCTAAAATCGAAGTTTTTCAATATATTTTGATTAAATTTGATATTTGAACATGTTTCAAGGCAAGTGATACGATTTACAAAAATTTTAAAAGTGGGCGTGGCAGAAGGGCGTTTTTCGAAAATTGTCCCCTTCACCTGAAATTCAAATGGGACTTGAACGAGATTTGGCACTTATGCTTCCTTTGTAGCCATAAACATCCTCCCAAAAAATTTCCTTGGTCGGTCCATTATTAAGGGTACCTCCAGTACAAGGGTCTGTCACAAAAATCCCAAAGCTGCCTCAAAATCGAACTTTTTCGAAATATTTCCATGAAACATAGAATTTGAGCGTATATTTAAGCCTCCGATTAGAAGTCAAAAGAATTGGAAAAGCGGGCGTGCCAAAGGGGCAGTTTTCATAAAGAAATTTAACAAAAGTCGGTATATTGGGCCCCTTATGGCCTTAAACACCTCTTGATATTAAAAATTATTTGAACACGTGTGTCTGTGTCGGGTATTCTATTGTCAGGCTCGCCTGACTATAACACCCTTACTTGTTTCGCTTCGCCTTGTATCGTACTTATGTGGGTAGGATCACAAGAATTCAAGTCCCGTGTTAAGTCAAACAAATTTTATAAGACCGTTGGAATAATAAACGTTCATAACTTTTTAACTCACACATTTTGAGCTTATGGCAAAATTTCCGTACATCAAGACAAAAAGCCTTTTTTATGAACCATTTGCCTGCTGTATTCTAAAAGCATCGTAATAATAAAGAAAAAACGATTTATTTTTGTTGTTTTGTTGTTTTTTGTTGTTGTTTTTGACTTAAGCCAAATAATGTGAAAATTGGTAGCACGAAAAGATAAATGGAAGTTCGCAAGAAATGTGGTAAATATGGGTTTTTAAAAGGAAACATACATACAAGGACATAAGATTCATAGTGAGCAACGTTTAAAAGTAGGTCTTCCATGCAGGAAAGAAAAAATGAACTTATTAAAAGAGAAAACAGCTGGGTTCCTTGCTGCCCCTAGTGGCACATTGTAACATCTTTTAAAGGAAAAAAAATTATTCTTGTTGCATAAGGGGTGCATAGACGTTTCAAAAAACATGCTCAGTTGCATAGATGATGCAAAGTTGTTATGAACAACTACTTAAGTTACACAAGCGGTTTGAAAAACTAAATTTAATTGCGTGAACTTTTTGTGTCAAAATGGGTGGAGCTATGATGTTTTAAAATAGTTGCAGCAACTTCTCTTCGGAACTTCCACTTTGTAAGTTGCAAATAGGTTGCAAAGCCGTTTATGTAACAATTATTGAAGTAATAAGTATGCTTCCGAAAAAATGCTTTTTTGACTCTTAAAATATTCCAAAAGCATATTATAAGGGTCAAGAAATAAGTCAATTTTTATAAACACAGCTGTTTATGGTTATGTCTAGTGAAAATTGAACAGAAGTTTGGTATTAAATATGGAGTTTAATGAAAACGACAAGGTTATTTGGAGAAAAATAAGAACCAATGGACATTTCAAGGCGAAAAAAGGAGCAAGTAATAAATTGCACATTGATCAGCTGTCCTAGATACGACAGAGACGAACGCTCATATATGCAAGCATGTGTGGCTTAATGAAAATAGTACCTGGCCATAAACTTGAAATTTGGCGAGACATAAATGTCTGAAATCCTTGAAAAATAAAACTACATTTGTCTGAGAATTGGAAGAAAAGTACTGTAGACTTAATGCGTTGTCGCGCAACAACTCATTTATGGTTCAGGCCAGGAGAAACGTGTTATAGTGGGTCTATGATTTTAATCTTTGGACCTTATATCCAAAGTTTATCTTCATTAATAACTCCCCATAAAATATAAGAGAAAAATTCCTATCGTTTTTGTTTTTGTTGTAATTTGAAAATAGAAAATTTGAGAATTTTTCAATATTTCTCTTTTAAGATAAAATTCCCAGGCCCACTATGTCACGATTCTCCTGTCTCAGGCTTGCCTACATGTTGGTCCATCTGCGTTCTGCGATAAAATTTCTTAATATATGCAAAGAGTGACCATTCGTTGCAGTCCCCCAATTGAGAACTTTATTATGATTTTGAATTCGACAATGATTGTCTTCGAATTCGTTTTGAAAAATATGTCATCATATGTTTCGTCGTATGAATAAATAATTTCGTTGCAAACCTGAATTGCATGCATCAGACTATGATTTTCTAAAACTAAATTCCGGACTTAGCCTCATGAAAGTTATTTTTCGAGCTTGGTCACGTTATTCGTGCATCAGAGAATTCTCTAAGGTTTTAACTTTGCATACTTTTAGGTGCTCTGCTAATGACATTCCATAACCACACTTTTTCTAAACAAGAAAAATTTATGCGCTAAGGTATTAAGTTATGAATAAAACATCATAATTTTTATTTGATCGAGGGCGCGTGAAAAATATAAGGGGTAGAATGTTAGATTTCACCATATATCTTTAAGGGCACCTTAGTTTTGGTTTGAGGAAAGTCGAAATTTCAATGAAAGCATTCAAACTATGTATTTGGTTTCTGTCATTCATAAAAGCAAAATAAATTAGAAAAAATTTGAAACACTTTTGCAACCACTTCCTTATTAAAATACTCCTTTTTAGTTTCATAACGAAAGTTTTTATAACCAAAACCCAGAATTATATTTTTAATGCCAGAATTATATTTTCAGTTGTACAACTTAAGTTTTTATCCTATGCAACTATTATACGTTGCAACAGGCTAACCTTGGGCTTTTTTAATTCCACAAGCGTTACAGTAAAATTCAGTGATCACTTTCAAGACAAAGCATTTGTTTCATAACCTTTGCCATGCTTATCTAAAAGCCATCGTATAAGAGGAGAAAAACGATTTATTTTTGTTGTTTGTTGATTGTTGAATTTTTGACTTAAGCCAAATAATGTGAAAATTGGTAGCACGAAAAGATAAATGGAAGTTCGCAAGAAATGTGGTAAATATGGGTTTTTAAAAGGAAACATACATACAAGGACATAAGATTCATAGTAAGCAACGTTCAAAAGTAGGTCTTCCATGCAGGAAAGAAAAAATGAACTTATTAAAAGAGAAAACAGCTGGGTTCCTTGCTGCGTGATGAGCAAAAGTTGACAATGTCAATTAGACCGGCAAAACCCAAAAAAGTTCAGTCCAATGGGTATGATATATGTACATTAGGGCTGCTCATTAACTCTATGGGAAATTGTTGTAGCGAGTTTCTGATCGGTCTCAGGGTCCAGAAGTGTTCCATTAGACATGGAGGAGAAACGATGAGAAATTTGGAGGCAATCGGATAACGGGAACCCGTGGCAGTTTTCAATTGAAGTTTGAGAAATTGGCAAAAATAGAGAGGAAACTGTGCCCTATAACTCCCCACAAGGCGCCCTAAAACTTGGATAATTAAAGTATGGCCAACCCCCATTATTTTATTTAACTCCAAGAACAAATATTTTTCTGAACAAACCTACCCACCTAATCATACCCCTCCTTAAGGGGGCTCCCATTTACAAAAATAATTTTTTAAAAACTTTTCTCCCACCATTCTTCCTAACTAGCCCCAGAGTGCCCCTAGAGGAGTCAAATGTATGACCAGACCCCCCTTAACTTTGTCCCCCTAACATTTTTGCGGCACAAAGTGACTCCTAATCTCTCCTCAAAACTAAAGATGGGGCCTTTCCCATACAAAACTAACTTAATTTTATCAAAATTTAATGAAAAACTGGCCGTCACTACAGTCGAACCTGTCCTAGAGAGATGATATGTATGACCTTTTTAGTTTCATAACGAAAGTTTTTATAACCAAAACCATATTTCGAGTCAAATGCCGCAAACCTCAATTCTATGACGAGTTTTTTGAGACTATAACCATTAAAATCGGTTAGTGGTTTCTATTCATAAAATTAATCTCAAAACAAATATTTTTTGAAACGCATTATTCACTGTTTTTACGTTTGTTTCTTGAGTCTTTGCATGCGTACAGACCGAGAGAGCCATGCGTACAGACCGAGAGAGACATGCGAAGACCTAAGAAACGAACGTAGATAGGGGGTAGGTTTGTTCAGAAAAAATGTTCGGAGTAAAAAAATAATGGGGGTTGGCCATACATTATATATCCGTAGGGGCGCCTTGTGGAGAGTTAAGGGCCGTTTCCTCTCTATTTTTGCCAATTTCCCAAACTTCAATTGAAAACTGCCACGGGTTCCCGTTATCCGATTGCTTCCAAATTACTCACGTTTCTCCTCCATGTCCAATGGAACACTTCTGGACCCTGAGACCGATTGAAATTCCATTTCGGGAATTAAGAGCAGCCCTAATGTACATACGTATACGAGTGATACATATACGAGTGATACATATCTATGAGTGATACATATCTATGAGTGATCAATTTCGTATTATTCTATAACGTGGAAAAAATATGACGATTGACTTTTAAATGATCACAAGAGGTATACGTCTGGACGTTTGATATTTGTTGTGGCAGTTGTTATTTTTCTTTGACAGCTGAAAGTTGATAACCGAATACAGGCAAATTATGGAGGAATAGTACTGGTGCATATAAGACTAGCCTTGGGGTAGGTGGAAGAGAAGAGGAGTAATGACAATAGTTGGGGAGAAGTCGGATTTACTCGAGGTTTTTAAGCAGCCCCACGCTGAGTCGAGCTCATTTAAAAAAAAAAAATCTTCCTTCTTCGAAGTCGTTGAATACTACGCTGAAAGTTTCCCAAAATCGAGAGATATAAAACACATATGCAGGTACATATTTTCAACCAAATGAAAGTGTTTTCTTTGAAAACAAACAGCTGAGTAAATGACTCTTGAAAGATTCTAAATTATCCATAGACCTCATTAAAGTGTTGAAATCTCTAAAAGTTACCAAAAAAAAGGATTTTCTCTTAATTAATTTGCAAAAAAAAAAAAATGTATTTGCAAAGCAATCAAGTTTTCGAACGATAAAGAACTCCAATGTAATTAATTTTACTTTTAAAACATTTCCAATTGCGAAAACAATTGCAATTCCAATTCCAATTGAATACTATACCTAAGGTGAGAAAACAATGTGAACACACATCAGCTGGCTTGTCAGAGAAGAAAAACTTTTTGTGAGCAAAAAAAAAAAAAAAAAATTAAAATAAGGAAACGAAAAACAAATGGAAAATTTCTTCATTATTGGCAGCATAAAGTGTTTTTCTTGAATGCTCGGGGCATCAATTATTTGTAAGACTGAAAAAAAAGAAAAAAACTCTTTGATGTATTGGGAGCAGGATGAAAGGAAGCAAGAAATGATTGTTTTTCATGGACACTTTTGCTTCATCTCTTCTAGAAACAGATGCCTTAAGGGCAGATTGATTTTCTAGGATCCAAAGAAAAGAAAATTCTTTCTCTTGGAAAAAAATTTCAAATCGAATTCATTGAAGGAGAGCAAATGACAGCAATGAGAAGGAATCAAAAACATCCAAAGGTATTCAGAAATAATTCACATAAAGGCCGGAATGAATCAGAAAAAAGTCCGATGTTTCTATTTGGCACTTTAATTACTCACAAGATTGGAGGTATTCTTGAACATGCTCCTATCCTTTCATATAAACATACAGACAAAAAAAAAACCATCTTAGAAAAGGTTCTCAGCTGATTTAACACGGCTAATCAAATTAATTAACTTCATTATTCCGGCCGAGTGATTTCAATTAGTACCTGAAAATTGAAGCGTGGACCTAGTCCATTGATTGACACGTTGGATTACGTTGTTGTTAAAATTGGGAGATAAATTAACAATGGTGCTTTTTCGTAACACAGATAACATTGATCTAATCACTTGGCTCCCAGAAAAATAGCCATAGCCAAAGCAAACAAAATATATCCTTGACATTGCCAGCATAAGAATTTCCCCTGACATTGCTGATGCTGTCAAGGTGACATCGGACCGATGGCTCTTTAGATGACAACTCTAAACAAGTTTGAGAGTATTATCTCGTCATCCTAAAAGGACATGGGTGCCGGACATTGGGGAAATGGCGTTCTCATACTGGCTGTTGTGACACCAAAAAATAACTCCTCAATCTCTCATTATTTTTCTGTAAAAATTAAAGCACATGATTGAACTCGTGCTGTCGATTGGCTGCCATCTGATCCACAAGCTTAAAGTAATTTCAAGAAAAACGAGAATTAATGCTATGAAACAGGGTGATAGAAAAATAATCCGCATAGCCATACATGATACTGTCACCAATATGTCATTAATGAAAGAATATACTTCAGTAATTCCTCAACTATTGCAAACTAAGCAAAACTTTCAACTCCGTCACGAACAAGAAAATTACTTGCTGGGATAGCTGAGCTCCTTTTTTTGTTTTCAATGAAAGCAACAGAAATTTATATCAAGAAAACAATAAATACCAAATGCTACAACACGTGATCTTAGAAAAAAAAATTTGAAGGAAAATTGCTTTAAAATCACATCGACTTACATCAAAAGTCAATGATTGCCAAAAAACCACAAAATCACGTTCAGAGAAAATACACAAAAAGGCAGATACATTCGTACAGTTGACAAAAAAAAAAAAAAAACAGCGATGCTGGCAGCAAAACTATTGCTTGTCTATCACAGATAAAAACACGCTTGAAGCCTTCTCTAAAGTAAATACTCGTCGCAAGGATTTTGAGGCATGAACTGTTCTATTGAAATTTCTGCGAAACGATTTTCAAACGTCAAATCCACACAGCGACATGCCAAGAGCAAGCCAATATCGAAGATATCGCGAGCACATCTGCCGAATCCATCCAGCGTTGAAGTAAATAACAACAAAACTGTAGCAAAGGATATCGAGGCCACATGAAAGTAGGTAACTGCCATTTTCTTGCGGCTTCCTCCAGCATAACGATTCATTCTAAGAATAATATGAAAACGAAAATGAGAATGAGTAGTAAAGGAGTGGAGAGGAGAAGAGAAGAGCTATTGGAAAATCGTGAGTGAAAAATGGCAACTTATGGCAGATGCGACACCACAGTCTCGGAGTGCGGATTTACGTCAAATCAAGTGGAATCACATACAACAGAAGCAAATTGCTTTTTTAATGCGACCTACTAACGCTATCTGGTTCCTTATCAATTCACGATTTTGCGAGTCTTATGATGGCGTGCTATCAGGGATTGTTACGTTTTAAGTAATAAACTTCCATTTCGAAGGATTAATCAAGCCAAGTGAATTGAATGTCTCAATTGATTGATTGATGAGTTGATTGGCAGTGTCGGATGGATCGCCAACCAAGTGTGATTAGTTGAACCATCAAAGGGGGATTGGATTCAAGGTGACGCTGTAAAGCTGTATTAGAAATTTGTTAAAGAAAGTCGAATGTATTTTGAGAAGCAAGGACTTTTTTGTGTTGTTAAAGGAGAAATTCTTAAGATAATTCCACTCATATTCATATCAATATGAAGCAGGAGAAAAATCCTGAAATAAAATTCTTGAGGTTAACATTGACCATCCGCTTATAAAGCTAATATTATTGTGTACTTATTTGTTTTTCATTGTGTTGTTCATCCAATTTGAGGCAACATTCGAGGAGCTTTTGTTTTATAAAAGAAAGCCTTTTCGACATCAGTCAATGCTCGCCATACTCTGGTTTGGTGGTCATGATTACATAAGGCGATAACGATTTCAAATGTTTATCTTTTCCACAATTTGATCCGCTTTCGAAGCTGTGACACTTTTTTTTCGTCACGAGAGCCGACCATGCTTCGAAGCCTTGTATTGGCGCCAAAAGCTGTTTACATAAAATGGCCATTCATGCATCCTTTTTGTTGATGCACTCGAGAGCACAGCCGGAATTCGTTGCCATTGCGATGGATTGACTTTATGATGTTCCAGAATTGATATTCCTTATTATATATTTATGATTCTTTACTTTGTGGTATATGGGTCATCTTTGTAGAAATATAGGATAACAATCAGACAAATTTTCACAATCAACGCTGGTAGGGTTTATCAAAAACTTTCTATAAAGAGAAAAATCAAATTGAAATCGGAACCAATTATTTTTCCAACCTAATCAATAATAATAATCAATAAAATGAAAGCAGAATATGCTAGCAGAATGATTGTATTTATAAGTCTAATGACATGTATTTTCAAGTCCACAAACGCCATTTTAATATCTGACTACGATTCCGGTTCGGGTCATCGAATAAAGTACGTTTTATTTCACTATCACCATCAATATAGACATGTTTCCGCTTGCGGTGTGGTGCACAGTGGTTATTTGGTAGCAAAAAAAATGTTCGCCATAAATTGGCTATTTTAGAAATCATTAATTTAAAAGCACGTCTAGGATAATTGCTATATAAATTTCCAAAAATTTTCGATAGTATACTTTTAGGGTAAGCGATTATAATGACAGCCATGGGATTTTGGCGTGGCCGATTTTAATGTTTTTATTAAATTCCATTACAATAAAGCTCGGTGCCAAGTTTCATTATTCGAAGAGAACTTCTTCTACTTTTTGCCGAGAAATGTATGAATCCTAACCACTGTGTGGCGTCATGGCGCGTCACTTGGGCTGTTACTCGAATAGAGGATCGTTTATTTACCTCATTTTGTAAACGTTTCTTCATTTTTTACCCCATCGCAGAAACGTCATTAAAATATTTCGACGCCAATAAACAGAAAAAAAAGAGAACAAATAAATGCATCTTGTCAATAGGGATGCTCACGTCGCATGACAATGCCGTTAAACTGCTGATACCAATGGGCAAAAGTACTCCAGCACGAGCCTGAACTCTACAATACCAAAAGGATCACGTACGAAGAGAATTTTTTTTTTTTTTTTTTTTTTTTTGAAAGCAAAAAGAAATGGAAAAATAAAATTACAGAACGGATGCGACAGTGGCTTTGAGAAATAAAATAAAAAAGAAAACTTGTTGCATTGACGTCCTTCAACGATCCATTAGGAAAAAGTCGATGTTTTTGCGGGCATTTCCCTAACGTTTCACATGCATTGGAGGATATGATTCTCCACTAATTTTGAACAATTCATTTCATTCTGAGGTCGAATAGAAATGCGTATAAATAAGAGATAATTCCGTCTAAATTAAATAAGCCTTTGTATTGGATTTTGAAACACAAAAATAATTTCATTGCGGTGTGAAATATTTTGATCCTTTTTTTGAACTTTCATTTAATAAAAAATATTTCGCAACATTTCGTAAGAGTTTTTTTCCCAGCACTCACATCCTCTCGAATCCCGTATATGACGCGTATAAGCATTTCAAAGTTTGTCTAGCCCAACGGGCTGCATCGAGGGACCGAGGAGGATTCGTTCGTTGATAGAAACAAGCATAACGCGGCAAATGTTGCGAATTGACGTCCTTCAATTTTCCATTAGGATATACAAGTCGATGTTTTTGCGGGATATTTTCGCTTGTATCACGTTGGACATGTTATTGGATTTGATTTATGGTTTTTCCAAGAAACTCATTTTTATTTCATTTTCTTTTTTTTTATAACTAATCATTTGTATCTGTTTTTATTGAATTTAGGCTTCAAAAGAAAGAGGCTTCGGAATTACATCAGCAAACGAAGAGGCGGATTTTCAAAGTTGTGCACTTTTACATAATATGCGAAAATAGTAAAATCCAATTAGTGACATCATGCGGATGTTGAAATTAGTGTATGATGGCCTCAAATGGGCCATTGCAACCAAAGTATAAAAGGAAACATAATAATAAAACACCATATACTATCGTCAACATCTGAGCTGGGAGTTTTTTTCAACCAAAGGCACTCGCATCGCTAAATTGCATCGCAATCAGCTACGTATATGGAACGCCGTATAACGCAACTGTTACAACCGACAATATTTTCTAGCGGGCATGCATCGAAGCGGACCGAGGAGGATTCGTATCGTTGCCCATAGCAATACAAAAGCATGGATCGCGGCCATGGATATTTCCGAATCAAGATGTTACGATTTTTCAAGTAGAAATACAAATGCATTCGGTAAGGAAATGATATATGATTGCTTTATCATATATGGATATATTTTTTTGCATAACTTACAAATGGTTATTTCAACAAGAAACCTTCATTCTTTATTTCCTTTTCTTAAGGAATATTTTTGAAACCAAAAATATCAACAATCAATTTTTGAAATGCGTGTTTTTTAATTCAATTTAAAGTTAATTCAAAATGAAAATTGCTTACAAGGAATTAAAACATCATAAAGTAAAGCGGATATTTGCACATTGTGCAACTTTACATGATTGTTTTAAAATGCCAATTGTTATCACATGTCATTTGGTATTTTGAGCAAATGCCAGGAAATCTTCAAAAGAAAAATTGTTGAAACAAACATTTATTGGTTGATTAAAGGCCATAATATGCTTTAATTACCATTTCTTTTGACGTTACGGATAACTTTCATTGCTTTTCACATAAAATAAGCATGAAAGATATGTATTTGCACATTAGAATTTTTAAGCATGCGATCGCGTCCGACATACGGATACTAATCAATGAAGCCACCGGTGGCAATTTGGATTGTTATGATAGCAAGAGCTCTGTAGGCCATTTTAATTGAATGAATTATGATTTTCATGTCTTACTATATTATGGGTATATAAATTTTGTTGTATATTACAAAATTATTTTATTTCAATATGTTCGAACTTCAGTTCCTTTAATTTAATCCTTTTTGTAAATTTTATGTCAATAACTAAATATGTTGATTAAACCAAAAAATCTTTATCTTCAACAAGACAATTTTTAAATGGTGATTTCTTTTACATCCAAGTTTGTCAAGTTATTTCACCAAATTATTGACTTTATCAGGATAAATCTGGATGTAAGATTTTTTCTCTCTGGATAGAACTTCAAAAAAAAGGACTGTCGTAAAGTTCCAACTTCATATCTCATCATTTAGCTTCCTGGTCAACGATTTGCTTCAAAAAATGTTTTCTCGAAAAACAAAAAATAACAATAATAAAAATACGATTGCGAATGAAAAGAAGACGAGGAAAAAAACTCAAAAAATAAAGTGGAAAGGGCTGAAGAACTTCAAAGTTTTGTCAATGAACAAAGTTTTTCGGTCAATGAATGCAATATGAAAATGTCTATAAGCGAGCTTCTTTGCAATTATTTTACTCTACATTTTTCATTTTCATTTATTTATTTGTTCTAAAAATTTTTTTGTTTGTTTTTTGGTCCTTGCCATAAGTCTAGTGAAAGGAGAAGCAATCGAAATAAATAATATCACGATGACTTGATGGAAAAGTTTCTATCCCAATTGTTGGGCATTCGAAGCATTCAAATAACTTCAAAGATTGAGAGTACATACTTACTTTGAGAGGAAAGAGCACGCCGAGGAAAGGAATTTGTAAATGGAAAAATTTTTTATTTGAACGAATGGATCTTTTTAAAAATGTAAACAGCAACAAGAAAGCTTATTGTTCACGTTTTGGGAAAAAAATGAAAATATACCGAATCTTTGGTTGTACCCATTCCCATCTAAACGTCAACAATAATAACCCATTGAAATATGGAGAACTTAAGCTTATAAAATTTCCATCGTCTGGAGATCTCAAACGAGCAATAAGCTTTTATATCTTCCATCTTGAGATGTTGGAAAAAATGTAGAAATTGAAATTTTTTCATAAAAACTAAACAACAAAAAAATCGACTTTTGCTTTTCTTCTGATTTTCCACAGCGCAGAGGAGCTGAAAGAATAAATAAATAGTGTGATTATACAAATAAAACGAAGTGTAACGGTTGAACATTTCCATGAAGGATTCCACGAGAATCGAAAAACCCTTCGAATCATTCATTTCTACGCCACTGATTGGTTTCCTCGACTCGACCAAAACTTTTTCAAGTTTTTAGTTTAGCTCGCTTGGTTTGTAAATAAAAGTTCGCCAAGTTTTTATTGAGGAAAACTTTTAGTACCTACTTTCTTTAGTTTTAGGTTTCTTTCTTCGTCTAAGAAAAAAAAAATTCAAAAAAAGCTGAAAGGATTTCCTTGAATTGCTTTAACGGTGCTGAAAATGTTTGTTTGAATTTGCCATTGCGGCAACGTTTGAGCTCCGAAACCGGAGTAGAGTAATTGGATTGAGTTTAATTATTCCGTTTTATCATTAAAATATCTTGTAACTTAAGATTTTAGGCAATGCCACACGTTGCTGGTTTCATGTTCTGTATGGTATGACAATAGCATCACGCCAATACGACAAAGACATCATCTCAAACACAATGAGACACAAACTGCAAGGATTCGGTCTTTGTTGTCATCTTTCTACTGTCATTATAACGAACCACAAGTTTCACGGTAGTGATACCGTAACTTCCAAAGCTCCCCTCAATATTCAAGGTACAATTCGAAAGGCTTTCAATTGTACGAATTCCAATGCGACACGAACGTATGGTTTAACAACTTAAAAAGGTTTTTATAATTTAAATATGATCTATTAGGACTATTTAGACCGAACAAAATCTTCAAATGATCGAACATTTATTATTTTAAAGACCTTTGAAGGATATCAATAAAAAAAAACATACGATGGACTGTCAACACTGCACTGTAGCTTAAAATGTTAAATGTTCAAAGGAATTCTCGCATGCGATAAAAATTCTTGCGCAAAAATTAGTATGATGCTCGTCCTAAGAGTTCGAATAATCGAAGTCCTTGCACAAACTGTTATACTTCTGTTATATGACAGAAGCATAAAGTGTGGTTATGTTTCGTTTCAGTTCCTTCTTTTCATTAGTTGCACTTCGAATATGTTTGCGAGAGGTTGAATGCACGGAATATTCATTGAATTTTTAACATTTTTCTTTTGCATTTAAATTAAACAATCGCCCGCATGAAGCAGCTTTAATTTTGTAATTAAAAAGTAAAAATACATATAGGAATATAAAGGTTCGAAGTTGGATTCATGGCTATTGCTCATATACATATCTACATACAAAGCATCTAATCAGAAAGCATACGCGAATATAAATTCAATGTTTTGAATTAAGCAAAGAAATACGTCACAAGGAAAAGAGGGGTTTATTGAATGTCGGGAAACTCGACGGAGAACAGCCACAAATAGAATGAGCCAGCTTTTTTTTTCTTAATTGATAGAAGGATTTTTCTTGAGCTATTAAGCTTGATCGTGAATACATGTTTTCGCAAAGTAAATTTTTGAAATTTTATTTTTTTTTTTATACTGAACAGTTGGCTCAAGTATACAAAAAAATGTAACAAAACGCATTGGATTTAATTACATTACTGAATCAATGTTGAATTACAATAGCAATTTACGCCTAAACAAACGCCTGCACAAGCCTTTATTTCAATTAACTGTAAAAATAGAGTATCTTATTAAAATATTGACCTAACATGAATTTTCAGATTAGAAGTGCTGTGACGAGGGTCTTATTTTTTTCGCAAAACTTTATTAAAAAAATGTAACGGAAAGTAATATAACGTTGAAAAGAGAATTTTTCAGCGTAAATAAATTTGTGGGTGATATTATAGCCAATTTTTCGATCATTTATTTTATTTTTTCAAATATTTTTTATTTTATATTACCTGGCATATCAGTTGGGACATTCGAATATGTCGATCAAAGCAACAGAAAAATGGGTCGTATATAATACATCTGTGGCATCCCACTACATAGAATGGAGTTTCTGCTTGTTAATTGTAATAGTCAATCCTTATTACAGACATGCAAAAATTATGACTTCATTCTGTTTGATTTCTTTTTTTGCTTTTGACGTAATATTTTTAAATTTCCAATGTACAGTCGAAACTCTCTATACCTAATTGCTCTCTTCTGATGGCCCTTTCCCTAAATTTTGAGTGCCTTTTTTCTCCTTATAACGACTGTACGATGGACGTGTTTACCAGAGCCGTCTTTAGACTATGCGGGGCCCCTGGCCATAAAGTGTGTAAAGACGGCACTGGTGTTTACAGTACGGAAAGGAGGGGCAGTTTTCCAGTAGTATCAAGAAATGAGACAAGGCCACCAAAATCATTTTTCAGAAAATAAAAGAAAACTTTTGCGTACATGTGACAACACCTATGAACATATAGAAAAAATTATTTCTGTCTTGCCCCTCCCCAACTGAAATTCTGGATACGCCCATGCCACTGTGTGTTGCTTTTGGAAAAATATTCCAAATATGGTATTATTACATTGCCAAACCTGCATCTTCTTCGAAGATTGAAAAATGTCGAGAAACACTCTTTTTCCTAGAATTTTTCAATCGCTGGAACTACGAAGTAGTCACCTTAAACTTGTGTGTCGATCAACTTTCAAAAGCTTCCCCTTTTGAGACGTGATAACCTAAAAATTAAAAATTGTTGTCCATCGTACATATCGTCTTGACAAAGAATCCTCTCCACTATTAATTTCCATTCAACATTTCTCTCTTACTGAGTTTAATTTTAAAATATTTTCAGCTAATAGCAAAGCCAATTCAAATTTCTCAACTTATCTTTTATCAAATTGTTTATTCAGAATCAAAACGTCTTTTCACTTGCTTCAATAATGTTTTATTTAAGTATTTATTTATTTATTTATTTTTTTTTTTAATTTTTACTCTCCATCGTTATCACTATGAAATTTAGTGATACGAATTTGAGAAAATCCTTTGCTCGAATGTTAAATTCTATTGAAATCATCTAGCATTCATCAGAGGATACAGCCTTTTATTTTATGCATCGAATGAAGTAAACATGCCATGCCGGAGTTGTATGTTCTTGAATTTATTATTTTTTTGTTTGAAGGATATTCAATATCATGGCTAATGAATTATTTATGTCTGGCTCACAAGTAAGCCAATATATTATGAAAAATTAATCATGCACATGTGAGATATAGAATTCATAAGCGATTAGAGCGCAAAAGCATTAAAGCAGAAAAAATGAAATTATGTCATATAGGCATGCTAATAGATGCATAAATTTTTGCTATCATAGAATAAAATCGTTTTATTCTGTTTTTAAAAACTATTTATTTTTGTATAATAGTACAATACGTTGGCAGAAGAGACATCTATTCTTGGCTACATGAGAGTTTATTACACAATAAATATTTTGAATGGATTAAAGTAGTTGCCGTAAGCTTTGAGTGGTGCAACTGTAGGACAAATAATTCATACATCTATATAAATAAATAATAATGAATTGGTGTTCATTGACGAATATAGTTGAAATGGCTTGAAAAGTGGGAAAATGTAGAGAAATGGCAATGAAAATAGTTAAAGCAAAAGAATTGAACTAATTTTGTTAAGGACTTTATGGACGTTGGCCTTCTAAACACGAAAGAAATATTTAAAATATTTAAAAAAATTCTTTTGGGGGATTTGCGGCTTTTTGCAGCAGAACTCGACAATGCATCAATCGATTTGAACAATTAATCCCTCAATTGAAAATAACCGCAGGACCAAATTTCATTTTCTTCTTAATTATTGTTTTCAACGTCTCTTTCATCTGAATACATTTTCACCAAAATTGAAAAACTTTTGACGTGAGCCTTCAAGTCAGCTGTAACTCAGCGTTTAATGGCACTCACAAATAATAAGCTTTTCTTATAAATATTAATTAATGAAAATTGTCAACTCTTTCATGCAAGTTTGTTATGGTCCTTAGTCAATTTTTCATCTCCAATTAAAATCCTTTTTATTTTTTATTTCCTCTCTCTTCTGTTTGCACTATTCGGAAAATTAATTGCAGTTGTGTGAGCAACCAGGAAAATTCCTAATAATGTAGTTTCCAAAGGCCGCAAGCGGGAATTTGAAATATAGAAAATAATCTCTGTTGAATTCTGAACCATTTTAGCCAGCATCACAAACGACCATAATTCTGAAAACAACAAATAAACAAGCATATTAAGCTGCAAACACAATCACATGAGATTGTGATGACACAAAAATGCTGCGGGCAAGAAACGGACACTTTGGAAAACAATACCACGTGTGTACTGGATACTAACAAAGTAATGGAATAGACAGGATCTGACAAATTTAGAAACTTTTTCTACACAATTATACGAAAATAGCCCCGCAGCGAGCTTCGGATGAGCACGAATCGGAAATTCTATATACTCGAAAGTTTATTTTGTCAAAAGAAATATACCAGAATGGAGCTGAAAACAAATTCCTAGCACATTTGCGGTTAGCTTGAACTTCATAAATGGGGGGGAAAAAATTCATTTTATTTGTCTTAATTGAGCTCGTTGAAAAGCTCATGTCCTCTTTCGTTTGTTCGTAAAATAAAATTCACTATAAAATATGAAATTAAAGTGTGATGCATTTTTAAAAGAGCCGACTTGTGTTACCGTATCCTTTTTGGAAGCTGTCAACGCATTCGTGGTTGACCTCGTGTAGCCTCAATGTGTGAGCTTTCAAAAATGTCCAAATGCATCAGCAGCAGTTTCATGAGGGTGTCGCACAGTGTTTCGACTCCATACAATTTGCGGCCAAAAATAGAAGGAATTTCTTTGCATCGAATTAAGAAATTTGGAAAAAATTCTGAAAATAAAATAAAAGCTAAAATAATTTCAAATAATCTACAGGGCATATGAAATAATTGTACAAAACAGGAAAATTTCATACTTCGTGTAAGGCAACTTTAAAAGATAATGAGCAAGAAAATGTGGGATTTTCTAATTCATTATATTCTCAAAGCATCTACAAAAGGGGTTCCCAGGCCCTATACTCTCAGTGCTCATTTGTAGGGCTCGGATTTTGTTGACTTTTATAAATTTAAAGCATACTTTATGGGGCAAAAAAATTTTCTTACCAACATTTTGCGAATAAGTTCGGTGAATTTGAACTTCAAACCGTTTTTCTGAACCTTAGAAAAATTAAGCGTATTGAAGTTAAAATCGAGAATGCTGTTGAGGATATTCTCTCCTTTTGAATGGAGGATGTTTAACTTTAAAAAAAAATTAACATTCTTATATTTATATGAAAATTCTATATAATGCTAGATAGGAAATAAAAACCCCCAACTATCTATTGGCGTTAAACCTAAAGTAGGAGTGGCAGCCCTAATATATTTTAGTTTTTACTTTTTCAAGGAGAACTCAATTAAGAAGTGCTCCGAATTTCAAGTCCCGAGGTCCAAAAATAAATTTTTAGCAAGTGCAATTATATGGGAGGTGGGCGTGGCAGTCGGAGGTTTTCCAACATTTTTTTCAAAATTTCTTAATTTATCCTAGAGAAGTGTTTTAATGCTCTACGACCACTCCTTCTAATTTTTTCCAAGAAATATATGGAGCGGTCCCACTGTGCGTCGCCCCATGTGGAAAATGCATTTCCGGTCTTTGTTGATTTTATATTATGGACGCTTTGAACTGCGGTTTAATGAGTCGTCGTCGAAATTCTGCCAGGTTTAAGTTAAATTTTCATGGAAATCCATAATACCGGGTTGGGGGTTTTCATTTGTAAGACTGTGAATTTTTTTTGGGTGTTTTGAATTTTTCTAATAACATTTGGGATTGGCTTCTAGATAATTATTGCCATAGTGCTTAATATCAAGCTTATGGGCTGAGTTCCTCTGATTATTGAACATTAAAATAAACCAACTATATTATTCCGAAAATAGCATTCGGATAAACTTACTTCCAATGATGAAATTTAACTTTTCCGGAAAAGTATGAAAAGCTCCTGCATTAATGGAGATCTGATATTATTTGAAATGTATTTTCATTGGACTTAATTTGAGGAAATCACCCATGCTATCAACATTGAATAGCCAAATAAGTTATTTCATTTTTAATGAGGCATGTGGAAGCATGCGGAAAACGAATTGCTTCCCCACGGGTCATTGCTAAAGCATTCATGCAGTAGTAACAACTATGCACTATTCAAATCAAAGCCATAATTTATCGAAAATATTTAACTCAAATAAAATTACCCAGTTAATTTATTCAAAGCCATAATGCCCTGAATCTGTTCCCGGCATTGAAATTCTCAGTTGGTCCGACAGTTTATATATTACGAGTATTACATGATTATTAGGACCGTTAGAATAGAGAACAATTTTCAATTTTATGAAAGGGATCGCTTGGAGTAATGTAGAAGAATATTTTCAACTTTATAGTCAATTTTATGCAGATTGTTAATCGTTTTTAGGAGTTAAATTGTTATTGTTGTTATCTTTTTATCGTTTTGCCTTACTATCTTTTCTCACCCACATTCAAAAGCATGCTTTTTTCTTGTTAATAACTTTCCAACACATCCTTGAATCCATTCGCATTTTACTTCACATGAGTATCTCATTTCCAAAAGAACGACTGCTTTCCTCAGCAATGTTCAATCTTCTTTGGTCTGGGTTTTTTCTTTATGAACTGAAATTTCTGCAATTAAATTGAGTTTATGTTTTGTCATAGAAATAGACATAAAATCATAATACCACCGTTGGTGGAAATGCTTACGATTCCCCTGAATGATCTAAACTCGGAACGTTTCAATATTAAATCTTTAAAGAATTCGTTGAGGGATTTTAATGGTAATGAAAAATACGTCGTTTGGGTGTTTAAATGAAAATTTCTTCTATCTTGAAGTTGATTGTAGGTATTAAAAAAATTTTTTATCTCTTGTTAGCCTATTCAAGCTAGGAACATAACCGAAACCTGTCAAAATCATATCAATGATCAGAAAAAATCATAATCGTTGAACAATTTTTAAGGATGGAACTATTGAGGAAAGTGTATGGTTGTTGTATCTTAAAGAAATCAAGTACAAATGGGTTAAGCTTGACTTCCAATAGAGTTTAGAGGTTCCATTTTTATTTTAGCGATAAGACTCAAGCTTACAACTGGATTCACGTTGTGTCGTTTTTTCTCACTGTCGACTCGTCCTTGCGTCTGTCACTGTTAAGCATTTATATCAGAATAGTCCCATCTCTGAGAATCCATCAGCTCCACACACGTTTCCCATTGTTTTTTATCTATAATTCTATTCAAGAGAGTTCTGAACAAGTCCTGAACGACAAGCCTCACTCGAACCCCCATTCATATTAATTTAGTTACACTTAAACGAATTTAGGACTTCATACAAGTTCATTCAAGAAAATACAGTTCCAAGGAAAGCTTAATTCAAAACACTTGCCTTTCAAAGACAAGGATAAACTTTTGATCCTTCTTTTTCTTTTTCTCATTTCAAGAAAATACACATGATTAGAATATTTTAAGAAACAAGATACTGCAGCCGATGTGCAATAAGATGACGTTGGGCGGTAATGAAAATCACGTTGTGGATGACAGTGATAATCATGATGATGATGGAAGGAAGACCTGGATCCTAAATGCTTACACGCCAGATTAAATTCTGTTTACCGCAAAAAAATATTAATTATAATTTTCTTAGGCCTTATGTTCTTTGTATCGTTCTCACTTTGTAAGTCATTAAAACGTGCCCCAGAGCTGTTTGTTTTCGCTTCTTATAGACACGCTGGAAAATGACGCCAGCGTGCTTCGAATTAAGAAGAAAAGACTTCTTAAGCCGGCGTAATCCTTTTGCATATTAAATAAATTTAGAGTGAAAAAAAGGGGGAAAAAAGAAAGGGGATGAGGAATGTCTACAAGCAGGTATTTAAAGCCTTTCGAGTTTAATTTTGTAAAAACAAGAGCTCGCTGAAAACTTAAGGCCATGTTAAAAAGGATGTGTTCAACAGTCACAAATAATGAAAGAAGCCTTTTTTTAGCTTGGGGATTATTTTGTCGAGGATTATGGGAATATAAAAGCTTTAATAAGATTACATTGATATAGTTGGATTGGGTTCGATAAGGACTTTATACCCATCTCAAGAGGTAAAATGACTAAAGAGCACTACATCTGAATATCTCAGATATCATCTGCAAGAATCGATTAGAATTGAGTAGTTGAGTATACAAAAAATTCGAATAAAAAATCATTTGGAAAGACACCTCAGAGAACGAGTGGCTTTCTTCATTATACCCATGCTCTAGACAAATGCAGCAAATGATCTCAAATCGACCTTAAGCGGTCTTCTCATAAAAAGGACAAATACACAGGGAAACGGAAGAGATTTAAATTCAGCTCCCAAAAGTATGCTTATAAATAAATTGATCATATTTTCATTCATTCCTGTAGAAATGTGCATTTGATGTTCTCTTGGATAAACCCTTTGAAAGTTGTGTGTGTTCTCTTAAAACTTTAATTACTAAAGCTCTATTATTAAAGGGATAAAACTACAAAATTGGTTTTAAAATATCAAACTGCATACTTTTTGGTGCGCAAATTAAATATTTTCTTTTGTCCTAGCTATTCAATTTTTCGCCAATTAAAATCGAGCAGTATTCGTATTCGTATAATCACCCTGCAGTAAAATGGACTGACCACAGTGTAGCCTTCGGTCAGTTCTTCGTGTTACCAGTACTAGTCCCCCCAATAATTCCACTTCTAATGTATTCAACTGACATTTTTTTACATGTGTCTGTCATTGGAGAGGGACTAGTCCACAAAACGGCTGGGCGTAGGTCAGTTGTATTGGGTCAATTGTCTTAATTCTGTCTGGTTTTAGGATAGTCCAATAGTTGGTATATACATATATTCTAAGTTGATGAAAGTGTCATTTACAGACTACCCTTAAACCAACCCGTTTATAACCGACCACTGGCTAGCCAAATTCGATGGAGCGAACTGCCATAACATAACCGGTAGGATTTGGACTGGTCAAAGGCCAGTCCTTCTTAGGAAATTGAACGGCTCATTACTGCAGGGAATGGAAAGTTGGAGAGCAGTCGCAATTCCTCCAGCAGCATAAAACAAATAACCAAACACACGAAAACTCCTAAAATTATGAATTTCTAATTGATGTTCGCAGACTATTTTTCATTTTAATTCATACAAAATGAAGCAAATTTTAGCTTTTTCACATAATTAATAGCAAATGATGTTGAAAATTGCGTACAAATGAACACAAAATATAGTAAAAATATTTACGCTAAAATCGAAATGATTTATTATTGAAAATTTATCCGCAAAATTTATAAAATTTATAAAATTCCAAATTTATCAAAACACAAACATAAATGAGACAAATTAAAAGCATTATTTAATTGAAGTAATCAATTTGGATTTGCCGTCGAATAATTATACCTAATTATTATTATAAATTTCAACAAAATTATTTTATCTATCCATAAGCGTCGATGTCGTCAAACGCAGGATATTTACTCCCCAACGTTTTTTTTTTTTATTTTTTTTAGGGAAATTTTAACGTTTGAGAGCATTTTTACTGAAAATTTATTCATTTAAAAATGTTTTCTTTTTCTCTTTGTTTTTGTTTTTTGTATTGAACGTTTATCTGTATCCGGCATAAAATGATAAAATCACGTTTTCAGGAAATGCCGCAATAAACTTCCGCTTACCAATCCACGCTCACCAGAAAAACAAAAACCAAAAAGAAAAACAAAACATGTAAAAATACTAAAGTCGGTCAAGCCCGACTTTCATATACCCAGCATCGCGACAATATTGACGCATTATGTTTTGCCTTGCCGTATGGAAGTTGCAAAAAAGGAATATTTGTGGGCATAACAGAGGGCGGGACACATTAATTTTTCTTGCATTTGTTTTGGTCAACCAATATTTTCAATTTGAAGCTTCTACGCCTTTTAGTTACGTCAGATTTTTCGAAAAATCTCCATTTGTGGGCGTGTCAGTGGGCGGATATCGTCCATTTTCACTCGTTCTCGGTACTCAGCATACTTTAATATCAAACTGACGTGATTGGTCCAGCCGTTTGAAAGGAGGTTCGGCCACAGACGGACGGACAGACGGACGATTCAGTTTTTGATCCTGATCAATAATATCGAGCCTTATGGCCAAATTGACGTAAGTGACATTTTTTCCGAAATTGACTTTTTGATGAAAATATGTTCTACAGCCTAAAACTCATCACCTAGTAAAATATAACGACGACAAGCTCAATATTAACGGATATATTGCACTATAACTTTTATTATTTGTATGCCAGTCACTGCAAACAAGTTCAGAAAAAACGCTCTCCTGTAAAATTTGCTTTTTGTCGCTTACGTCAATTTGGCGGTTAGGGTTTAGTTAGGGCTTAGTTTTAGCTGTTACAAGATCCGCACAAAACTAATATACCCATCTTTCGCTGGGTATAAAAAAAAAACAAAAACAATGGAATTTCTGAACCATTTCAATGCTTGTCATGCGACTGAGCCCAGCAAAGATTGCAAAATTTTGTTTTGTGCCGCTCTGTAACCGGCTTTATTCTATCCGAATTTTATATATGGAGGTATATAGAGATTTTTATCCAGGCAGATTGTAAAGATTCCCCATTGTGTAGTACAGTCGTAGTGCCACGACGCAGATCTGATTTATTGCATAAAGCTGACGGGAAAGCCTGACATGGAAACTAAATTTTTGCATTTTTAGCAGCCAGTCAGGATTCTGCAGGCATATGAATACGTGACTGAATGCTGGCTATGCTCATTTTTAGATATTTTTTTTTTCTTCTTTTTTCCTGGGTTTCGTTTATGTAAAATTTTGGGCAACGAATTTTCAATTGTTTACAGAACGACAGCGCAAAATCCCCAATTAAAATTGGATTTAATGTTGTTGAAGTAGAAGTGGAAAGCTTCGAAAACAAATGGAATTGCGGAAGATGACAAGGCTTTCGATGCAAAAGTACATTTGATATTACTCTTTGTGGGAATCAAAGCAAAAAAAAAAAAATAAATTTTAGTGAAATAGTCCAATAATTTCGTTGGTATTTGAAAGTTTAGCGGTATTCACAAGGAATGTGGAATTCTGTCGGAAAATGTCGACGTCGGAATATTTTCGATTTTAATTCGTCACGCACTGAGGAAAAACCCTTCGAATCGAAAATATTCCGACGTCAACATTTTCCGACAGAATTCCCCTATTGTATGTTTTTTAACTTAGTTAACAGTATGTTTAAAAAGGAAGCGTTTTAATGTCAGGCGAGCCTTACTAGATATTGAACATGCGAGTACCAATTCTCTCGAAAGTTGAAACTTTAATTTTTTTTCTGGTTTTTAATGGTTGTTTTCTGGCTCACTAAATCAGATTATATCTGAAAACCCAAATTTTTCAAGTTTGATTTTGTGGTCAGGAGGGCGATATTTTAAATTTTCGCGTCAATTTCGGACTTTTTTCAAAATCTCAGGAAGGATTTAAGTATGTGTTTTGCATTTTATGTATCTTGAATAAAAGAGGATGAATGCAAATTTTCAACGAAGTATCATATGTTTCAATCAAAGTATTACTTCAAGATCTTTATAGCCATTCAAATTTGAAAAATGTGGTTTTTTTGAATTTTTTTCGAAAATTTTTGAATTCATTTTGAAGTATTTATTCGGTAAAAATTCGGAAAACCATTTTTTGCTTTAAAAAAAAAACTGCGAATTTATCGTTTCCAAAATTGTTATGAGATGCTGAAATTGGTGGAAAATTGTAGAAGTTATAAGGAGTTTTCCGACTCTACTCAAATTCAAAATGCGTCAGGCAAAAATCGTCGAACAAGTTTTTCAAACCACTGCCGACGTCCGCTTTCGATGAAAATTCATATATATGTACATTAGGGTGGCCCTTATTTGGAAAAGTCCGATTTTCCCAGCTGCCCTAGTCTCAAAATGTTGAAATGGGTCTAAAAATGATATATATGAAGTTTTTTCGGGATTGATTAAGTTTTAGAGGTCGCTCATGGGCCTTGAAATCTGGAAAGTGATTTGTATGGGGAAAAACCTGCGTTGCGCTAGTTTCATCAAAATTTTGTATGCAAGATATGTTTTTTCGATCCAGAAATGAATGCCCCTTTATAGAGAACAGACTCACCTTTCTTTTAAGATATAAGGACTCCCAAGAGGAAGTATCTTTTTTATATCCGATATTTTCGACTTTGAGTAGCCCCAGATCCGCACAATATTAACTGATTTTGTTGTTTTATATCTTAAAAGAAAGGTGAGTCTGTTCTCTATAAAAGGGCATTCATTTCTGGATCGAAAAAACATATCTTGCATACAAAATTTTGATGAAACTAGCGCAACGCAGGTTTTTCCCCATACAAATCACTTTCCAGATTTCAAGGCCCATGAGCGACCTCTAAAACTTAATCAATCCCGAAAAAACTTCATATATATCATTTTTAGACCCATTTCAACATTTTGAGACTAGGGCACGTTGAATTTTCGAACAAAAAATTTTCCCCATACATTGAGCGGCAACTCTAATGTACATATAATATTTGGCACTTAAACTTTTTCAAAAATGCAAAACACATACACACTTCCTGAGATTTTGAGAAAAGTGTAGAAATTTACGCGAAAATTTAAAATATCGCCCTCCTGACTACAAAATCAAATTAAAAAAAAATAAATTATTTACCTTCATTACTAAGGTATAAGTAGTCGGAATCTGATATACAGAAGTCAGATACAAAAATCGTGTTTACTTGTGTTATACAATCCTTATGCACTCCTTCATGTGTCGTACAGACCAATATGGCCTAATTTAATGGTCCATTCATATATCATTTTGCGTAGTTCATCTCTGGACGCTTTGAACGGAACCCTCGAACGTACGACTGCAAAACACCATAAAAACAGAGTGTCTCGATTATAAGACTTAAGGGATTTAGGGGAGTAACGCTGTCCAAATGGCATTAAGGAGTGTTGTCAATGAAAGAATTTGAAATTCGCCACATTTGCCTGACAGGATAAATTGCAGTCCTCACCACCATTTTTATCCGCGTTGCTTAGCGCCCCTTAAAAAAAAATTATCCAAATCTTAGAGCAGAGATGTACCTAAGCTCATATCTTACTTATTGTACCGTGCATAAAAAGTTAACGAGCTGCTTCACTACACTTGCATTTTGCATTTTGAAAGATACAGCAGTGTCCTTAAGACATCGTTGCTAATTACTGCTTCAATTCTACAATTTTATGCAAACGACTTTTGCATGAATATGCATTTTTCTACTTCAAAAGTACCTACTTAGTCCTATGAAAGCACATCCAATTAGTGATGCTCTTGCCAAGAACCTTGCTAAGCCAAGCTTAATGAAGAAGAAAAATGCAAGGTAAAATATAAAGTTGAATGGAAATGAGAAAACAGCAAAAGTACGTAATTAAAAAATGATAAAAAAAAGTCTCGTAAAATCGTCGAATGCATAAAAAGGTGCAAATACGATGATGGTATTTAAGAAGGAAGAAGCTTTGCTTATAAAAATTTGAATAAATCTTATTCTTTTAAATTTATGAACTCTCTCTCTCTCTCTCTCTCTCTCTCTCTCTCTCTCTCTCTCTCTCTCCTTCTCTCTCTCCTCTCTCTCTCTCTCTTCTCTCTCTCTCTTTATCTCTTCTCTCTCTCTCTCTTCTCTCTCTTATCTCCTCTCTCTCTCTCTCTCTTTCTATCGCAAGAGTTACTCGTCAAGGCTTGCAGCATATTAAGTACAAGGGAACGACATTGTGATGCCTTTGATAATAACAAATAAGGAAATTTGCACACATGGCAATTTGTCACACGAGACAACTTGACTTCTCAGTGCTTATTATGAATTAATGACGGCAACCAGACTCGCTTGAATCAAAATATTATCATATTTTGCATCAAACAATGCCAATGTTGACGTCATTTGCTTGCTCATTAAAGGTTGGCCACACTCTGAATATATCTACCTGGAGCGGACTTTATGACGGTAGAGACCACAATATCCGGTGAATGTGATAATTTTTTGAAGATAAAATTCGCATTAATAAATTATCAATTTAATTTGAGGAATTTTAGCTATGAAAATTTTTCAAACATATTTTTGGGCAGGAATTTCCTTGAGTAGGCTTCGTTTAGACAGAATATTTTCCAATATTTTACCAATCAGTCAAAAATTCGCTATAATTGCTTTCTCTAGATTCGCTAGCAAATTAATTCAAGTTAACTGTCATTGAAAGACATTCAACTCCAAAAAAATTCGAATGACGTATTTGTTACGATTTGGGGAACAATGGAAAGATCAATCTCCACAGTAGGGATGGGCGATATTGGAAAATGTATCCACTTCAATAAGCTTTCGGGCAGCCCATGTTTCTCTAGAGATTGTTGAGACTTTGTACGAATCTCAGAATCCCCAAAGAACTACAGTGACTGATTGCTTGAGGATCCATTATTCCTGCCCCTAGACACGTGAGTTTGCGCCTAGCCGCAGCCCCGCCAGCCGCATGTGCTTAAAACATTCCCCGCTGCTTCCACCTATGTCTAATGAAGTCTGCAGAGATCTTCCTTTACCACGCCCATTTTTTTCAAGTGATACTTCAGTCTACAGTGCTCTGTTAAAAGTTTAGTGTAGATTTAATATTGTTTCTGCTTAGGTTTAGTGTACCCTCTGCCTTGATAGTCCTGGGACATATGAGTCTTTTAACTTGCCTCATGCGCTTGTGGGCTCTCCAGTATTCATTTAGGCTTTGTTCTTCCCATTTTCTGATCAGGGCATTCCTGAAGCTATATTCAACCCCACAGAAAGGTTTTGGCCAAATGAAATAGTTCGACGCGGCCTTTTTGGATAGACAATCCGATCTTTCATTGCCTTCATGTCTTCATGCCCCGGTATCTAGTTTAGAGTTACCGTGTTCCTCCTGGAAAGGGTTTGAAGGAGCCCGTGACAGTCATAAGCAATGTCTACTATATCGAATCTAAAATTATCACTTAACGATTTCATATTGATGTTAGAAAATATCAATATTTCTAAGTATCGATCATTTCAGTCCATCCCTAACTCCATAGAGATCCTTTTGAGCGCTCTTCTACAAAACCAATAGTTAATCCTCAAAGTTAAAGCGTTCATTTTTTATTATTTCCTGGTGTAGCAGATAGTTCAAACGGAATGTGAATTTATTTGACCATGAGAAGAAAGAAAGAAGACAAAATTATAAATCGTTTAGTAAAAAACAAAATGCTTAAAGAACCATCTTAATATCCTTAATCATTTGATTGAAATTGTCTGCACGTTTTCACATAAAGTCAATCAGAATGAATTTCCGTTCTAAGTCCCTCGCATAATCCATTAAAAATGTGCATATGTGTCGAATATGTGTACTAACACATGTACAATTAGTGCTTCTATTCGCGTCCACTTGAAACGGACGATAGTCCTGTAGCTCATGTATTCGACGATTATTTAAGCGTAATTTCCAGGACATTAAGCAATTTGTTTAGCGGAATGTTCTCCGCACTCAAGACCAAATTAAGTGCAATTATTATGGCGTATGCAGCATAAACATTGCCTAAAAGGTTGGTTTGTATGCAAATGTGCGTGGAATAGATCCATTAATGGCAATATCAATAAATCCAGCGACTATGACTGCAATGCGATTTAATAAATTACCCTTAAACGATTGTCACTTGCCATGTCCGTTTATCAATGATAAAAGCGCATTCCGATGTTTGTGTTTGACAGATACATAAAGATAGGGGGAATGTGTGTAGATATACGAGTATGCATGCTCTAATATTTGAGTTTCCGCCTTGTCTGTGCCGTTTGCAGCGCACGGTATTAATATTTACCCTTGGCCGTAATCCAATTATTTTATTAAATCAATTCAATTAGTTCCTCAAGCGATTCAGTAAGCAGAAAAGTTGAGCACATAAAATTTGAAAGCAAAATCATTTAAATGGTAAGTACAAATTTTTCTCTGCATATTTTTAACGGTTAAGGCATTAATTTTTTTCTCTACTAGTGCTCCCTTAGAAATTAAATAGTATTTAAGATACTTAGGGTATTCCCTTAAAAGTGAAAAGATTGAAAAATCGTAAAAGTGTAAAATTTTTCATACAAAATTTCGTTCATTAATTTCTAAGCCTTCTTGATTTACGATTTTTCGAAGTTTTCGAGGCAAATACACGTTTAAGGGAAGACCCCTACTATTAGGCTATTTACAAAGGCTGCTAAAATCCCTTCTAATGTGCTAATATGCTTTTTATATATGGAGTTTGACAGCTTTAGAACATTAGAAGGGATTTTAGCAGACCTTGTGAATAGGTTATATATGATTTTTAATAGAAAATAAATGAAATCCCAGCAAACATTTGGTTCTAAATGAGACATTTATGAATCCTTATTCGGAGTGTTAGCCCTCATATTGAGCTTATTTAGGAGCCCAAAATGAACGTGTTTCCCTTCTTGCGGAGGTCGTCCTATATTAGTCCAAAAATATATACCGAAGGGGCTCATATTAGAGTCATATATCCTTCAGATTCTTTAAAAAATATTCCCAGCAAACATTCTGAATCCTAAAAGAATCATATATGACTCCTATTTGGAGTCGGAGGCCCTCATAATGAAATCTCTTAAGATTCTTAGAGAGCGTGTTTCCCTTCTTGCGAAGGTTGTCCTATAAGGGTCATATACCGACGGATAACATCCCGTGTGGAAATTCTACCTCGGCGCTAGCTAGTTTTTTTCTTGGGCTTAGCTAGTAAAGTCTAGCTAGCGCCTTTCTAGTTTGTTAATGCTTCTGCTAGCTAGCGCCCGAATAGTAATTTCTGGCTAGCGCCTAGATCATATGTCAATCACTTTGTTTTACATAAAGATTTATTTTCACGTACCCTTGACGGGGTATTGGTTAAATTTCTCACCTCATTGGTTACGATATCGCCTCTGCGCAAAGCTGACGCTCAACACACAAAGTTCACGGTTTATATTTCCACGAGTTTAAACTAAATGAGAATTATTAAAAAAGTTATGTCTCAAATTTTCTCTCTGGGTTTTAACTAGGCCCTCGCTAGCGCCAGGCTAGATTTATCTAGTCGGACATATCTAGCCTAGCGCTTGCTAGTCCCTAGCTAGTAAATATATTTCTCTAGGTAATTTCAAGCCAGGATAAAGTCATATATGACACCTTCGGCACTCACATCTGACTCTTATTTCCGTTTATTTCTAGTCATGTTCATTTCCGACTCATTTTTCTGAGCAATCCGAAAAAGTTTGCTGAGATAATTACATCATTTGTAAATAAATATATCGTTCAAATTGTGTGGGAAGAAAATTTTCCCTTAGGCTTTAAATCGCTTAATATCCATATATTTAAGAATGCATGGATTTATCACAACACCACATCTTGAAAGTTCTTCTTTCCAAGTCATAATATTTAATTCTAACCAATTTACATAGCTTTGAAAATGAAAAGGAAAAAAATGCCAAAGGATGCACATTGCGACGACAACAAAGTCTCCCACAATTTCTCTGTGCGCATTGAATGCATCGATTCGCTTGGAATGCTCGCATTATACGAAAGTCGAACACGATTTCGAATGGCTGCAATTGATGAAAGCACCACAGATTTGAATTGGAATTAAAATCGCTTTCGCAGTTTAAGCAGACACAAAAGGATATTGAATCTTTTCAATAACTGCGAGAATTCACTTCTTCACATTTATTCTTCCGTCTTTTATTCTTTCAAGTCATGGAAGCAAGGGCATAAAAAGATGAGAATACACGAGCATATCAGATATATTTTTTTTCTTTTTTTGATTTGGTATCTCACTTCACCTTTAAAATTTCTTTTTATGCTTAATAGCGCGAATAAATGTTTTTCAGCTTGTAACTTATTCTTTTAGGCAGCACCTACATATGTATGCACAGTAAAAACTACAGGTTTAAAATTAAAACCAATCGGTTTAAAATTAAATCATTTTAGTATTAAATTTGAATTTCAATACCAAAAAGTTTTATTTTAATACCTTTTGGTTTTAAATGATCTCAAAAACGAGCAAAATTCTCAAATTGTCAAATTGTTCTCGCGATTATATTGCTATCATACATACATACGAGGAGTCTATAGTTCGATTTTCTCTTTCGTTGATATAATAAATCTAGCACGCGCGAATGAGATCGCTTGTTAGCGTACTGGAAGCGTTTTTGCTTAGCATTCTGAAAGTTCCGAGTTCGAACCCTGTCGCAGGCGAAATAAATTGTGGAAAAATTTGGGCTTGGGAAAATGTTAAAGTAAATTTTGAACTTGGAAAAAGGAAAATTGATGTACTCGGGAAGGAGAAAACATAGTTACCAGCGATAAAGTTTGAAGTATCCCGATACTACCTTCAAAAACGTGTCATGCTGTTTCAAGAATTCCTATGAGAGTTTTGCTCGAATCTTTCTATTTTTTTTTTTTATAAAAAGATTGGTTGCAAGCTTTTTATTCCTCTTAAGTTTTTATTATAATTTCTTATTATTACCTACTTATTCCTCAAAAAAAAAAAAAAAAAAAAAACAAGTAAGGGTGTTATAGTCAGGCAAGCCTGACAATAGAATACCCGACACAGACACACATGTTCAAATAGTTTTTCATATCAAGAGTTATTTAAGGCCATAAGGGGCCCCATATACCGACTTTTGTTAAATTTCTTAATGAAAACTGCCCGTTTGCCACGCCTACTTTTCCAATTTTTGTTTACCTTTATTTTTGGTACCCTTAACAATGGACCGATCAAGAAATTTTTTGGGCAAGATGTTTATGGCTACAAAGGAAGTATAAGTGCCAATTTTCGTTCAAGTCCCATTGGCGTTTCGGGAGTAGAAGACAATTTTCGAAAAACGCCCTTTTGTCACGCCCATTTTTCTAATTTTTGTAAATCACAATTATTGGCCTAAAAGATGTTCAAATGCCAAATTTCATCAAAATATCTTAAAAAACATCGGTTTTAGAGCAGTTTTTGTGATTTTCATAACAGACCCTAGTATTGGAGGTACCCCTAAAAATGGTCCTATCGGGTAACTGTCATTGTTATATATATAAAAACCAAAATTGGTATTAAATTTAAACTTTAGATTTTACTGTGTGTTTTATGTTCAAAATGATAAGGATATTTTAGGGAATTCTTCTTAATTGATCGCTTAAAATCTTGTAGAGTGTAAACGGCTTGCATACTCCTATAAAAGCCCTTCAAAAAAAAAAAAAAAAAGAACGGGAGAAAATTGTTCGAATCGAGCACTTTGAAAAGGGACGGGGAGGTTTCATTTAAAATAGCATCCCTCATAAAATTGAAGCAAAGCAAGCTTGTCATCGTATTTTATGGCACTAATTAACGGTTCCGTTTACAATCCGACAATGCGGAGGAAAAAATTTACAGTTGCATGACAACGCGAGCATTAATAGACAGGAATGAAACGGCAAAAGTCGAGAGCCCAGTCGAAAGCTTCAACTAAAACAAAAGCCACTAACAAATGAAAAGTAGAATAAAATGAATAAAAAATGGAATAAAAAAAAAAGAAATTTCGAGTGAATTATTGCAACAGTCAAGCTGACAGAACATGGAAATTTTCTTTGTAATTACTCGACCGCAAGAACGTAGCTCAAAAAAATAAAAACAAGGAAATGAAAAATAGTGAAACATGAAATGAAATAATAAGTGCTGATTCGGAAAAAGCTGAATTTATGTTGATAGTCGGTCGCGACTCAGCTGAATCTTAGTTTACATAGGTAATCCGATTTAATAGTAGGGGAATCCGGGATGCTGAATTTGCAGTCATTTAAAGGAAAAAGAGTTACTCGAGCATGTCAAATATTCAAAGTGAGTGTAAAGTGAACTCCTAAAAGTGTGCTATTTTAGTGACTGAAATTTGAAGAAGGTGATGCAAAGTCATGAGTGATTTTTAAAAATGTAAATTTTAAAGCACAAAAATCGATCGATTTTACAATGTAGAATCTACATACATCGCTCGATGAAAAACGTCAGATTATATGTTTTTCCTGATCCCGAAAGAATCCTGAAAGGAATTATTTCAATTATTGAAATATAATAATAAATATAATACATTCATACATTCCTATACATTTAACTTACGTTCACTTAAGCTTATGCACTCGAGTTTTTCAGACGATTGATTTTTATTTCTAATCTGATAGGCTGCCCTAAACGCACCCATCATTATTAAGCGTGCATATATTCTTGGAGTAGATTACAGGATGCAATATATCTCCTCATATGATTTTCTGACACGCTCGTGTAACTACAAAAATCACCTCTTGGGCTACCCTTATTACTATAATTTTTCAATTACTTACAGCTCGCCTGCTGAACAGCTTCTTTAAGGGGATGGTATTAGATTTAAAATGGGTTTGGGAACCGAGTCTCCATGTCACTGCATCCTGCAATGATTATTGTGACCTAAGGGGATGGTATAGTTTAAAAAGCAAAAAAAAAGGCACGATTTCATGATTTTTTTTGTGGAGACATGAATAATGTTGGTGATTTATTTCATATAGATCTTATATCTTAACGTCTAAAGTATCTTTGGAAAAAAAAAATTAAACTCATCTCCCGAGGTAACATCGTGGACCTTTTTTTTATTTGTTTTTTTTTTTTTTTTTTTTTGGTACTGTTTTGAAGTAAAAATTGCGATTTTCGCTTAAAACTTGAGGTTAGTATAATTTTTTAAAATATGAAAAAAATTAAAATAAAAAGGGGCCACGATTTTACCTGCGCATTTATGAGTAGAAAAATTGAAAAAAAATTTAAATCGTAGATTTTGCAGCATCGTGTTGACCGACTTCAAAAAAGTCGTTTTCAACAAAACCGATTTAAAGTTTTTTTTCCCCGAACAAATGCAGGTGAGCCAATCGCTTTGAAACGCTGTGTCTTCGTATCCGCTTGCACGATTTTCTTGAAATTTTTACAAAACACTCTTAAATTGTTGTACATTCAGAACACAATATATTAAAAAAATCGACCCAAAATTTTTTTTAACTATACCCCTTAAAAATAATATTTTAATATCTTTTTTATATTTTTATACATTTATTCGATAGGTCTTCAATGGTCTTTGACTCTTTAATGTAATCTTCAAACACAACTTTAATCTCATTAGAATTTTAATTAAATTTCATGATTCTTTATCAGCAAAATTGTCGATACATCAATTTGATATTTTCATTTTTCAAATTATAATTGAAGTAAGCAAGAATTTGAATTCAATAGTTTGGTAAATTCAAAGCAGGGATCGGCAAAAAAAAAAATTTTAATTTTTGATTTTTTGATTATTATCCACTCCACACTTCAAAATTCTTGATTCTGAAATAAAAAAAAAATAAAAATTGAAAATTTAAAATTCCCAAATAATGAACAATCCGTATTTTAGATTCTAAAAATTTGGATTGATTCTATGAAAATATTTACAAATTTAAAAATGTGATTTTTTTAAAAATCCGAAATTTATATGTTAAAATTATGGATTGCTGGACATTTATTAATCACATTTTAAGAATTATGAATAATTAGATACTTATAATTAGAATAATAAGATTGCAGATTTTTTGAATAATCATTATTCAAAATGGCAAGATTGCGGATTTTTTCTGTAATAGTTGATATAGGACATAGAAAATTATGTAAAAATTATCAGAGACACCAGAAGACTCTATTATGTTATGTTCGTCCATCTTTTGATCTGTCCGATTGTCTGCTTTAAAACCACAATATTTCATAATGCACTGAAAAATACACCTACTTAAAGAGCTATAACTCAGTAAAGCGGTACCTCTTAGAAAAGTGCAAAAAGAAAAACTGCAAAAACTTTCTAACATTTTTTTTATTAATACAACCAACCAACAAAGATTGCCAATTTTTTTTACAATACAGGCTTGCTTGAGATGATGAGAATAGTGAAGTTTTTCATCTACCCATTTAGTTTCATTCTTAGTTCCCCATTTCATAGATGTTTGTTTATTTTAATGTATATTTATTTGATTTAGAATTTGAAATATTCTTGAGAAGAACTTCTTGTGTGGGGTTTGAACCTGGGAATTCCCGATTTCTAGTTATGTGCTCACCCGTGACACCATGTTTGCCAAACTGAAAACTGTGGATTTTTTTCATTTATAAAATTAAAGTCAAACAAAATTTTGGTTTTTAGGAATGAGAATTATTGTGCATATTTTCGTTTGAACTTAAATGAGATATTTTCTTCCTCTCTCTTAGAACTTGACGTGGCTTAGTGGTTAGCGTGCAAGGCTAGCAATCTGAAGGGCTTGGGTTCGAACCCTGCCGGATCGAAGTAGTTTATTTATTTTTTTTTTTTTATGAAGAAATTTTTAGATATTATTATATTTGCATATACTAAGAGCATTGCAGACCATCTAAGAAAAAAAAGAAAGAACTTCAGATACGATAGAAACATGTTAAGAAGGCCTGTGATAGAAAACAAAATCCTTTCGGACTGAACAATTCGCTATCGTATTTAGCTCACACAGATCTGTCTATTCAAAAGTTTTCTATTCAACAAGAAAACTTTATTTTCATAAATTCTCAAAAATGCTTAGACAACCTTGGTCATTTCGAAAAGAGTGTAATTTTGCACCATAACCTTTTCTTTTTTTGATATTAATTCGCAAATTACGTTGAAATTTGCGTTGCGAGTTACTGAATCAATAAGAAACGATATTAAATTGAAGTCGAAAATCTACGCCCAGCTATCACTAAGCCACGTCAAGTTCTAGGAGATAGGAAGAAAATATCTCATTTAATGTTCAAACAAAAAAATGTACAATAATTCTCATTCCTAAAAACCAAAATTTTGTTTGACTTTAATTTTATAAATGAAAAAAATCCACAGTTTTCAGTTTGGCAAACATGGTGTCACGGGTGAGCACATAACTAGAAATCGGGAATTCCCAGGTTCAAACCCCACACAAGAAGTTCTTCTCAAGAATATTTCAAATTCTAAATCAAATAAATATACATTAAAATAAACAAACATCTATGAAATGGAGAACTAAGAATGAAACTAAATGGGTAGATGAAAAACTTCACTATTCTCATCATCTCAAGCAAGCCTGTATTGTAAAAAAAATTGGCAATCTTTGTTGGTTGGTTGTATTAATAAAAAAAATGTTAGAAAGTTTTTGCAGTTTTTCTTTTTGCACTTTTCTAAGAGGTACCGCTTTACTGAGTTATAGCTCTTTAAGTAGGTGTATTTTTCAGTGCATTATGAAATATTGTGGTTTTAAAGCAGACAATCGGACAGATCAAAAGATGGACGAACATAACATAATAGAGTCTTCTGGTGTCTCTGATAATTTTTACATAATTTTCTATGTCCTATATTAACTATTACAGAAAAAATCCGCAATCTTGCCATTTTGATTAATGATTATTCAAAAAATCTGCAATCTTATTATTCTAATTATAAGTATCTAATTATTCATAATTCTTAAAATGTGATTAATAAATGTCCAGCAATCCATAATTTTTAACATATAAATTTCGGATTTTTAAAAAAATCACATTTTTAAATTTGTAAATATTTTCATAGAATCAATCCAAATTTTTAGAATCTAAAATACGGATTGTTCATTATTTGGGAATTTTAAATTTTCAATTTTTATTTTTTTTTATTCAGAAATCAAAAATAAAAAAATGATATTTCTTGATCAATCCGTAATCAGTCATGATAATATTGATGAAAATATTATTAGTGCCGATCCCTGATTCAAAGTAGCAATTTAGTGTAATCAATACTCAATTTTGTTGAAAATCTTTCATATGCTATCATGTGCTTAGTTCTAGGAAATCGAGTTTGCAATGTCCTTGAGGGGTATGAAAAGTTTTCATTGAAAACTGTAGAAAATTAACAGACATCGAACGTTGCAATTAAAAGTAAAAATAATTGATATTTTCTCTCAAAAGTATTGATTTTTTTATATTAAAATAATATTCGAAAATTCTAAAATTTATTGTGTTTGAATAATATTATTTATGGAATAAGAAAAAGGGACTGTAGCAAATGTGGAATATTTTCGTTCAAGAATTCAACGCCATTTAATATTTTTCTTCTTTTTTTTTATTAAAAGATTATTGTGTTCTTAATGATGATGAATTGTTACGGAAAACATCCATAGTCACTTCCAAGTACATTTCATACATTGCGTTACAAGCCTCGAGCAAAATTATTCGAAGGGCTTAAACGACGACTCATGACTTTGTTAGTTTTGGAAATTCATTTAAATAGGATTCAACTTCATGCTCTTAAACATTTTGCATTCATCAAGAGCAGTAAAACTTGGCTACATATTTTAATTAAAAGTCAAAATGATCAAGTTTACGCATACTTAACAAGTTGATGGTAAAAAGAGCAAACCTTACGCAGTTGAATTAATGCTAAAAGTTTTTTCATTAAACATTTTTAGCTAGAGCTAGGAGCAATGAAATTTCTGAAATAAAGGAATGCAATTTTTCTGCTCCCTCGCTCCTTAATTTTCAACATAGAACACATTTTGTATGAAAATAAAAAGATTTATTTTCCTTTTATAAAATACATACCCATATAGACATTGTTTTTATTTTTTTTCAATTGATCATACATATGAACGACCCTGCGTATGAGCAACGTGATTTCATATTACTTTGAAAGCAACACGTATACGTCCACAAAATGTTTTCATTGCCAATAAACTCAAAGCTTTAAAGATGACTCAAAGTCGTTAATAAAAACTGCTTACTAACTTGTACCAAAGTTTCTGAACCTTTTGCGTAATCAATAAAAGACATTTTGAAAAGCAAAAAAAGAAAAAAAACAGAAAAGATGTTTATACATGAGCAGCGATTTGTAACACTTTGCTCCATTAGGAAACTTTTGTTGAAAAACATGCTTTTATGAAAGTTTTTCTCAAAACTTCGTCGTCATAAAGTCGGAAATGTTATATAACAGTTTTCTTTACTTAATGAAAAAAATTCAGATGAAGAAAGAAATCGGAAACTTCGCACAATCACAACGAAAGTCCCTTAAGATATCGCAAAAAATCACAAGAATTATGTAGGGCTTTAAAATATTTAAGATATCAATGATTAACTTTCCACTCAAATCTTTATGACATCGCATTGAATCGACCTCTTAGACACTTCAATTTTCCTAAAGTTAGCACTATCAATTATTCATTCAAAAATAATAAATATTAATTAAAAGTTTATCCTTTTTTTTTTAAGTATTCCATTTTAAAAGCCACTGATAAACTGTGTCGGGAGTTTTCATGTTTCCGTGCAGCCGCTCTGTTTCATATCCTTTTGAGCTTTCATTTCAGTTCATCAAAAACGTGCGCTTCTTGAATATTTAATTGCTGTCAACTCATGTCTCTCTCGAGAGAAAGAACGACCTCCTCTTTGACAAAAAAAAAAAAACAGCCATTTATTGATTCAATTTCCCACGTTTTGCCGTCAGCGCCACCATCAACATTCACCCGATAACCCGTTTAAAGGTGAACTCCCGCACAGGAAGAAAAAACAAAAATTCGATAATAAAAAATTTTCGCAGCACCGTTGGAACTCAGCGGAGAAAAAACTTTTCCTTTCCCCAAAGAAACAGAAAAGAAAAATTTCATATACGCGCTAAAGGACGACGCACTTTGTACTTTCATGAATTCCTTGCGTTGAGCTTATGAATATAAATGAAATACTTTCTATAGCAAAGAAAAAAAGAAGAAAGGAGGGAAAAAAGTATTCTTAAAAGCCAACAAAATGCTTGAACATTTTGCTGTGGTTTTTTATATATTTTTTTTTTATATTTAAACCACAACCTTTTTTGTGAAAATGTTCCTCTTATATCCTGCGGCTGTAAGCACAGCCTTTCTTATGAATCTTTAACAATGAAAAATTGAGTAAACGAAAGGTAAGAAAAAACGAAGGGCCCAAGGACTAAAGGTTTTCATTATTTCCTCGCAAGAAAAATTGCCGCATGAAAAATGAACGTTATTAAAAGAGCAGCAATAGAAGTTGTTTGTTTTTTTTTTTTTTTTTTTTGATAAATTATTTAGTCTGTGACAATTATTTTAGCTGTGCATAATTTATGCATCTTTTCGGAGACCAACTGGAAGAGTTTTGGTAGAAGCTTTTATAAGAAACTCAGCGAATTCATCAAGACTCCGAACTTAACAGCAAATTCAATTAGCCTTACATTAATCATTCTCATAATGGTTCCACCAAAAAAAAAAAAAAATAAATAAATAAAAAAAGGCCTCGCTCAAATGTAAAAGGTATTTTATGAAAAGAGTAGACCATTTGTCAAATAACTTACAGACGGAAAACGAAACGGAAAATGTACGGCCTTCATTGTACCAAGGAAATGAAAAACCCTAACGACCTACATAAGCTCTAGCAATTTCTGCTAATTATGAAGCAAATCGCATGGCATTTATATACACTAATTCTTGCTAACGAGGCAAATTGAGAGAACAAAGATCCAAGCGCAGTTGAGATAGACAAAAGACGTATAATACAATTGAAACTACTCGAATAGAGAGTAAAGCATAGGAAAACTTAAAGTACCTAATAGTAAAAGTAAGTTTCGTTTAAGCTTATCATTTCTCCTCAAAAAATTAACAATTAATTGAAGGATTATTTTATTAGTTTATTTAATTGTTTAATGACAATTGAAGACGTAAGACTTATTTAGGATTAATAAGTTTAATGAAACTCAGATGAAACGTCTTCAATGACGAGTTCGCTAGCAAAATCGTTATTACCTACATATCCAAATGTACTCTTCTTTTTCATCTCGCGTTATCATGTCTCCGTTAGAATGTCAGCACTACTTTCGCTAATATGACGTTGCATCTTCTCGGTGGATTTATTGATTAATCCACATAAATAATTATTTTATGATTTAATTCCATTTATTGAACCAATGGGTCTTGCGAAGGTCAATGAGGCAGGCAGCCGACAACATTTATAAGGAATTTAAATCGTTCTTAGTTGATTTCACTGTTTACAAACTTTTATTGGTGATTTATTCAAGACATCAAAAATTCACTTTAGGTTATGCAATTCTTAAACAGAGAACTTTTTAACAATAACATCATTCTGATTTGAACAGAATTTATTTTATGGTGATTTATAGGAAAGTAAATTGTTCATCCAAATACTCTTTTGCTATAATTAAAGACCGGTGAAGAAAGTAAGATTCTGTAGACCATTAAAATTAAAAAAAAAAACACATTTATCGGCATCTAAAAAATCAATCACAAAAGCGAAAATAAATTCTAAATACAGTGTATTTTCTCCTTGCGGACACTCGTCTTAAACGGACACTTTTTTGGAATGCTTTAGTGTTCGTGCTTCTCAAAAAGTTTCCTCTTAAGCGGTCATATTTTTCGGTCCCGCAGGTGTCTGCTTAAGAGAGAGTACATTGTAATATTTCTCAGTGTATTCCCGTTACCGCTGGATATTTTCAAAATTTTCCCTAAGTACTACTTTTCACTAAAATTATTTATCAAAATCAAAGGCTGTCCTTTGAGATACCTATTCACATAAACGTAAGTGCACATGATTGATCAGAAATATTCAAAGCGCATTTTCTCTTCAGTAATTAAAATTGTACGTTCCTTTTATCCGTTTCCTTTTCTCTTCAGAAAAACACTAACCAGTGATGTATTTGTTTTGGGAACAAATGTTTAATCTCAACAGAATATTTCTCCGTATTTTATTATGATTAAGTATATTTTCATTTCAAAATACCGAACCTTTTAAGCAAATCCAATGATGATGTATTCAATTTCTTTGAAAATTTTTACGCATTGTTTCGATGGGACAAAGTCAACGCTTACGATTGCTGTTACAACAGAGTTTACTAATCTAAGATCTCTAAAAACATTTAACAAGCAAACAAAAGAATTTTAACACTATCTATTGTCCAATGGATTTAAATTCAGGCTTTTAATTTATTTTCACTTCAAAAATCCACATATTATATTTGGCAAAATACTCTGGCTAAACTCGATGATGTAAGTCCATAGGTGCTTCTGTATGAAATTTTATACTGCATATTTTCGAGCGGACGCAACAGTGAAAACGCTTCATTGCGATCACATAGTTTCCCTAATCGTGTCCTTGCTCGAACTTGCACTGTACTCTGCCGTTAGGCATATTGAAGCCCTAATTGAAACGTACGGACAATGGTGCTCCACTTTTAGTTTATGGCCTATTAAAATGTCATAAACACATTTTCTGATTTTGCATTCATTTTAATGAAGCCCATTTCAATACAACAAAAGCTTTTCAGTAGCTTACGCAAGCTTTTATGTCGCATTCTAATTCAGCCACGCGCCAATCTAGGGAACTTTCCAACAGGAAGGCCAAAAAAAAAAAATGAAAATTTCTTCTACAAAATGATAATTTTCTCATTTCTCCTAAATGGAATTTGAATGCAAAAGAGAAGAAAAAAAAACAACTTTTGATTTCATTCTTCAGTTGCGATTTTCTCCTAGTTTCGATGGAAAAATCAACATCAAACGACAAAAGCATATTTCGCATAGAATTAGACCGCAAAAGTCACGTCCTTGAGCAGTATTTCATTCGAATTGAAAAACCCATTTCCATCTATTTCCTACTGTTGCAGTTGATAAATCAAGAAAAAGCATCCCCTCGAGTGCCGGTAGCAACGTCTGTGTTTTATTGCCATAGCATTTTTATTGTTTTAAATGAAAGAAAAAGTAACGTTTCTTTTGAAAACCAAAAACAACAACAAAATTGAAGCGGTGTACTGTTTGCAGGAAAATTAAATGGATTTCGTAGAAATGAAAAAATAAAGCGTCTTTGCGTTTTCAAGCATTTCAATCGAAAATATCGCAAACAAATTTTGTGAATAATCAAAACCCATTCTTTTCAATTCAAAATGATTTAAACTTAAAAACTTTCAAGCCGTTTAATGGTTGCAAAACCAGTTGAGAACGACTTTCAGGAATATCAACTAAATATTTTAAAGTGAAGATCATTGTAGGATCCTCCAAAGGACGATTCCTTACATAACATCAAAGCTATTCGCCAATATTGTGAGAGGAAAAAAAAAACCAAAAATCATCGCCTAAATTGAATAATATCCTAATTAAAGCTATTTTATATTTTGCTTTCGAGTAGAACTCCAAACACTTTGGCTTTCGAACAGGCCAATTCGAAGAGGCCTTCCATAGCCACACAAAATTCTTGTACCTGAACCAGAACCAGGCAAGCCAGATATTTCACTACACCTTATCGAAAGCCAAGTCGAAAAGGACATTTCTGATGCTTAACCATTAAGTAGCTTTAGCTACTAATCGGATCTCAAAAGAGAGGCTTCTGCATATACAATTAAAATACAAATATTTTCGAACCTTAGCTCTCAAAGCACAAGCTCAATGGAAAATACTTGAATTCAACGCCTTAAGGTATGCCTTTGAATATTTACAAACCCTTATCAGCGAAACTTAAATAAGACTCTAAGAAAATCCACACAGCTTCCAAAAAGCCTTCCTCAAAATGTGATTAAATTGATATTCATTCCAGAGTGAAAAAATTTCAAACAATCAGAAATATTCAAAAAAATTTATATGCATACTTTTGGGTGTTGAATTTAAATAATTTCTGTCTCCCTACTAATCGCAATGCATTACGCGTTAAGTCAAGAAAAAGCGTGTCCGGACTGTGAACGAAATGATAACCAATATCTTGAATTATTGCAACTTATTTTGAAATGTATGTTCACGTAGTCGTGTGTGTGCAGGGCACAGTTGGTGAAAATACAAAATTATGGTAATTCGCACTCCGGAAACGACTTTTCGCATACAAAGTACTTCGCAGATAGCGCAAATTCTTCAACGTCAAATGATTGTGCGAACTGCATTTCTAAGTGAAAATTTGTGCATTGCACTTTATTGGCGTAGTTCGCGTAGTTCGCTCCCAAGTCATTGGAATGTGTCACAAAAGGATATTTTTGCTTAAAATGTCGCAATTCCCTGGCATTAACTGTGATGATGACACTTTTCTTGTTCGAATTCAGCTGGCTGACAATGTTGAAATTGAATTCTTGAGTCTGTAAATAGGCAACAGTACATAAAAAATATATATATTTGAAAGACATCGCTTATTTTGTTGAAAAGTCTTCTTCTTCAGTTCAAATTTTTGTTGAATCTTTCAAGTAATATGGTGCAAAGAGGAATCTGAGTAAAAAAAAATCATTTGGGACTAGATTTTGAAAGCAGTCGCAAGTCACTTAAAGAGACTAATCCCTCCGCCTCCAGAGATTTCAGTATATGAGTTATTTATTTTTAAGTGAAATTTCGTTTTGTAATTTGAAAAAAAATATTTAAAAAGAATTTTCGGTAGGTACGAAAAGTACGTATAGTGACTAGAAATGCCCGGGTAGCATTTGAGAAATTGATTTTCAGAAATCACCTAGATGGGTCTTTTCTAACCACTTTTGATGATTAAAAAGACATTAATCTCATATACTATTACCAAAAGACTCAAAATGATTTCAAACAGCGCTTGAAAAGCACTCGCAAAGGGTTAAAAACTGACTTCAAAAAGCCTCGCAAATGATATCAAATATGCTTCCAGAAGAAGAATGGCGACTGGGAATCCACTTTTTTCATACAAGAGTATCATTTCTGATAGAAAAACGAGCTATTATTTGATTAGCTTAATTAGAAAGAGTAAAAGAAAAGGAGATGCTTTTGATCAAATATTTCTCAGAATGGTAGATAGGAGAATTGTTATAATTATTCCATTGCCTTTTAATTTAAGTAATTTATCACTTACTTTGGGCACATTTTACTCCTTGTGTTGGTTATCAATCATCGGTATCAGCCCTGCCGTATGTTGAACACGTGAAATCGTGTGCAATCATGTTAAGACCCTTTTGATTTTATTACTATTTAATTGAATTATTATTCAATTTGTATTTATCACTCAATGGCGTTTTACATGTTTTAAGTAGATTATGCATCAAAAGCTTTCGTCTCTTTGAGTATTAAGAGCCCTAAAAAACTTTGTCAGTTAATTTATAAAAACGCTGAAAGCCTTTAGAAGAGCCATTGAGGAAAAAAAGCTTAAATAAAATCAACTTTTCAGAATTTATTTTTATCAATTATTCAGATAAATTGGAAAATATTACCGTTTTGTATTCATAAAACTTTTTTTTTTTTTATATTAATTAATAAATCAATGCAGCTTCTTTTTGATGATATTTATTTTTATACCAAATTGCAACCCTTTATGCACAAAAATCACTCTCAAATTAGATGTAATCGCAACAACAGTTTCGCTGCAAAATGGCAGATTAAAATAACGGAAGCAATAAATTATGTACACAAAGTTATAAACGGAGATTTATAATTGCTCCAAGTATGAATATGTAATGCCTCAATGGCAAATAGACGCACAATAGCAATATTATGATATAATCCATACTGTAATAAAATGTTATGCCATTGCATAACATAAATGCAAATAAAATATAAAATAATTCCTGACAAAGCAACATAAACCATCACATAAGTTTGCCCTCTAGTTAAATACTATTTACTTATATTACAGTACCGCCCAAAAGCGTCAATTACGATCATTCTCAGTTCGAAATCTCAAAGCTAAAAATAATCAACGCTGTACAAAATTTTCATAATTAAAGTAAATCATTTTCATGGGAAACGCCTCGAAAAATAGGTCATCCAAGAAGGGGGCATAACTAAACAAAATGTAATTAAATCTAGTGAAACACGATTTTAAGTTCAGTAAACTAAAATAAAATAAATTGTTGAAATGCTCTCAGCACTTGAAAGCTTCAATTTTCTAATAACATCCCAAATACTTGAGGAGAAACAATGTCGGACAAATACACATAAAACAAAAAGACTCATATGAACAATGAAAGCATTGCCAACATTTTAAGGAGGCTCGTAGGACATGAAACACAGAAGCGAAGACAAGTCAAACCACAAAGAGCCCAAGCATCCAGGATTGTTGAGCGTTGAAGCTGAAATAGGATATCATTTAATTAAAGTGTACAGTTTTTGTCAGTCTTTGTGCTGTCAAAACATTGGCGAATAACTTTGCTGCTGTGTAAACAAACGTCATTAGAGTATCCTCAAATAATCTGTTACTTAAGAGATTACATGTTTTTCGCAAACATGTTTTAAAAGTTATTTATTTTACAAAGTTCTCTTATGTATATGCATAATGGTACAAGGGAAGTGAGCAATAGAAAGTTATACGAAATTGTTTATGGGCGAAAATGAATTTTGTGTAGCTCAGAAAGATTTTTTGGAGCTTTCATGGTAGCTCAGCAATCATTTTTGGAAATCTGTATTCAAAAGCCATTCTTTTCCTAGTTCCCTTTATGATTAAAATAATCAAAAATGACACTTTTATCGGGAGAAAGTTGAACCCTAGCCGCCACTCTTATCGTTTTTATAAATTAATAATTACCTAAAACAGGTATAGCGGCATCGAGTGATAAATACAAATTGAATAATAATTCAATTAAATAGTAATAAAATCAAAAGGGTCTTAACATGACTGCGCACGATTTCATGTCTTCAACATATGGCAGGGCTGATTGCGATGATTGATAACCAACACAAGGAGTAAAATGTGCCCAAAGTAAGTGATAAATTACTTAAATTAAAAGGCAATGGAAAAATTATAACATTTCTTCTATCTACCATTCTGAGAAATATTTGATCAAAAGCATCTCCTTTTCTTTTACTCTTTCTAATTAAGCTAATCAAATAATAGCTCGTTTTCCTATCAGAAATGATACTCTTGTATGAAAAAAGTGGATTCCCAGTCGCCATTCTTCTTCTGGAAGCATATTTGATATCATTTGCGAGGCTTTTTGAAGTCAGTTTTTAACCCTTTGCGAGTGCTTTTCAAGCGCTATTTGAAATCATTTTTGAGTCTTTAATTAATCTCGCATGATATCAATCTATTTTTAATAATCAAGGGAGGTTAAAAGAGACATCTAGGTGATTTCGAATAAAAAAATTTCCAAATTCTAATTGGGAATCTCAAAGAAGAATCTATGAAGCTTTTTAAAGTTCATAAATTGACAGTGTTCGCGAAAAAAATCAATAAAAAATGTTTCAAAAAGTTCATACTGAACGAAAGCATCACATCATTTTGTTCAAATCGTTTTCTTCGTCGAGAGACTTTCATTTTATTGCTTAAAGTAAAGGTTTTTATACCCAGCGTAAGCGGGGTATATTAGTTTTGTGCAAATCTTGTAACAGGGAGAATTAAGCTCCGGAGATATAGACAAATATATATAGAAATGATCAGGATCAAAAACTGAATCGATTTAGACATGTCCGTCCGTCAGTCTGTCCGTCTGTCTGTCTGTCTGTCCGCCTGTCCGTCCGTGGTCGGATCTCCTCCGAAACGGCTGGACCAATCAATTTCGAAATTTGGCACAAAGGTATATCGGAGTCCGAGTATGATCCTAAGTAAAAATGGGAGACATCCGCCCACTGCCACGCCCTCAAATGAATTTATTGTGTTTTCAATAAAATGCTTGTAACTTGCGAACCACTCAACACATTCCATTGATATTTAGTGTACTGGTAAACTACGAAAAGGGCCATATCCTGGAAGAAAATGGACGCCGTCCTCTTCGAGCCACGCCCACAAACAAGCCCACAAATAAGGGCTGATCGTAACTTGTGAAGTAAAAGGCGTAGAAGCTTCAAATTCGCAACATAGGTTGACTAAGGCGAATGAAAGGTGTAGGAAAAAAGTTTATGTGGCCCGCCCACTTCCACGCCCACAAATGGAGATTTTTTGAAACTTCCGAGGTGAAAGGTGTAGAAGCTTCAAATTCGCAACATAGGTTGACCAAGGCGAATGAAAGGTGTAGGAAAAAATTTTATGTGGCCCGCCCACTGCCACGCCCACAAATAGAGAAGCAAAACATAGTGCGCTCATAAAGTCGGGGCGCTGGGTATTTAAAAGTCGGGCTTGACCGACTTTAGCTTTCTTGCTTGTTTATACATGCTGCAGCACGAGCACTGTTTGATAACTTGATTGCTTTCAATTAAAATATGCAGATACATACCTACATACATGAAAGGGATAGCCCCATTACCTGTCCATAGCCCAGAGCTGGTGAAAGATATTCTTGAATATCAAGACACTATATATCTATATAAAACTTTTTCCTTGCCATGATTATCCACTCAAATGAGAATGTCCACTTTGTCGTAATGAAAGAAACAATAGGGAAATTAATGCTGCTTAACCCAATAAACTAAAGACTACCTACACAATACATATGTATGAATGTACTTAAATGAGAAAACTAAGCGAAGAAAAATTTCTTGCAATTGGAATTCCAACAAGAAATTTATGCCAGTTAAAAAAAAAAATTAAAAAAAAACTTATTCTTTCAATTAAAGCCATGGCAAAAGAAGAAAACTAATTTGCAAGCGTGAGCATGATGTGTTAGCAATTTTCCTAAGTGAACCCTTAATACTTAAGACATACATACATACTTATTTTACTTTAAAGACGATGTACAAACACAGTTACATTGGAGAATGAAAAATGCTCAAAATAAAAGAGAAAAATTCTAAGATAAAGAAGCGCAACATTTTCTTTTAAGTGCTTTTCCAATGTTCTTGTTTGCATTAAAGTTCAGCTTAGTTATCGCATTACAGCAAACAGGAAAATGATAACTTAAGCATCTCCATCTGGCGAACAAAGGGAAATGTTCTTGGGTTGTGGCTTAACTGAATGCGGACAAAGGAGCAACATTTTCATTTCAAACTAGAAAAAATGGGGGGCAATGAAGTACTTAAGCTTTGCAGACGGGAAGAAATTAAAATATTTTTTGCGTGCAAATTGTGTTGTTAGTCGGTCAGGCAAGAAAGAATATAATGTCGTTGAATCTTTTAATCTGAAAATGTTGACAATAGATTCAGATTCTTATTTCGAAGAAAGGTACATACTTTGTTTTGTATCACAATTTATCGCAAACAAATTGAAGATGACTAGACGGCAATTAATTGGGAATTTTCTTAATTTCCATTTAATTTCTCTTGAGGGCTTTTCTCAAAAGTCGTGCGGATCTTATTTAATAGAAGCTCTTCGTAGAAGAAAGGAATTAAAAACACCTTAAGCTTAAATTTTTTCTGTCTAAAAATGTCCAGACGTTTATAAATTTAGCACCTTGGCAGTTGCTCTGAAAATAGAAAGCATGTCTCTTTTGCGGGAGCAATATAAAAGGACATTTGCTTGTGTGCATAAAACTCAACGACCCTTAACGCCAACACTAGAAACAGCAGACAATCGAATGAAGGTTGAATTGAACTAAGACAGTACCTATAGTTGGTACCTTTAAGAATCAGTGCCGGATTAAGCCAGCATGGGGCCTGAAGCAAATTCTGACAAGGGGCCCTTGTTTGCTTTAGGTTCTCTAGTTTAGGGTATTAATTAAACAGAACTGAACCATATTCAACAAAGTGAGATGATTAAGACTTTCTTTCCCCATCATGTTCCCTAATTAATTTTTTATACGTTTTAAATTAAATTAAATCTTTTAATGTTGAAAATGTAGTTCGTGATTATGAAAAAAAAAGTAAATGGCCAAGGCAATTTCTAAGTAGGTATAATGAAATACTTATAAAGGTAATTTTTTTTAAATGTATTCTAGAAACATCACCATATGGAGGGTTTGGGGTGGTTTTTGGCAGAATCTGAGGGTGATGCGTGAAATCTGAATTCAAATTCGGGTTCAGCACGCCAAAAAGCGTAGGGTATAGTAATTCATCTTTCTGTATCAGGACCTCTACTTTTCTTTTTTGCCTGTTAAATCAGTACTTTTGGTAAAATTAAAATTTGAGTATTTTTACTTTAATGCTTATTAATGCCAAATGTTTAATGCTAGTTTTATCTACATTGGCTTCCTTTCTTTCTAAAAAGAAGAAAGTAAAAGTAAAAAAATATTTCATTGTGTAATTTAGATCAAAAGTGTTTTTTTTTTTAATAGAAGTTTTGTTAAAAATGAAGCAAATTTCTGGAAAATTTCTTTAATAGCTTCTAAGTCAACGGTTTAATCAAAAGGTGTTCTAGGCATCGTTGATAGGGATTTTAATTACACTTAACTTTATAGCTAAGAATTTGAAATTGGTTAAGTACGTCCAGAGATAAATATAATTTACCAACCATACTTTTTTTTTCAAAACTCAAAAAGCGGAAAATAGCCTATATCTCGGAAATTAATCTGCTTCAAAAATATCTGACTACTTATTCGAAAATTTTACTTAAGAAATGACCGTCAGATGGTGAAGACCAGATTTTGCGTAAGCTAGCGTAAATGATACTAAGTATTATATTAAAATCGATTAAGTACAATCTGGAAAAAACTCGCAAATTGATTGTATACGTAGTTTTATAAAAAATAAAAAATTTTGCCGCTTAAAGGGTAGAACTGTATAGATCCTAGTCTAAATATATCGATTCTAATTAAACATTAGACCATGAACGTTATAAAGTCGTTAGATACCTTCTTATTTTTTGCGATTCAACGTGACGAAATCGTGTTTTAGATTTGCAGGTCGAAGTAAAGCGCATTTAAGGCTACGGTCAGACAGGCGTTGGAACGCGGGGCCCCCTATTCCCGGGATCCATAGCATTTGCTACTCTTGCTACATGATAATCCGGCACTGTTAAGAAGGGATTCTCAATGCCCAATACACGAGAGTACAAGAATGTGTAAATGTCTCTCATAACAACCGCAAATACTTTTGCACGCCATTCAACGTTTGACTACATAATTATTAAAGGTAAGCAAAACTGCTCTCAACTTTGCTCCTTTCTTTTTCTTGTTCTTTTTCAACAACAATGTCTATGGCAACACTCCACTTTCTGGTCACTCAACTTAATCAAAAGAGTCTTTATGGGACCGCAACATGTGTCGAAAATTATCCCGAACATGTGCTTTCTTTTCAAATTCATATTTCATTGCGGTTAAGAAATGCAAGGAACGGCGAACAGCCCGTCGTATGAGTAACAAAAGCAATTAAATATGCCACATACGTGCATAGGTACACACATATGTGTGTATGTTGTATGTACGTGCAAACGACAGAAAATTATGGCTGCCATTCTTTTCAGCACTTTTGAATTTATGCAACAAAGCGAAAACATTTCGTCGCATGCACGAAATCCCATACGAATGAAGACTTAGATTTATATGCAGCTCCGAATGCTTTATTTTAAGTGTAAAAGTGCAATTCAATGACAAATTGCAGCGACACTTAAGCCTTACCGCACAATAGCAGGTAACGTACCTACATATCATTGCGCAAGTTAACCCCAAAACCTACCCACCCCCACCCTCACCCCCACCCTCTCTGCAGCTTACGGCTAGCACACGAGCAATTTAACGTGTATTTACCAAGCAAAATAAGCACAGCAAAAGGATATGTGCACGGTAGTGTGCTGAGACAGGCTGAAATTCGAAATTTTTTTATTCAGAAAATAGTGGATGGCATAAAAGTGTTGGGCCATTCCATTATCGCGGGTGCAACATTTACACGCATGTTTAAGTTTCATGTAATTAAATAAAAAAACATTTTTAATAAAAATAGTCTTCAAAAGGCTACATCTTCATATTTTCATTTTATATTAGTTCAAAAGTATTTGAAAATAATACTTTTAATGTAAGCATCGCCGGAGTTTAACTGGCAGTCGTAGATCAAAGCGGTAATATCCTAAGAAAAGGTCTTTTACCATCCTTCAGTTTCATTTTCTCTGCCGAAGCTATGGCAATTCTTCAGGCTATAGAATGCATCCGAAGTGAAAGAGGCAAATTTATTATTTGTACAGACAGTTTATCCTCTGTCAATGCTGTCAAAAACATCAACAAGGCAAATCTAACCATCTCGGCCAAACGCGACGCACTTATCAGCCTTAAAAACAAAATAAAGATTTGTTGGATCCCTAGTCACAGCGGTATTAAAGGAAATGAAATGGCCGACTCTGCCGCGAAAGAAGCCTTCCGCGGTCCATGCCTAAGTATCTTCTCGTACGACACAAATGATATAAAAAGACACATAAATTCACACCTTTCTCTAGACAAAGAAAGAAAATGGAAAACAAACCAAAACCACTACACTGCAATCAACACTTCCGGGTACCCCCCGCAATACCCCAGAAACCTATCCCATACCAAAACGACATTCTTCTCCCGCCTCCGCATAGGACATACTGCTCTCACACATAATCACCTTCTTTCCCGAAGCAGGCCTGACAGCTGCCCTTTTTGCAACGACAGATTATCCATTGACCATATCCTTCACGACTGTGTAAGACTGTACATTAGGGTGTCCCAAAAAAAAATTTTTTTTTGGAACGTGGTTTTTTCGAAAACCTATAGGTCAAAGTATTTTTGAGAATTTTTTCAGATTTTTCCTAAAAGGTTTAGAGGTTGCGCTCAGCGGATTTTCCTCAAAAGACCCACATATCCAAATATTTGGAGATAGCTTCTTCATAAGCAATGCTTTTCAGGATTTTTAGGTATTAGTCGGTGGAAAAGTATACAATCTTTGTTCTCACTTACATAAACTGCAAAATATACCAACCTTATAGGCTATTTAGGCATCTTTAGTAGACATTTTTACGAACAAAATCGGGCGTCAAAAAAAGAAGGCCCCAAAATTTCTTAATTTTATATGAAAATGGTTGAAAGTAATGATGCAATTTCAAAGAGTACGAATTCCTTTGTAATTTGTCAAAGGAAATTAGGATTTTAATCTAATAGTTCCAAAGCTATGTCCCGTTATCTTTTCCAAAACATTATAACAAAAACACGTTGCATACTTCCAGGCTTATATTTGAAAATTTCATTGCCTATATGATAGCTAATCAATATTAAATAGACTCAAAATGACGAGTTTTTCATGTTTCCCTTTTTCTAAAATCTCTTGCTATGTATAAGACGAATTTGCTTTGTCCTTGAATATTTTCCTAGATCGTGAAGAAAAGGTGAGTTCGAACTATTATTATGGATTAGTTAACAATTAATTTCCTATCTTCACTTCACCCTAGATATGTCTTCGCTAAGAAAAGGATCTGTGTGGATTGTGGGTTCAATGATAGATTCCTTTAGCCCAGGTAAATCACCAACAAAACTAATAAATAACTTCCTTAAATCACTTTTTAATCTGTTTTTTTTTTTAATTTTTATTAAATTTAAGTTTATGGGTAATTAGTTTCAAATGGTATGTGCCGGAATGTCTCAAACGCATTAGGTTCGCAAATACAACTTTTAAGATTCTGAATACTCCAACGCTAATGCCGCCAAGGACAAAGCAAATTCGTCTTATAGCAAGAGATTTTAGAAAAAGGGATATTAGCACGGCGGGAAATTTAGCCTAAAATCAATGCCCATGAAAAACTCGTCATTTTGAGTCTATTTAATATTGATTGGCCATCATATAGGCAATGAAATTTTCAAATGTAAGCCTGGAAGTATGCAACGTGTTTTTGTTATAATGTTTTGGAAAAGATAACGGGACATAGCTTTGGAACTATTAGATTAAAATCCTAATTTCCTTTGACAAATTACAAAGGAATTCGTACTCTTTGAAATTGCATCATTACTTTCAACCATTTTCATATAAAATTAAGAAATTTTGGGGCCTTCTTTTTTTGACGCCCGATTTTGTTCGTAAAAATGTCTACTAAAGATGCCTAAATAGCCTATAAGGTTGGTATATTTTGCAGTTTATGTAAGTGAGAACAAAGATTGTATACTTTTCCACCGACTAATACCTAAAAATCCTGAAAAGCATTGCTTATGAAGAAGCTATCTCCAAAAATTTTTAAATGTTCGGCTTTTGAGGCAAATCCGCTGAGCGCAACCTCTAAACCTTTTAGGAAAAATCTGAAAAAATTATCAAAAATACTTTGACCCATAAGCTTTCGGAAACCTTACGTTCTACTATTAAATTCGAAAAAATTTAGTAGTAGTGGTTAAAAAAGTTTAGTAGGGACACCCTACTGTACATTACTCGTACGACCTATCTCTCAACTAACACCGCAAAAATACTCAATAATCTATCTTCTGAAAACATTGAAAATGTATATAACTACTTTCGATTCATCAACTTAGCTCATAAAATATAATTTGTAAATAATTTCTGCCGAAGGCTACTGGCTAGTGCAGTGCTCGTTAATAGTCATAATATTTTATATTGTGCCTATAAACTAATAAATAAATAAATAAATAAATACTTTTAAAGTTTGGAGAATGATTCCAATTGCCATCGTGGTGGGTGCAACAAATTTTAACCAACCTTTCTAGATCAGAGACAAAAAACCCATAAATCTGTTTATTGTGATACATTTTATGTGTATATTTATTTTCTTAGATGTTTATTTAACAAACTACACTAAGTGAAAAGTCTTTACGAGAGAAAAATAAACAAAGAGTTATTCATTTTTATATTAATCGCGGGTGCAACTAGTCTTTTTTTTTTTGCGGGTTTTGCAGAGCAATTGTACGGGGACATACAATCCATCGCAAAAATATCTTTTTAAAACAGCAATTTGGACAATAGGAGTTTCAGGACATGCTTATGGTAATTATTTTAAAGATTGAAAAGACGTTAATGGAGTTTCGTCATTTATAAATTCAGTATCTGAATCACTGTAAACATCGAAAACGCTCCATCTCTTTTTAAGGGATAAAAATGATTTTCTCTGATCCGAAACTGAAGGCACCGATATGTCAGGACACGGAATTTCTTTTCGTATTTCAAGATTTGAAAGGGGCTCCAAGTTCTCATCACCCCAATCACTTTCTGTATTAGTGGGGTTTTTTTGGCGACTTCAAAACCAATTTTCAATTAAAATGAGACCGTGAGGTGTGCGCCACAGAATTGCTATGAGCCTCTTCAAATTGGAAGAAATGTTTTGATTGAATGCCTGGTATATGTTTCATAATATAATATATATATAAATATATATCATCAATCTTATTCAGGTTATATTTTTATTATTCAAGGCATATCAAAACAACAAAATATTTAGTTAATCGCACTGTCTTAAAAAGGATTAATATATGTTTAGTTTTGATTTCTTCTTACTTTCACAAAGTTTCAGAATGTTAGCTCTTGATTTCTGTGAAAAAAGTAAGCTTTTACACTTTTTGTATCGCGGGTGCAACAAGTCAACAGTGTATTTTATGAATCAATAAAGCTTAATTAATAACAACATATACTAATTTTTTTTGCAACTCGAGGATAAATTAATATTTCTACTTCAATTTAGTCGGTAAAATGTACACTCAAACTGTCGCCAACGGCTGTTTTGTGACAGTTTTGATAGGTATGACTTCAAAGTTTTTCCAGACTTTTCGAATAGTAATATTTTCAAACGCGCCAATAAATCAAATATAGAGTTAAATCAAATATAAATAAATTTAATATTAAATTTCGGCTTTCTTCTTTGAACTATTGACAAAAAAACCAACTAATATCGTAATTAAAATGCTAATATCGAAATCGTGTATAGCGGAATCGCCCTTATACAAAAAGCCCTTACATTTCGTATGCGTAGGTGTACATTCTCTTATATTGGCATTGCTAATTTTAATGTAAAGGGATCTTAATTAGATTTTGAAGCGCTTCAAACGGAACACCATTCGGACTTCGCTCTCATTAATTGAGCAATTTTGCTTCTCACCTCAACTGATTGAAATTGGATATTGCTTCACTGACTTCTGCAACAATTCTCTCACTTGTGGCGCACAGGCTCACACACTCACACTCACGCACACACCCATTAGAGAACGATGGAAACCAAAAGCCATTTTGAATTTATTTGATTACGTGGTTTCATTGCTGAGCAGACACAGGAATTAATTATTTTGCTTTGTGAATGAATTTTACCATCAGCGACGAAATTCCACAATACGCAGCTAATTGAAAATCTCAATTATAAAGAGGAAACCACATCAAGTGCATTGTTTGGAGTATTCGAAATAGGATTTACAAATTATATGCGTTCAAATCGATTTCCGATTTATCTACAGTGAAATCCAGAACTAAAATCACACACTTCCCTCCGATTTGCAAAACTCTTCCAAACCCCTGAAAATTTAAATCAATTCGAATTTTATACATCGGCAATTCCACTTAGTGACACTCGTCATAATCATTCAATTTTAGCTTTTAGCATATTTAAAACAAACAGGATGTCATTCTGAAGGACTTATAATGATGGAAAATTTTGTACAACAGTTAAGCAATGAAATTACCTAAAGTCTGCTCATAATGGCTGTGACGCGTGTGACCTTTAGGACCGTTTTGCGTGGAATTTCCCACATGAAAACTCACATTGGGGCACATTGCTTTCCGAATTCGAGGTTTTACTGTTCATGTGATTAAAAGTTTTAGCTTTCGAGCTATTTCGTTAATTACAAACAATCATGAAATCGTCATAACCACAAATATTTAACCGCTAAGGCTATTCTAATTGATTTGATGACGATTCTTTGGCTCCGGTGACTTTTCATGTATGTATGTGCATAATTTTATTTGAATGGCAGTTTGAATAGCACTGAGAATTGAAACCCACAACGTACAGGAACGATTTTGAAAACGACAACACAATTCGAAGAACCCAAAGAGGAAGTTAACTTTTGAGCTTACATGACATCCGCAGTACTCAACACCACCAAAGTCACATGTGCATTTTGCACAATTTCCAAATACCTCAAGACAGGCCCGTACGCACGGAAGGGTTTTTGGGGGTCCCCAAAGACGGCTTGAAAAAAATTTTTTTTCTCGGCATTTTAAGGGGGTCTTCTCATTGAGCAACTTTTTTTTCGACTTTTTTTTTGCATTTATTTATAGCTTGGGTAGTTGTGAATATGCCCCTAAAAGGATTTTTTGAAATTCGAAATAGTTTAGAGGATATAGCCTTCTTTGTCGAGCAAGATCTGCGCTAAAACGAGTAATTTTTGCGTTGCTTCAAACTTTAAACGCGTTTATCTCGAAACCACGTTTTTCGAACTGGCGGCCATGATATCTCCAGTTCAACTGAACCGATTTTTATGAAACAAAGTGGAATCGACGCAGAATTGTCACCATTCTCGGGTGAACCTCGACCATAATTTTAAAAAATTTTTTACTATTTTTTTTTTTTACACTAAACTACAAAAAAAAAGCTCGAAATTGAAATTTTTTTTTGAATGGCCGCCATTTTGTCAAAAAAAATCACAAAATTAAGCTTGAGGTTCACCCGAGAATTACATCTATACTGATTATAACCCCGTTTTTTTTCCATTTCGGACGCTCCGGAGACCCGGAATCGTGGCCGCCGTGACGACACCTTTTTTTTCACCACCAACTTTGAAGTCTCATTACTTTTTGAACAGCTTATGTATCGCCAAGGCCCAAATTCCCAAATAAAATTTTTTTCCAAAACAAAAATAAAAAATAAATAAATACTTTAATTGGAGAAATTTAAATTTCTGGTGGGCTTTTAACCAACCTTTCTAATAAAAAACCAATATCTTTTTGAAAATTTTGAAATGTATTATCTTTATTTATTCTTAATTTTATTTAAAAATTACACTATAAAACCTTTCAGGAGTTCCTTTTAATATATATTTTAATGTGCCTATTTTTGCCGGTAAATTTCCCGAATTTAAATCTGAATATTTCTTTTTAACCAAATTTATTAATTTATTCTTGATTTTGTTTTAAGTTCATTCCAAATTTCTAAATATCCTCTTTCAGTTAATAAAAAAATTGGTAAAATAAAATTTAAAAAAAATAACAATTAATTTAATTATTTTAAAATTTGAGTTATTTTGGATCCTAATTTTTTTGGGATTTTTTGACCTGGAGTTTCGATTTTTTTAATTATTTTAAATTTAAAAGGTAATTGGATTTCTCTTTTTAAATTTCCCTAATCCTGACCGGAAACCCCATTTTTTAAGGAAAATTTTTTCCACCCCGAAACCCGAATACTTTCAGAACCGAATTTTTTAATTTCGATTGGGGTCCAAAATTTAAAATAATTAATTTATTAAAATCAAACAAACAATTTGCAATTAAAATGAGACCGTGAGGTGCGCCCCACAGAATGCTATGAGCCTCTTCAAATTGGAAGAAATGTTTTGATTGAATGCCTGGTATATGTTTCATAATATATATATATAATAATATATATCATCAATCTTATTCAGGTTATATTTTATTTTCAAGGCATATCAAAACAACAAAATTTAGTTAATCGCACTGTCTTAAAAAGGATTAATTTATGTTTATTTTGATTTCTTCTTACTTTCACAAAGTTTCAGAATGTTAGCACTTTATTTCTGTGAAAAAAGAAAACTTTTACACTTTTTGTATCGCGGGTGCAACAAGTCAACAGTGTATTTTATGAATCAATAAAGCTTAATAATAACAACATATACTTATTTGTTTTGCAACGCGAGGATAAATTAATATTTCTACTTCAATTTAGTCGGTAAAATGTACACTCAAACTGTCGCCAACGGCTGTTTGTGACAGTTTTGATAGGTATGAGTCAAAATTTTGCCAGACTTTTCGAATATAATATTTTTCAAACGCGCCAATAAATCAAATATAGAGTTAAATCAAATATAAATAAGTTTAATATTAAATTTCGGCTTTCTTCTTTGAACTATTGACAAAAAAACCAACTAATATCGTAATTAAAATGCTAATACGGAAATAGGGTGCTCCTTAATTTGAAAGTTTCCGGGCTACCTCGTCATTCGGTCTCCTACCTTATAAACGAATCATGTTTTTTTTGTTGTTTGTTTTAATTGAGTTTTAAGGGTCGCTACCCGCTCAAAGTTTGAAAAATTTTGCCTGCCTAAAAATAAACTAATTTAAAATACAAACGAAAAAAAAAATTTCTTTCAACTTTATCGAAGTTTACAAGGTATTCTTTTAGGCAGAATGTATAAAATCGACAACCAGATTCTGTACAGCAGAATACGGTGGTTTTTTTGCGAAAATTTTTCGTGACGCACTTCAATCTCCAATCTCAATTGATAATTCAGATTCTGAAAGTGATACTTTCATTTGTATAACCGACAGCACCCTAAAGTATAACTCGAAATTTGCTTTAAAAAGTCACATTTGAAATAAACAGAATAAATTTTAAAAAATCAAATCAAACATAACATATTTTTAGCACGATTTTTTAAGTTTATACTTATCCCAAACTATGACCCATTTAACGACCCCTAAAACTCAATTTAAAAAATTTTTTTAAAATCACACGTGTGTTATTTAGGTGGTAAAGCGAATGGCGAGCTCTAACCACATAATTTTCTTTTTGTTAGTTAGTAAAAACCTTCAAAGAATACGTTTTCCAACTTTTCATTTGCTGGTAGCGACCCCTAAAATTCAATGTAAAAAAGAAAAAAAAATCTCCAGTTTTTTTTAGGTAGTAGAACCGAATGGCGGGAGCCCGGTAACTTTTCGAAATTTCGCAATTTAAGGAGCACCCTAAATCGGAAATCGTGTATAGCGGAATCGCCCTTATACAAAAAAGCCCTTACATTTCGGATGCGTAGGTGTACATTCTCTTATATTGGCATTGCTAATTTTAATGTAAAGGGATCTTAATTAGATTTGAAGCGCTTCAAACGGAACACCATTCGGACTTCGCTCTCATTAATTGAGCAATTTTGCTTCTCACCTCAACTGATTGAAATTGGATATTGCTTCACTGACTTCTGCAACAATTCTCTCACTTGTGGCGCACAGGCTCACACACTCACACTCACGCACACACCCATTAGAGAACGATGGAAACCAAAGCCATTTTGAATTTATTTGATTACGTGGTTTCAGCTGAGCAGACACAGGAATTAATTATTTTGCTTTGTGAATGAATTTTACCATCAGCGACAAAATTCCACAATACGCAGCTAATTGAAAATCTCAATTATAAAGAGGAAACCACATCAAGTGCATTGTTTGGAGTATTCGAATTAGGATTTACAAATTATATGCGTTCAAATCGATTTCGGAATTATCTACAGTGAAATCCAGAACTAAAATCACACACTTCCCTCCGATTTGCGAAACTCTTCCAAACCCCTGAAAATTTAAATCAATTCGAATTTTATACATCGGCAATTCCACTTAGTGACACTCGTCACAATCATTCAATTTTAGCTTTTAGCATATTTAAAACAAACAGGATGTCATTCTGAAGGACTTATAATTATGGAAAATTTTGTACAACAGTTAAGCAATGAAATTACCTAAAGTCTGCTCATAATGGCTGTGACGCGAGTGACCTTTAGGACCGTTTTGCGTGGAATTTCCCACATGAAAGCTCACATTGGGGCACATTGCTTTCCGAATTCGAGGTTTTACTGTTCATGTGATTAAAAGTTTTAGCTTTCGAACTATTTCGTTAATTACAAACAATCATGAAATCGTCATAACCACGAATATTTAACCGCTAAGGCTATTCCAATTGATTTGATGACGATTCTTTGGCTCCGGTGACTTTTCATGTGTGTATGTGCATAATTTTATTCGAATGACAGTTTGAAAAGCACTGAGAATTGAAACCCACAACGTACAGGAACGATTTTGAAAACGACAACACAATTCGAAGAACCCAAAGAGGAAGTTAACTTTTGAGCTTACATGACATCCGAAGTACTCAACACCACCAAAGTCACATGTGCATTTTGCACAATTTCCAAATACCTCAAGACAGGCCCGTACGCACGGAAGGGTTTTTGGGGGTCCCCATAGACGGCTTGAAAAAAAATTTTTTTCTCGGCATTTCAAAAAAATTCTTGATATTCATGTTTCCAACATATCTTGCGAAAAAAAAAAATTAACAGAGAGATTTGGGCCTCTAGGATTCGATTAGTAAGTGCGGTTTCAGACACGCCGATTTTTGGCCGATTTTTCTCAACGATTTTTCCGGAATCTCTTTTGTTAAACCGTTCTATCGGCGAGACTTTTTAGACACAACGATTTTAAGCGAAAAGTTTTTTATTTGTCGGTTTTTTTCTGTTTGCTTTGTACGATATTCTGATGGAATGCTTTAAAAATAAATGTTTCCAAGAAAAAACCCAACATGGATTCGGGAAAAAATAGCCTTTAAAGGAATACTAGAATGTACGGAAGCTGCCTTAGAAATGGATTCTGACAGCGATAAGGATGAAATATTGCTGGGTTTGTAGATTTTTGAATTAATAGGTCTGGTAGAAGCTACGGACATGATCTTCCAACTTCTAGTTTCACAAAAACGCGAATGGGTGAAAAAGTGGCGAATGAGAAGAAAGGAAAGAGGATCATTTAAATTTCCCTCTAATGAACTTCTGAAAGACGATCCATCTTCCTACCAAAACTACTTGCGGAGGACAAGGAAAAGTTTGATGTGTAACGTAACGATATCATACATACTTGAGTTAAAATCCCCGCCCGCCCCCTTCCCCTCATGAGTGATTCCTGCGCACGGACCTGCCTCAAGAAGCTATCCGTGCATTTTAATGAGAAATAATATTGAGAAGTATTTTTTTAAACATCCGGAACCTTGTAGAGCTTGTGTAGCCGCTTTTTTCCAAGCTGTCCTCATTTGCTCTCAGGACGTGTCCATGCCAGCGTACTAATCCAGAAGTCTTTTGACGATACAAATACCATATCATAGCCAAAAGGCTCAAAATATAGCACAGTTTTTAAGCAATTATGGCGAATTCTTCAATGAAATTATTTCCCTTCATATCAGATTTGTATCGTGTTCCCTATAAACGACGCTCATTTGGTTGCTCACTTTGAAGCCGCTTGTCCCCCTCTCACACCAACGCGAGAAAAGTGAATTCAAATTTGTGATAAAAATTTTTCGTTCTCTGAGAAATTCGTATTGAAGTTTTTGCTTTCAACTTGCGTTCTTGCAAACAAGAAAGTTCGTCGTGCATGAAAGAGCTTTTCGCGACACGATAACAAGTTCGATAAACAAATGCAAATTATGCTAAAGGACTTTAAAAGCGAAAAGCAAGCAATGCAACGCAGACTTTGAAAAAGTTTTTCCCCCATTCTAAAGTTAGTTTGCGAATTGCAAAGATACCGAGACCTCGAGCGGGAGACAACTTATATGTTTAAACGTTCTTTGAAAATTTCACAGACATTGCATACTTTTTGGCTATCGGTCATTGTTTGGCCTTTGAAAGGGTCTGGCGGTTGCGGCATCATGAAAGGAATTTTTAAATTTTGTTGATTTTTCGATAGGTGCCATCTAAAGACACTGTGGAGACTACTTTTAATTTTTATTTTGAACGGTCCTTGAAATATCCTTGAAAATCCGATTTTATAAGCCTTTTTTAAAATTTATTTCTCAACAACCAATTGAGATAGAGAGACGATCTAAGCAGATTATGTTAGATAATAAAACAAGGAAGCTAAAAAAAATTTTTTAATTTTTACACTGAGAAAAATTTTTGCACAAAACTAAAAAGAAAATTTTGAATATTTTTTTCAGTGTATTCCCAGTTTTGCGCCACTCTATAATTTTTTTTAGAAACACCCCTTAGTTTTACTTTCATTAAAAAAAAAAAAATATTTAATTCAGATGGCGCAGCAGTGTGATATTCAAAAAATTGCAAGTGCACCTATATGCTCCCAGTACTAATATCCAGTAGGTACAAATGTGTGCAATATGGTACAAAAATACATCACTCATACGCCAAGTCTTACGTATAAAAATATGCAGTTTATTTTTCTAAATATTTCAAAAACTAATATAGATAGAAAGATGAAACAAACGGTGAATCATTGTTAACAAAACAAGGAACCCAGAAAATTTATTTTTATATTTTACACTGAGAAAAATTTTTGCACAAAAAAGAAAACAAAAGTTAGGCTATTTTTTTCAGTGTATTCTGGGTTTTGTAATACTTTTTTGCTATTTTAAAAACATACCTCTCATCTTAAACTTTTATTCAAAAGAAGATTCATTTAAATCGATGAATAGCTTCTTGAGATATTTAAGAAAACATAAGAGCATATTTTTAAGACTTGGCGTATGAGCGATGTGTTTTTCACCATATTGCACACATTTGTACTGGATATTAGTACTGGGAGCATATAGGTGCACTTGCAATTTTTTGAATATCACACTGCTGCGCCATCTGAATTAAATATTTTTTTCTTTTAAATGAAAGTAAATACTAAGGGGTGTTTCTAAAAAAAATTATAGAGTGGCGCAAAACTGGGAATACACTGAAAAAAATATTCAAAATTTTCTTTTTAGTTTTGTGCAAAAATTTTTCTCAGTGTAAAAATTTAAAAAAAATTTTTTAGCTTCCTTGTTTTATTATCTAACATAATCTGCTTAGATCGTCTCTCTATCTCAATTGGTTGTTGAGAAATAAAACTTTGAAAAAAGGCTTATAAAAACGGATTTTCAAGGATATTTCAAGGACCGTTCAAAATAAAAATCTAAAAAGTGGTCTCCACAGTGTTGTTAGATGGCGCCTATCGAAAAATCAACAAAATTTAAAAATTCCTTTCATGATGCCGCATGCCTTTGCTTAACCCGCCAGACCCTTTAGAATTTGAGCGTATATTTAAGACTCCGATTATAATTCAATAAAATTGGAAATGTGGGCGTGGCAAAGAAATTTGAAAAAAGTCGGTATATGGGGCCCCTTGTGACTTTAAAAATCTCTAGAATATTCTTTCTTAATGGTCATGTTTTTTTTGGCGCGGTTTCAAAATTATTTAAACAAGTGTGTCTGTGTCGGGTATTTCATTGTCAGGTTCGCCTGACTATAACACCCTTACTTGTTTCCAATGCGAAAGTACTTTATTGGCAATGCTCGGTTTTGGGAGCAACATAAATAAAAATTGAACTATTTAACTTTTTTAACTTCTAATTAATTGCCGGTGTAGCGGAAAAGGAGTTTCTCAATTGCCATATATGCAAAACAGGTCGGGCGGCGTAAGCAGGGTATATTAGTTTTGTGTAGATCTTGTAACAAGAACTAAGTTCCACAGGTATAGACAAATGTATATATTTTTGATCAAGATCGAAAACTGAATCGCTCGGCTGTCCTTCTGTCCGTCTGTGGTCGGATCTCCTACCAAAGGCCTGAACCAGTAACGTCAAAATTTGGCACACAAGTTGCTGGGCCCCGCAAACGATTTTGTCTTCATCATTGTTGGCATAAATTCCACGCACAAGGTCAATATTTTTTCATCGCAGACAGTTGGAGGTCTGCTAGCTCGAGTATGTGTGAGCATTATTGTACTGAAAAATGCATTTTTTTTCCGGGATTTCTCAACAAATTGGACAACACATTTCTTTGGCGTGGCTCAATGTACTCGTTCCTTAAACCGAAAAACTTCTCTAAGCCATCAATCAACCACCATCAAATTTTTATTTTGGAAGAAAAGGGTGATTCCTTACTCATTTACTTCCAATAATAATATAAAACATCAGGGCCGTCAAGACTAAATGTCTTTTCATCGGAGAATATAATCTAAAAATTTTACCTCCATCAAATCGCATTTATAATACATATTTGAAATAACGATAGCCATGTTTTTCTGCCTATTTTTATGTAGGTATCGAAAGCCATTCAATTTTGAGATTGAATCAAGACAATATTGTTAGAAGGCTCAGTATGAAACAGAATTTTAATTTTAAAAAACTCAATGCCAATTTAAGGATCGGGTTTTAGATTTAATCGAGAAATTCTCTGACCATTCCTGATGTTTTATTAGCCTTTTGCTGTGTGTTTGGTCATTTGTGGTTTGAAACACCACATCATCATGCGAGATTTCGAAAATTAAAGGCACGTCTGCTGTCCCAATTACCTGGGATAAATTACTCATGTAAAATACCCGTACGCATACATGGGATCAAATAGCATTGACAATTGAGAATTATTTGTGCTTGCATATACATACATATGCATTACAATTTCAACGAAAATTCAGTTACCATAGTCCTTCGTACATGCTTCCAGCCTTTTCAATTACATTCGACGAGCTCGCATCCACCACGCAAAGCATTGGGAAATGTGCATAGGCACATGCATATATTTCGAGCCGAAGGTAGTATTAAATAACTTATCTTGGCATGAGCATTTCACTAGTGCAATGGGCCATATAAAAAAAAGCATATCTGTTTATAGATATTGCTAGGAAGAGCGTTAATTAGGCCTGTTCGGCCATAAATCAAAGCCAAACATTCGAAGGTGTGCACGTTGAAGTGACAATCGAATAATTACGTAACCTTGGGCTGTAGTTTAATTCAATTATGAAAAGTTGGAATTTTATTCTGTGTAGTCGGTAAATTGGCTTATACAATTATCGGAATTCCGAGACATAGGAATTGAATTAACTCTGATAGAGTCTTAAGTGCAATCAGGTTTGCTGTATTTATTTAGGTTTAAAGTTAAAAAAGCCTTAAAAAATGAAGGCAATAAAAACTCGTAGGGTAAGGTCAGCTTAAGTGGACTGTCACTTCGAGTGGACCACTTGAATATTTACTAATTTGTGACACTTGAAAAGTCAAACAAATATGGCAGTCAACTTCGCTCCAAACGGCAACAGTAAGTTATAAACCTTCCAGCTGAGCACACGTGTTTTTGTTTTACAAGCGAGCGCTTCAAATATAAAAAAGTTCAAAAAAATTGCGTTTTATAACATTATTCATCTTTGTGGCGCCTACCAATAGTGTGAAAAACTACTTGTTAAACTAAAGAAGTATATTTCTTATTAATTTGGGCATTGAACTTGATGGTTCAAAATCATTTGGAAATTTAAGTAGATGTTGGACTAAGTTTTGGTGGCTCCAGTTGAAATCGTGTGAATTACCTTGAGTGGACCGTCAAAATGTTTCATTCTAATATTAATAGACTGTGGAACAGTTTTGAACTAGTTTTATGAGCTTTATAAAATTTTTTTGGTGGTTTTTAAATAGCATTTGGGTCATGTCGTCGAGTAGTACATCAGTATCAAAGGCTTTTTATTTTGACCTCCACTAGTCTTGTTTCTTAGGTACCATTTCTTGGTTGGTTGTTAATTGCTTTTATTAATTGAAATGACAAAAAAAAAGACTAAATGCATGCAAGCCTTTAGTTCACTGGCAATCCTTCTTTGTTCGCCCATTCAGTCCACGAGCCGGCGTATGCCTTGGAGCTGTAATTGAATTTCAAAAAATTATTCATCGCAAAATAGAGTGTATATGCTATTGATGATACTTCTTGAATCCATGGGTCTGAGCCAGGTCTGCTGCTCGTTTAGCTCGTCCACCTGCTAGACATGAGAATATTAGAACTGTATCCTCCGAAGGCTTGGCACGATTGAAATTCGATCGAAAGTCATTATCAGTCATTTTCAAAGCGGTCTCCAGCTCCGAAACTAAAAAAATATAAATAATTAATTAAATGATTATAAATTTAAGTAGTCAACCGTTTTGCAAATTAAAAGTTCATTCGAGAAGGATCTTTTGTACAGATCTCTTGGGTGATAAAAAAAAAAATTTTTTTCTTTGTATATTGGATGCGTTTTAGTTTTTAAAAGTTGCTTACACCAACTTTCGAAACAAACGCATCGCAATTATGACGTTATAAGAAAGCATCTGCCGGTTTCTCACAACCAGAATCGAGTTTGTTTATTACTCACTGGGAATATTTATGCTCGATGGGATGACACCGGTTTTGGCCAACTCCTCTTTATTTCGTACATCGATTAAGTATTTTTCCGGATGATTGGGAATGTCTTTAACTTCGTCGTAGGTTGCCATTCTTATAAAAAAGCGAACTGTTACAATTGAATATTTCAATGACAACAGCAAGTACTGCAATATCTCCGACGGAAACTACAGAGAAAAGCCGAATGTTATCAAAAAATGGTGAAGAACTAGTGAAGGTACTGTTTATTGTATCGATAAACTGATTATTTGAAGACTTTTAGTATAGAAGTTCAACCTTTAACAATTTCTTTTATTATTGCTAGTCGCAGTCGATAGAAGTATTTTGAAAGCTTTTACCGCTGACTTTGAAAATATTCAATTTTGAAAGCTGTAACGTAAAATTATATCAAGCATTCGGTTGTTCCCTTTACTTTCGATATGATTTTATCATGCCTGCCGAGCTTTTCTGTTAATTTAACATACGTATAAGCAAGGCTGCCACTTTAAAAAGTATAAAAGCGCCAAGGTAACTCAAAAAAAGAGCCAACTTGACTTAACAGGAGAAAATGGGTGACCGACCAAAAGCCCAAAATATATAACCTTATAATCCTGATCGGCATAATATACTTCTTTTACGGATTAGCTAATCATACGAAAATTAAACTGCGTTACCAGTAAATTTTAACTGATACTGAAAATACATACTGGTATGTAGTTTAAAATCAATGCCGTAGATTTTGAAGTCCATAAGGAGCCCTATATACAAACTTCTGTTAAATTTCCTTGATAACCGTTCCTTTGCCACGCCTACTTGTCCAAAGTTTTTTAATTCTTATCGGAGGCTTAAATATAAGCTAAATTTTTAAATTTCATTGAAATATTTCGAAAAACTCGGACTTTGGGGAAGTTTTTGGGATTTTTGTGGCAGACCCTAGTGTTGGTACTGGTACCCTTAATAATGGACCGATGAAGAAAATTTTCGGAGAGGATGGTTATGGCTAAAAAGGAAGCATACGTGCCAGCAAGTCCCATTTAAATTTCGGGTGTAGGAGACAGTTTTCGAAAAACGACCTTCTGCCACGCCCACTTTTCTAAGTTTTGGTATTCACGTAAGTGCCTTTAGATATGTTGAAATGTCAACAAAATATTTTGAAAATTTATTATTTAATGAAAAACGTCATAAACTTGGTTAATTTTTATAGGTAGTATTTTTTGTAAATTCTTTTAAATAATATTGAAATCTGATCTTAAGAGATGCCTCTACAGCCATGAAGTTATTGGAAAGATATGAAATATATTTTCTGGAGTTCTTAACCCCAATTCCAATAAACCATCTACCAAAATTCATAATTTTTCTCACTCACTACCTATTTAATCTAAATCGTTAGTTAATTTTGAAAAACGAGCAAAATTGGATACACGTGGGTCTTAGACATAGATGGGCCATTGCACTGTCACTAAAATTTTCACTATCACTAATTGTTTAGTGGTAATGAAAATCGAATTGCAATATCACTAAAGCTTTAGTGCTAATGCAAATCAAATTTCACTACCACTAAAGCTTTAGTGCTAATGCAAATCTAATTTCACTACTTAGTGCTTATTGAAAAACTGTTGCACTATCACTAAATATAGTGATTGGATGGGATGGGAAATACTAGTCTATTAGTCTAGTCAATTCAATTTAATATTGATGGATATCCTGTGTAACACTAGTTCTGAAGGTACCCATATCCATCCGGAAATGACGGTCATTTCTTAAGTCAAATTTTCGAATAAATAGTCAGATATTTTTTAAGCAGAATAGTTTCCGAGATATAGGCTATTCTCCGCTTTTTGAGTTTTGAAAAAAAGTATGGTTGGTAAGTTCTATTTATCTCTGGACGTACTTAACCAATTTCAAAATCTTAGCTATAAAATTAAGTGTAATTAAAATCCCTATCAACGATGCCTTGAACACCTTTTGATCCAACCAGCATCATAGAATCAACTTTTAGAAAGAAAGGAAGCCCATGTAGATCAACCTAACCTTAAAATGTGGCATTAATAAGCATTAAAGTAGAAATACTCAAATTTTAATTTTACCAAAAGTTCTGATTACACAGGCAAACAAAAAATAAAAGCTGATCACGAATCTGAAGTCAGATTTCACCCATCACCCTCAGACTACGCCCAGCAACCTCCCGAACCCACCATAGGGTGAAGCTTCTGGAATACATAAAAAAAATTACGTATCCTACCCCACGCTTTATGGCGTGCTAAATACGAAGCTGAAGTCAAAATTTACCCACGACCCTTAATTTTCCCTCTAAACCCCTCAGAAGCCACCCCGCAAAGGGTGAAATTTCTATAATTTATAAGAAATTGAAAGACGTATGTATAATGCCCCATGTTTTTCGGGAATTTGGAAAATTTTCCGTAAGAAATTATCATCAAAAGCCGAAGGTCACAAATATTTTTTATTTTCGTAAGCTAATGTTATAAGCATTTCGAGAAATCGGGCGAACTATTTAATTTTTATTAACTCAGTCACGAACGCTTTCCTTGGGCTGTGAGAGCGGAGAAAACACCGAGGAAACACATTTCTCAGTGGCGACCAGACGCAATCGAGCACTAACCCGTAAAATTTTCACCATAAATAAAATTAAATGGGCAATCTTCACCTTAAGTCCTTTTAAATCCCCTGGCGTAGATAGTATACAGCCGTGCTTTTTGCAGCAAGGCATTCATACTTTAGCGCCACACGTTTTGAAAATCTTTAGAGCAAGCCTACAACTAGGCGTAGTGCCAAAAAATTGGGCAAGAGTAGCCTTCATTCCCAAACCTGGAAGGCAAGAGGCGTATGTGCTTAAGGCCTTAATTCCCATTAGCCGGACATCCTTTCTCCTCAAAACAATGGAGAAAATATTGGACTAATATATAAGGGAAACCTACCTCTCAAGGCTTTCTTTGCATTCAGAACAATATGCCTACGAAACAAGCAAATCTACGGACACTGCCATTCATAGCCTCACAACAAAGATTGAAAAGGCTTTAAAGGACATTCAAGAAACAGCTCTCTGTTTATCAATCGATATACATGAGGTTTTGACAACGCGTCACTTAACTCCTTCGAAGAGGCAATGATCAGGAAAGAAATCCCACACATGATAATCACATGGACGCTCAGTATGCTCAGAAGGAGAGCTGTCGTCTTTGACTCGGGAGTAAACACACTCACTGTGAGGACAACGGAAAGATGTCCCCAGTGAGGTGTATTATCCCCTCTTCTTTGGATTTTAGTCATCGATGAGCTGCTTCAGATCCTCCATGAGAACGGCTTCGAAGTTCAAGGCTTTGCAGACGATCTGGTAATTGTGGTTAGAGGCATATTTGACTCTACCATAACTGATCGGATGCAACTAGCCCTTGACATCACGTATTAATGGTGCCAAGAAAAGGGACTTTCGATTAACCCAGCCAAAACCACTGCAGTGTCCTTCACCAGATGACAAAAGCTCAACCTTTAGGCTCTTAAGCTCGTGGACAGGAACTAAAGAATTCCGATGAGATGAAATATCTAGGGGTTATTCTAGACAAGACACTAAATTGGAACATTTATCGTATATCTCAAACAAAGCTATGAAGGCGATATTCACGTGCCAAAGGCTGTACGGTAAAACTTGGGGAGTACGACCTAAAATGATGGCGTGGTCCTTCAAAACAGTCACCTTACCTATGTTCACTTATGCATCCTTGGTATGGTGGCCTAAAATAAATCAAAGAAAGGCTCTGAACATCCTGAATAGGATATGCAGAATAGCCTGCTTGAGTGTGACAGGGGCGATGAGAACCTGTCCACCTACAGGCTTGAGACTGTTAATATTGCTAACACCTATTCACATCGTGATTGAGAGAGAAGCAGCCCTTACAGAACTCAGGCTCCCTAACGCGGGCAACATGAAAGGGCATATGAAGGCCCTAGATACCTTTTGGGACTCGTGGAGAAATAACAACATAGAAATCACAGAGGACTCGCAAAAATGGTACACTGACGGATCCAAAATGGATGATGGCAGGGTTGGAGCGGGAGTTGTTGGGCCAAACTTTCAAAAGGCAGCTGCAATGGGGAAAACATCATCAATTTTTCAGGCGGAGGTTCACGCCTTAGAGCTGTGTGTCAGAAAGTGTATATGAAGGAACACCTCGGGTTCCCGAGCCCTAATCAGCATTTACCACAAACTCTAAACAAGTTCATGAGTGCTACGGGCTTCTTCAAACCCTATCCAAGAGGAAAAGGGTAACTCTATATTGGATACCGGGGCATGAAGGACATGAGGACAATGGAAGGGCGGACTGCCTGGCCAAAAGGGCCGCGGCGAATCCCTTCATTGGACCAGAACCTTTCTGCGGAGTTAATAATAGCTTCAGAAACGACCTGATTAGAAAATGGGAAGAACGTAGGCTCAATGACTATTAGAGAGCACACAAGGGCATGCGGCAGGCAAAGACGCTCATATGTCCAAGGACTGTCAGGGCGGAGGCTACACTTAACCTAAGCAGAAACAAGATTAAAATCTACACTCAACTGTTAACGCGGCACTGTAGACTGAAATATCACCAGAAAAAGATGGGACTGATAAACAAAGATCTCTGTAGACTTTGTAATTCCGAGCAGGAAACAGCAGACCATATTTTGCGTAAATGTCCTGCTGCGGCTAGGCGTAGGCTCGTGTGTCTAGGGGCAAGAATAATGGGCCCCCAAGCAATTAGTCATTTTAGTCCCTTGGAAATTCTAAGATTCTTCAATAGTCTCAAATTATCCTAAGGGAATAGGGATATTTTAGGTTGTGGTGAACTTAGAGCCTTGAAAATTAATCTCGTGGACAACGTTTTGAGCTTGAGGTGTTTATTGTTGTTATTATAATCTTTTATTAAATAATTCATTTGAATCGTGTTTCCCAAACTTAGAAATGGCCTGGCCATTTACATATATTTCATGATCACTTACTACATTTTCAACATTAAAACGTATATAAAAAATATTTAGGGAGCATGATGGGGAAAGAAAGTCTTAATCATCTCACTTTATTGAATATGGAGCACGATTTGCTTAAATAAGTCAATATTGAAAGTTTTATATCAAAATTAAATTAAATTAATACCCTAAACTTGAGAACCTTAAGCAAACCAAGGGTCCTTGACATAATTTGCTTCAGGCCCCGCGTTGGCTTCATCCGGCATTGTATCCACCTTTTCTCGCCACTGTATATATTTCGAGCCGAAGGTAGTATTAAATAACTTATCTTGGCATAAGCATATTCACTAGTGCAATGGGCCATATAAAAAAAAGCATATCTGTTTATAGATATTGCTAGGAAGAGCGTTAATTAGGCCTGTTCGGCCATAAATCAAAGCCAAACATTCGAAGGTGTGCACGTTGAAGTGACAATCGAATAATTACATAACCTTGGGCTGTAGTTTAATTCAATTATGAAAAGTTGGAATTTTATTCTGTGTAGTCGGTAAATTGGCTTATACAATTATCGGAATTCCGAGACATAGGAATTGAGTTAACTCTGATAGAGTCTTAAGTGCAATCAGGTTTGCTGTATTTATTTAGGATTAAAATTAAAAAAGCCTTAAAATATGAAGGCACTAAAAACTCGTAGGGTAAGGTCAGCTTAAGTGGACTGTCACTTCGAGTGGACCACTTGAATATTTACTATGTTGTGACACTTGAAAAGTCAAACAAATATGGCAGTCAACTTCGCTCCAAACGGCAACAGTAAGTTATAAACCTTCCAGCTGAGCACACGTGTTTTTGTTTACAAGCGAGCGCTTCAAATATAAAAAAGTTCAAAAAAATTGCGTTTTATAACATTATTCATCTTTGTGGCGCCTACCAATAGTGTGAAAAACTACTTGTTAAACTAAAGAAGTATATTTCTTGTTAATTTGGGCATTGAACTTGATAGTTCAAAATCATTTGGAAATTTAAGTAGATGTTGGAATAAGTTTTGGTGGCTCAGTTGAAATCGTGTGAATTACCTTGAGTGGACCGTCAAAATGTTTCATTCTTAATATTAATAGACTGTGGAACAGTTTGAACTAGTTTTATGAGCTTTATTAAATTTTTTTGGTGGTTTTTAAATAGCATTTGGGCATGTCGTCGAGTAGTACATCAGTATCAAAGGCTTTTTGACATGCAAACACTGTGACTCAGATAATGACACTGAATCCAATGCTGCGTAGGCAAAGTTTTGTAATGATTGTAATTAAACCGATTGCCTTTCAATAAAAGTTCAAAAACTTTTGTAGACATAACTACATAAACCACATAAGGTTTTTTGAACTTTCGATCGCTTTTTTGAACTTTCCCTCGGATGGTCCACTCGAGGTAGCAATTTTACACCAGTTGACCGTTTACGAAGGTTTCAAATGATTAAATTTCGTCCAATATCCGCATGTCAGTTTAATCTTCAAATTTTATGCGACTAAATGCTAAAAATTATTTTGACCTCCACTAGTCTTGTTTCTTAGGTACCATTTCTTGGTTGGTTGTTAATTGCTTTTATTAATTGAAATGAAAAAAAAGACTAAATGCATGCAAGCCTTTAGTTCACTGGCAATCCTTCTTTGTTCGCCCATTCAGTCCACGAGCCGGCGTATGCCTTGGAGCTGTAATTGAATTTCAAAATATTATTCATCACAAAATAGAGTGTATATGCTATTGATGATACTTCTTGAATCCATGTGTCTGAGCCAGGTCTGCTGCTCGTTTAGCTCGTCCACCTGCTAGACATGAGAATATTAGAACTGTATCCTCCGAAGGCTTGGCACGATTGAAATTCGACCGAAAGTCATTATCAGTCATTTTCAAAGCGGTCTCCAGCTCCGAAACTAAAAAAATATAAATAATTATTTAAATGATTATAAATTTAAGTAGTCAACCGTTTTGCAAATTAAAAGTTCATTTGAGCAGGATCTATTGTAGAGATCTCTTGGGTGATAAAAAAAAAAACATTTTTCTTTGTATATTGGATGCGTTTTAATTTTTAAAAGTTGCTTACACCAACTTTCGAAACAAACGCATCGCAATTGTGACGTTATAAGAAAACATCTGCCGGTTTCTCACAACCAGAATCGAGTTTGTTTATTACTCACTGGGAATATTTATGCTCGATGGGATGACACCGGTTTTGGCCAACTCCTCTTTATTTCGTACATCGATTAAGTATTTTTCCGGATGATTGGGAATGTCTTTAACTTCGTCGTAGGTTGCCATTCTTATAAAAAAGCGTACTGCAATATCTCCGACGGAAACTACAGAGAAAAGCCGAATGTTATCAAAAAATGGTGAAGAACTAGTGAAGGTACTGTTTATTGTATCGATAAACTGATTATTTGAAGACTTTTAGTATAGAAGTTCAACCTTTAACAATTTCTTTTATTATTGCTAGTCGCAGTCGATAGAAGTATTTTGAAAGCTTTTACCGCTGACTTTGAAAATATTCAATTTTGAAAGCTGTAACGTAAAATTATATCAAGCATTCGGTTGTTCCCTTTACTTTCGATATGATTTTATCATGCCTGCCGAGCTTTTCTGTTAATTTAACATACGTATAAGCAAGGCTGCCACTTTAAAAAGTATAAAAGCGCCAAGGTAATTCAAAAAAAGAGCCAACTTGACTTAACAGGAGAAAATGGGTGACGATCTAAAGCCCAAAATATATAACCTTATAATCCTAATCGGCATTTAAAATCAATGCAGTAGATTTTGAAGTCTATAAGGAGCCCTAAATATCAACTTCTGTTAAATTTCCTTGATAACCGTCCCTTTGCCACGCCTACTTGTCCAAAGTTTTTGAATTCTTATCGGAGGCTTAAATATAAGCTAAATTTTTAAATTTCATTGAAATATTTCGAAAAACTCGGACTTTGGGGAAGTTTTTGGGATTTTTGTGGCAGACCCTAGTGTTGGTACTGGTACCCTTATTAATGGACCGATGAAGAAAATTTTCGGAGAGGATGGTTATGGCTAAAAAGGAAGCATACGTGCCAGCAAGTCCCATTTAAATTTCGGGTGTAGGAGACAGTTTTCGAAAAACGACCTTCTGCCACGCCCACTTTTCTAGGTTTTGGTATTCACAGTAAGTGCCTTTAGATATGTTCAAATGTCATGATCTCACTAACATTGATAGTGCATTGATTTTCAACTACCAGTATGAATTCTCAGCATCAAGTAAAAAGTATCGGTAAAAATTAACTGGTAATGGACGTGAAATTGAAATATCAGTAAAATGTTATTTGTACTGCAGTTTTACCGGCAATGGAAAGTGCCTAGCTATGTTGTTTGGTAAACACATTTCATCGAACTTTGTGAAAATATCGGCCATATCCTATTCTCGGGGGACAATGTGACTACTTCGCATCAGTTACTTTTCCAGTTGGGTATCGCACATCAGCAACCAAAGTGACAAGTTAATATTTACAATTTTTGGGAAATCGCCAACAACTCTTGCAAATTTCGAAGCAGTCTCTGCGCATGGGGACGTATCGGCTTCTGGCCAAAAATTACAGTTACAAAACCGAATTAAAAACAAGTAAGGGTGTTATAGTCAGGCGAACCTGACAATTACATAAATACCCGACACAGACACACATGTTTAAATCATGTTTAAAACACGCCCAAAAAAACAGGACCAATAAGAAAGAATGTTTTAGACACTTTTAAGGCCATAAGGAGCCCCAAATACCAACTTTTGTAAAATTTCTTTATGAAAACTGGCCCTTTGCCACGCCCACTTGTCCAAATTTTTTTTTATTCTTATCGGAAGCTTAAATATACCAAATTTCGTCAAGATAGCTCAATTTCTTCGATAAGAAAACTGTATACGGACAGACAGACGGACATGAATAAATCGAATCTACTGACGATATTTTGTATGGTCCATATCGAGTGGTTCTGAGTGTTACACATGTACGCACAAATGCATGTGTCGGGTTGAAGAAAGTCCTATAAAATATTTCATCATAACGAAAAGGCGAATTGTTTTACATTGCTGACTCTCAAACAAAAAAATACTTATAAAATATCGCACCCTTGCTCATAAATCGCCACAATTCAAAAAATTTTTAATCAATTTTTTTATTTTCGACTACATTTTTCTGCAAGGACTGATGCAGTAGTCAATTAAGAATAATATAGTTTTGGAAAAAGAATTATTTTTTACAAGTTTCAAATGAGAATGAATGATTCTTCCAGAAATGCGAAAGTTTGAGTTGTACCGATTTAGGGTGCGATATGATTTCGTACAATTTGAGGCTTTAAAATTATTTTCTTAAATGAATAGAGATTTTAGCTGTCAATGGTTTTTCAACAGTTTTTATTCGCTTACTTTGTACATTCTTTTCCAAAAAATTTTCTGTACATTTCTTCGATATTTGCGGATTTCTTTTATACAATATGCTCAGGTATATTTATCTAATAACTTGATTTTCAATCCAAAATGTATATTAGCAAAATATATAAAAAAATATGCATGTATCATTGTAAATTTCGTATAAAGTCTATCGGGTTTTTCTTGTGTTTTTAGAGTTGAAAGTTTGTTAAACTAGATTTTATTTCAGCCCGTTAGCGTGCGCTGAAGTAAAAGATTTCAGGAAAGCCGAACTTTGTTAGGAAAATTTTTCTAAAAAAAAATTGCACGATACTTGAGTGTTGGACTCAGAATTACTACACTTCAAGGTGATGTAGACCGAAGAGGAGGAGAATGTGACAAATGAATTATGCCATCAAATTATGAAGGAACCGGTCACAACAGCAAAACAGCAACAAAAAAAAAAATTAACACGATCATTGAATAGGAGGAAAGAATTCGTGCTTGTGAATCGAAATGCGTTGTCATTTTCTCGGATTAGCATCGCTTTGCCGGTGGTATCAAATGCTCTGGCAGTTCTATGGGCAATTCGCATCCTTCGACCTTAATGTTGATTAAGTGTAAAGGCTAACGCAAATTCATCAGAGTCTAGGAAACCATCACCATCCACATCTGATAGCTTCCAAATCTTACTCAACACTGAATTGGGCAGTTTCGATTTAATGAGTTCTTGTTTTGCCGCTAAAAAAAAAAAAGAAAAGAAAGAATAAAAGTCAAAGTTAGAAAATGTCAATCGCCACTTAGTGGAAAACGCAATCAACACTCACTTGATCCAGAAATTTTACCATCAATCGGTGCTAAAGCATTGAAAATTTTATCTGTGCGTTCTTTGTCCTTCAGACAAATCCATTCGTGATCACCAAATCCAGCGTCGATACCAACTCCTTTCATGTAGCCGAATGGCGTTACATTATTCTCAATCACACCTTCGAAGGCACCACCTGAAAAGGAAGGAGTGAAGAATGTAAAAAATAATGAAGATTATTCGAGTGCTCTAGTTTTAATGGAACATAAATTAAAATGGAATAGGTCAGTCACACATCGCAATAATAATTAAAGCAGTCTTGTGGTCAATTGCATCGGCTTTTCGCATAGTAGTCCATGCCGCCGAACAATTAGAAGCAATTTAAATTGCAATACATTCCGTGTGCGAGCTCCCGCAATTCCTCTTGAGGCCACGTACGAGTACAAGTATGACTGCTGAGGAGATGCTGTTCAATTGGCGGATTATGCACAATTCAATTGCTTCGTATTGCCGGTACGTGCGCTTTATTAAGGTAAGAAGATGGGGTCTGGGGTCTATATTACAGAATTTCTCGAAAATTAAAAATGAGAACATTTTCAAAAAGTCTTCATCTTTTCTCGGCACAGAATTCGACCTTTTGAAGCATTATTGTTATCATTGATTTCATTTATTTGGTAAGATTTTAGAGAAGCTTTGAATTAAATAAGAAATTGGGAGTATCGATTGATTCAGTTTTATCATGCTCTAAAAAAATGTGAAATAAATTTGATTTGAATAAAAATCTAAGCGATTTCGAATTTTCTTAATTCGGAATTTCGATTTGTAGAGCATGCCTGATAGAGTCCAAATAAACCACTTTTTTCGCAGACCCTTCTATCTAAATATCGGGAGCTTGATTCCACACATTAACCGTCAATCTAATGACATTTAATTTGACTTTAAATTGACTTCTAAATATTCTCGGGGAATTTATTCTGTTCGGATTGGGAAGGGAGCAAAACACATTGTTTTCTTTTTGATGGTTAGAACACTTCTTTTTGCCGCGGAGAGAAATTTCTAACGAAAAAATTCCCGATAATGCATTTAGTCCAAGATCCCAGAGCCGCCAGACCTACTTAGCTTTAGCAAAGCAGAAATTTTGAGGGTTTCTAGTCTAGTGTGTGGTTAAGAAAGAATGCCTACTTAGTAGCTCGAAAGCGGGGCCCGTTCAGAGACAGCGCGAACTTATAGTTTATAAAAGCCTCACTCACCTTACCTTGGTCTGGCTGCTTAAAAAGGGCCTTGAAAAAGTACCACGAGTAATAGTCTACGTAATTTTTAAATAATCTTGATAACGTCTGTCGGAAGTAATGGCCCACAGAAATGCTCTGGCAATAATAAATATCAATCTTTGATTATATTCATTAAAAAATATTTATATATGAGCGTTTCTACCTTAACGTAGGCCTTTATAAACCAGACTACAGAACTTAACTAGTAATCCTCAAAATTTCAGCTTTGCTAAAATACTCTAATAATTATGATTTCTCTGAATAAGAAAACATTAATAAAATAGTTTTGTTTCAAAATCTCTTGTAATTAATTTCAATTGAGATATTTTCGACTAAAAGAAGTTCCCAGATCAACGAAGGATTGCTTGTTTTCGAGCATTTCCTCAAAAAGAAAAGCTCATTGTGAAAGAAATTTTATTTAATAATTTAGAAGATAACCCTTCCAACCACTCTCTTATGCCAATTTAAAAAAAAAAAAGATAAATGATTGGAAAGTTGAAAAAATCTGAAGTGGAATTTTTAATGATATCGTGGTGACGCTCTTTGAGTGACAATTTCTAATTTCATAATTTTCAATAACTTAGATAAGGTTTCGATGCCTCAATCTTTTGAATTGATTTTGCGGAAAGTAATAAAAAAAAAGCTCTTAAAGCATTGAGAATTCCTCAAAAAGTTTGCGAACATTATAGTATATACATATATATAGGTAATAAATATATTATCAATAATGATTGACGTAAGAAATTAAGAGACTAATGCGAAACAGTCACAAGAAGAAATCATGAATCATTCTTATTATGAAGTAAGCGAATTTTTCGACAAGTCAAAAGAGTTTCATGTGATTTCATCAAAGAATAGAACATGCTGTGTTTTTGGTTAAATAAATCTTCAGCTTCGATCAAGACATTGTTCTGTTCACGCAAATGTTTTTCCGAAAATCTATGGGTTCATTGATTTCGAAATTAAAGCAAAATAAGAAAAATATGGTATTTTCATGTTTTCCTCCACAAAACATCCAATTTTTGTGATCTCAAACTGGATTTTTGTGAAGAAAAATCACGCACGATCGAACAAGATCTTCCAAACTGAAATGTATGAATCCACATTTTTTTTTATGACTTTGAGCAGCTTTACAAATGGCATAAACGATGCTAAGAAGAATGACTATGTGCCACTTAGAACTGGTTCTTATTTTTTTTTTGTAAAAATTTTTTTGACCTACATTCCTTTTTTATTTGGCAATGCAAGTTTAAACGTGTGTTGATGGTTATGAAAACGCGGAGAAAGAACGAAAAGTCAAGTTGAAAGAGGGAAAGGGAAATAAAAGACTTCATGTACTTATGATAAGTACTAACAGAAAAGTTCAGCTGTCTCCAGCTTAAAGAAGAACTAAAATCAGAAGAAAAAAATGATTACAATGCTAATTAAAGTGGATATGAAAAGCATTAACCCATTTGCACCATCTGTACTATATTAAATTTTGATTAAAAGTGCTGCTTTTAGAGTGAAGTTACTTTATATGTATAAATAAACCTGGCTTAAACTCTCCTGAAGATCATCATTTGAAAGTTTAAAGCTTCAAAATTTTTAAACTAGGTTGAAGATTATGAGCCTAAATGTATTTCATTGAACAATATTTGTATACAAAATCACTTTCAACCCGATTGGGACACCGCTGGTACAATTTTTGGAGCAGTAGGTAACTTCAAAAAAAATAAATAAGGGCGGGAGGTGCAATGCGGTTAATCTCGAATAATTTTCAATAATATAAATAAAAAAATAAATAAATACAACATCCCTTTCTCTGTACAAAGTATCAGAATGAGCGAGATACAGCCTGATTAATTGGCTCTTAGTATAAATTGTAACTTTTTTGTTGAATCGTTGACACCAAGTGCACCAAGTGTTTTTATATCAACACTTATATTTTATCCATTTTTTAAATTTAATGAAGATTTCGTGCAAATGTTCGAATTATAAAAGAATACTTTTGGTAATTTATTGTATAAAATATACATCCCGCATAAATTAGCCGCAAGCCACTAAAAAAAATCGGAAAATTTTTTTTTAATTTTAATTTTTGTTTTTCGACCTTTTTATCATTTATTGATATATATTTCTTTGTTTGAGCTTGAGGTCATATTTTCGTTTTTATTTTAAACCTTTTTTCTTTCAACCAATATTTCGTCTTCCAACCGAAGACATCATCAGGGTTTTTATGAAAGCGTAAAATCATTTTAAATCTCCCTATAAAAAGGTCTCCCTTTGAAGGATTTTAATTGTAATTTTTAAAAGTGGTATTAATGACTTTTGTTTAAAGTTGATCGATTACAAAGCGAACTTTTGTTAATAATTTAAAATTAATTTTATTTATACTAGTTTATTAAAAGCCGAATTCTGGCGGCAGATATTCTAGAGAACCTTTTGCCGGTTTTGTTTACATTTCTCTATCGAGTTTTTTTTTTCCCAAAATTATGTTGTTTTTTTGGTGTATAACAATTGAGAATAAAGCCTCTTAGGAATTTCCAGCAAATCCAATCAATCTCATATGGTTTTGAATGAAAGAAAAAACTATATAATTATGTGAGTTTTGATATGAATAAACTACGATGTTGCCTTTCGCGAGGCACACTCTCCAATCTATCATAATTGGCTGCCAAGAGAGCTCTAGAGAAATCAATCTTAGACGCAGTACAAAAACGCTTCTCAATGACCTCAAATATGGAAATATACTGGGGGATTAAGTGCGTACACAGTGGGATAGAACAACGTACGGAATGGTTCGAGTGAGTGTGATAAAGCCTCAAGGGGATGATAATTTATTAATTCAAGAATTGTTACCATTTCCACACAACCAACGCACAGTGGGAAATCTTCTTCACTATTTAATTGCCTTTCGTTCGAAGAACATACAGATAAAGAGTATTCTTTACGAGTGCCAAAAAACTGAAAACGGAAATACTCGCACAACAAAAGAAATAGCTTAAAAAAAAAAAAAAAAAAAAAAAAAAAAATAAATACGCAAAGTACAGATGGACGTACCGTTTGCCTTCGACGCTTTATCTGTCGATATGCTGTTGCAAAGGCGCTCGCTTAATTCTATAAAAGAAGAATCACAGTACACCGGCACTTTTGCTGAGAACTTGACATTCAATTGCAGTTCCGTTGTTGAAGCAATTTTCAGGTTCATTAACATTTTGCACCAGCGAAAAGAACTCTAAGCGTTCAAATTAGTGTCACTTACAAAGTTTATTGGCCATTAAATTAATTTCTTTCTCATTTAATCGTTTTTTTATAATGTATCGATGATAGAGGGAAGCTGCTATTGCCTCTCTTATAGCTTCTAATGGGGGTAACTCAATCATAAGAGGTATTCGATTTTGTTGCTACTTTAAGTTTAAGGAATGAAAAAGTTTGAGACCGAAGCGAAGAATGAGAATTTTGAACTGTCAGAGCATGATACAAGAAAACAAGATAGCGCCACTTGAGAGAGGAATCGTCACAAACTCAAAATCGCGATTCGTTGTTGTTGTTTCCCATGTTAAACCGGCTTTTTACTTTTTTGAATAGCATGGGAAACAACAACAATTTCTCGCTCAGTGACGTCACAAACTCAATTTTCGGCTCTCAGAGAGAGCCTCAAAATAGCGGTACTGAAGTGGCGCTATCTTGTTTTCTTGTATCATGTGTCAGAGTATAAAAAAACCCTCTGCCGCTGACGTCGTAGTCTGACAGACCCCGAAAAGCAGAAAATCTTGCGTGCGTCCGAATTTACGATCCTTGCGCTCTCTGAACAAGATGCCTTTTATCTCAAATTTTCGCTTTTTTCGATTGAAAACTATTCACTCTTATAAGAAATAATACCCAGAAAACACCCCAGACAGGCATTTCAAGAAGAAACTCAGAGTTTAGAGTTGAGATGTCTGTTAGACCCCACGTCATTTATGATGTCCACACGTCATCTTCAGAGGGATAATGCAGGAAATAAAGAACCTATAAGATTTGGATCAGGAGGAATAAAGAGTTGCTCCTTCGGTTAAGATCAAGAACAAGAAGAAAATTTTACATGCCACAAAATCAAATCAAAGTTTGATAAGAAAAGGAAAGAATCACACACAAATCTCCCACTCGTAATTCTCATAGACAAGGGTCCCTCATTGATTACAAAGAACAAATGTGTTCGATGTTTGCTTCTAACGAGGTTCTAATTTACAAGATCTTTTGTTGAAAAACATTTTCTTTAATCTTTTGATGGCAAAGTGAAAAAACTTAGCACATTTCCCTAAACATTATGTTTCCTGCTTTGGAGAAAAGAAAAAAAAAAAAACGCCTGGATCAATCACAAAAAGATCTACAATTTGCATTGAGAGATTTTTTAAACAAAACGATTACTAAAAAAAAAACTGGAATAAACAAAAACTAAGCAGTGAAGAAAAATGAAAGAGCAAAGAGTAGAAAAAATATGCTGACACCAAAAACAACAGCCGGCCTCACATTCAGACGACGATCTCTATAAAAATTGACTAAATCAAGAATTGAATAAATATGTTTCTGTGTGTGTGAACGGGTTGCGCGCGATTGTTTTTGATTGAGTATGAATAAAATGCAAATACAATAAAACAAATTAGAGCTGAAAGAATTTAATAGAATCGACAAAAAAAAAAAAACAAAAAAGAAAGGAATATTTCAAAGGAAATATAGGAGGGACGGCGGCCTCGCACGCGTTGCGAATTAGACGAAAAACTAAACAGTGACTTAGGTAAGTGAATAGATGCAGACGATGATACCTTAGTCGCTCAGACTGTCTGCTGACCGGATTACGTCTATTCAGCGTTATCTCGATTCATCGTAGCCAGTGTCAAGCGTTCGTGAGCAGCAGAAAATTGAGCAACTGGCGGATATGGGAACATTACGTGTAAATATAAGTGGCACGGAGGAAGAGCAAATAACTGCACACTAAGGTTGAATATGGCGGGGTATTATGCGAGTATAGTTAATTGCTATTACGTTCTGAGGTGTAATAATACAGTCGTGTTCATATTTTTCAATTGGACTAATCGTTTCTGAATAAGCTATTGTGTTTTCCTGGTCTTTATGGAGATTGAAAATTTCAAATTGGCCACTAAGGAGCGTGAGATTTTGTACGCTATCATGAAATCGAAGATTTTTTTTCTGGACAATAAAAAACTTAGAGGTCAGTGAAGCGCACTTTTGGAACTCGAAATAACCTTGAAATAGAGCAGGTTTCAAAGAGGTGTTATGGCTTTTAAATAAATGAAAGATTGAAAAAAAAAATGAGACGATATCACGAAAGTTTAATAAAAAATAAACAAGTAAGAAAGCTAAGTCGGTCAAGCCCGACTTTGAAATACCCAGCGTTCCGACATTATTGGCGCTCTATGTTACGAAAAATCTCCATTTGTGAGCGTGGCAGTGGGCGGGCCATATAAATTTTTTTCGTACACCTTTCATTTGCCTTGGTCAACCTATGTTGCGAATTTGAAGCTTCTACGCCTTTTACTTGACAAGTTACGATAAACCCTTATTTGTGGGCGTGGCTCGAGAAGGGCGACGTCCATTTTTTGCCAGGATATGTCATTTTTTGTAGTTTACCAGCACACCAAATATCAATGAAATGTGTTGAGTGGTGCGCAAGTTACAAGCATTTTACTGAAAACACATTATATGCATTTTTGGGCGTGGCATTGGGCGGATGTCTCCCATTTTTACTTAGGATCATACTCATATCCCTATATACCTGTGTGCCAAATTTCGACTTGATTGGTCCAGCCGTTTCGGAGGAGATCCGACCACGGACGGACGGACGGACGGACAGACGGACATGTCTAAATCGATTCAGTTTTTGATCCTGATCATTTCTATATATATTTGTCTATATCTCCGGAGCTTAGTTCTCCCTGTTACAAGATTCGCACAAAACTAATATACCCCGCTTACGCTGGGTATAAAAATGAATAATGAAATATATATATATAGATATACAATATGTATATATAAACCTATTCAGAAAAATGAATTAAGAAAGAAGTATATATAACACACTGGAAACCGTTAGATGACCTTCAAACTAAAGAGCTCCCACACCAATACATAGGAAAAAGGCACGCACATTTAACGTTAACTGATTTTCCACGCCGACGACTACGTCATTCCAACTTTTTTATTGCCGTATGTAACACTTTCCTATATACTTTCGGAGAACTCGTTCAGCTTTCGTTGACAATCATATATTGATTTTAGAAACGAAATTGGGTTGGGTTGAAGCAATCGATTGCACTGAAGTGCTGACTTCATCAAACCACGTAGGTTTTAAATATCAGTAGTAAAAATGAATTATTTTTCTTATGGAGGAAAAAAATGTGCATTGAACTCGGTGTAATTTTTTGGCGCAGTCAGCCATTATTTCTACATTACTGTGGAAATTATTTTCAAATATTGATCCATTATCCACCTCAGGCAGTCAAAATTTTATTCGGTTGTACTATTCCAAGTCGCTTTACGTGGGATTTTCAAAAGGTTATGAGAAACTAAAAAGAAATCACACTTCTTTGTATTGAAGCAAGGAAGGTGGTTAAATGCTCGGGACGTAAAATGTGCTAATTATTTATTACTCCAGTATAGAACAAGCAAGGGTGTTAAAGTCAGGCGAAAATGGCAATACAATACCCGACACAGATAAAGAGTTAGCTATATAAGTTTGAATATTATATTTTTTAAGAGGCATTTAGATAGCGACCATTAGGATGGGAGATTTTGAAGGCAATAAGGGCTTCATATGTTCAATTTTCCTTTATGAAAATATATGTAATATAAACTCAAATTCCAAATTTAAATGAAATATCTCGAAAAGCTCTGACTTTGCGGCAGTTTTTGGGATTTTCGTGACAGATCCTAATACTGGCGGTACCTTTAATAATAGGACCGATGAAGAAAATTTTGGAGAGGATGTTTATGGCTACAAAGGAAGCATACTTGGCAGTTTTCGTTTAAGTCCCTTTTGAAATTCAGGTGTAAGAGAGATTATTATCGAAAAACGTCCTTCGGGAACGCCCACTTTTCCAATTTTTTGAAATTACATTTAATACCCTAAAATATCCTCACATATCAAATTTCATCAAAATATCTTGAAAAATTCAGGTTTCCAAGCAGTTTTGGTAATTTTCATAACAGACCCTAGTACTTACTGGAGGTACGCCTGAAAATGGTCCGATCGGATCCATTCTCGAACTTGTTCTTACTCACATCCCCGCCAATACGCATACAAAATTTCGTCAAGATAGCTCAACTCCTTCGATAAGAAAACTGTATAAGGACAGACAGATAGACAGACGGACATGGCTAAATCGAATCTCCTGGTGACGCTGATCATTTCTAAACATCGACCGGTTCTGTGTGTTACACACAACCGCACAAACGCAATATACACATAGTGTGTCTGGTATAAATACCTATAAACTAAAAACATCGTTAAATTCATACTGTGTAGAAAATTTCTCCAAACTTTTCGATTGATTCACGTATTGAAATAGAAACAAATCGAATAGGAATTTTTGTTGTCGTTGTATGTTGTCAATGAGAAAGAACACTCTAAATAACGTAATATTTATTTATATTATGTACCTACAAACACAAATGTTCAAATAGTCCCCTCGTCATGTTTAATTATACTGTAAGCAGTCAGTTTAAATGCCGTATCTTTTACCTTCGAAATATGACTTGAGCGCGTATTTTAGAACAAAGATCGAAAGCTTTCGAAGTTACTTTATTGATGTCGGCTTGACCCACTAATGATTGACTAATCTCTAAAAAGTAAATGAAAAGTCTAATCTATCAATTCCGAACAGATGTGAGAGGATCGCTAAGAACTGAATGAAATATTGCAAGCCGATCGTGCGTGCTTATTTGTTTGATAGAAGTCAGGAGAAGAGAATTTGAAATATTAAGAGGAAAAAGTCATTTTCGGGATGGAAGAGCCTCTCTAGATCGATTTAAGTGATAGAAATACACTTTCTTTTTGGTTCGCACATAAGTACTTCAAAAACGATTTTTTTTTTTCACTCAAAACTGGATTGGGTTGAAGTCAAACTTTCAAAGAATCGATTCTTTGAATATGGGCAATTCCACGAGAAACTGTCGCACCCGTGATAGCCTTTCTAAGCACAAATTGCGTAATTTCAGTGCTTAATGATTGTCAAACGTTTTAAAAAATGTTTGATCCTTGAGAATTACGTCCTTTTTTTCAAAAATATTATGCGCTAAACCCTAAAAAATGAGTGTCACGGGTGGGACCGTACTCATGGAATTGCCCATACATTAAATGATCAAAAAAAATTCTTAAGCTGGGATCCCTTTATCTGCGCAAATAGCACAATCTACATAGTATTGTCAATAAGATATCGGGGACAAAAATCGTTCAAGACGATCACGTTTGTCAGCATCAGAGTCCAAAAACTTTAGTGCTTGATGCGTTCACACCATCGGCGCATTGATTGCGGCAAAAAGCGGCGCATTGCGCAAATAGTGGGATCCGGGATTTAAGCATGCGAAAAGTTTTTTTTACTTCAAATTAAATGGTCTATATATCCTCATAGTTATCACCTAATCGTGGATAAGCAAAAGAACTCGTAAGCACAATTTCTGATATGTTGAACAGTCTCTATCTCTGAATCTTTCTTTACAAACTCCTTTCAATGAAATTCTTTACTAAGGCCTTAAGGAATGTTGAAGCCAAAATGAAAATAAGGCACACTCTGTTGAAATTCCAATGAAAGTTTTCAATACAAAAAAATAAATGGCCTAACTGAGGCGATATGAGTTGGTCATGCGTTTTTAGCACTCACAAGCATTTTCAAAAGCACTCAAGTGTGAATTTTGATATTAAAGAAAAAAAGTGAAAAATGAATCGAAAAATAGAGCAGCGTGACGTGTTGCGCATGGAAAAAATGTGTACACAAGGGTAACTGCGGACGATGAGTCATTTTTAGTAAAAGAATGTTTCGAGAAGGGGGAAAAAGAATTTACTCACGCAACAGGTTTTCAAAAAAAAAAAAAAAAGAAATTTAATTTGAAAAACGGATGCTCGATTGTTATGGAGAGCAATTTAGTATACCTACTACCCAAATTTAATCGAAATCAAAGTCCAGCTAAGTTCAGAGAAATGGACGTAAACTTCTCACAAAATGTTTGCCAATTTATTGCTCGAAAGCTGTAAAGCTTATTTTCAAGTAATTGGAAGCCCTTGAAAATGTTATTTTACCTTATCAATTCTGAGCGAATTTTAAACGCTGACGTATGTACTTTATCCAGGTATATCGAGAAATCAAGATAAAGCATAGTTTTTGTCTTACAAAATGCCGGCAGATACCGAGTGTCGAAATTAATTTCAGTTGCTATTTACTCTGAAAATACCCCACAACAAAAGCTAAAAAAAAAAAAAAAATAAAGGAAAAAAAGAACGTCGCCGAGTTTCGTGCTAATTTTCTATGAAACATACTAAACACTGGCGGCTGTTCGAAGAGAGTGCCTGAGCATTACTTATCAGCCAGTTGGAGCTTATCAAATGAGCTTAGGGCGTATATAGAGTGAATTCTGCAGGCAGTACATACTTTACGCGCGAAAAAAAATCTAATTATATAATATGTTTGGGTGTAGTCAAAGGGAAATTAGAAAACGGGTATCTTTGTTTGAAAAAGAAGCAATTATGTATTGAATAGGAATATCTTATCGGTTTTTTTTTTCTTTGTTCTATTTATAATGGCAGTGTTTTTTCCCTATGATTTTCCAGCTCTAAGATAAATTATTTCAATAAAGTCTCTCATGAATAATACATCTTATGCTACCCATTCTTATGTAGGATACACACAGTCCAATACATTGAAAAATGGATTGAATTTGGATCGGAACTGCTATTGGCTTTTAATTGCACAGAGCCCTATTTTATCCGCTTTTCTATGGGATATATATGAAGTTTCAGTTGCCTAAAAATTCGGATTCCGTCAGATTTCGGATTCTAGCACGTGCCCGATTTTCTTTATTTTCGACTGTTTCCTTCGGAGAAATAAAACTGACTGAAGTTGGGACAACAACGCCACAAACGTTCCATCACATTGAACGACCGTGAGTTCCAACTTCTCAAAATCAAAACTTTTTGATTTTCGTCCCATCGTTGCATCAACCGAAAATCAATCGTCCAACGTTGCCACAAACGATCCAATCAATCGGCCTTGTTTGTGCAATGGATTCGACTGTGTGTATCCAACAATACTTTCAAGACGACTTCCACAGTTGTAGAAGTTCGAGCTATGGAAGTTTGACTATGAATTTTCTATAGAAAACAATGTAAAAGAACCCACAAAATTAAACACACTCGCTCCTGCTTTACACCTCTTTCTAGTCGTTTGCTTTGACTGCTCTTCTTGCAAGTGTAACCGTTTTTGCCACTTGATTTCATTAATTATGGCGTGTTAAACTTGCTTTCATGACTTTCTTGTTTTTCACTCTGAAGCCTCATTTCTTGCTCTAACTATTTAAAGTGATTGAGACTAACTGGGTCAATAGCTTGAGCGCGAGAAAGTGAATGAAGATTAAACGCGATTATCACCGAGCCAATAATAACGAACTCATCTCCATATGGGTGTTGTGGAAACGAACGAAAGAAAATGGAAAAAATTAATCGAACAACAATTACCCTTGACTGTTGGCTCCGACACAAGCGAAATCTCTTCATGTGGTATCATTTCCATGAGTCTCGCAATATCCTTCGCCAGCATATTGTCGACAACGTCCAGCAGGTGAGGCTTAAGTGAATGGAATTTACTGAAATCCTGATGCTGCAGCAGGTCCTGCATGCGTTTAACATCGGGGAAGTCGCCCGGCGAAATCGAGTGCTCCCGCTGCAGGCGATCGTAGACTTGTCCAAGGTTCTTGATCAGCTCTTTCTTTTTACTATCCTTTCCGAACATCGATGGCATATCCTTGCGCAATTCCGAAATTATGAAGGCATGTACCTTGGCGAGACGGGCACGTTTTATCAGATCATTTAGTTTACGCAACGCGGCGTTCCGTGGCAGTGATTGTAGGTCGCGGAAGAGATCCTGCTCTTCGTCTTCGAATAGTCGTCGATTCGTGTCGAAACGCAACGGCTGATCCCAGAACGAACCGATATAGACACGGGCCACCTCAGGCGTTTGCAACACCTTGCCCAGCGACCACATCAGAGCTCCATAGACACGCATCAGCTGCTGATGATCGATCATGTCCGCTTTATTCAGTATAATACGTATCTTATCGTCGTGTCCCTTGAGCGCCTCAATCGAACGACGAAACTCATCAGAGATATCCAATTTGTGCGCATCGAACAGCAAGATTATACGATCAACGCGCTCCGCGAACCATTCCAGCACGCCGGTAAAATCATAGCCACGATCGATGCGCTGCTTCTCGCCAGATAGAATGCCAGGCGTGTCCACAATCGAGATGGCCTGCAGTACGGGCGAATTTAACGTCGAGCACTGGAAACGATTTAGGAACGCATTGCCATATTTGCTGAGGGGACGGAATTGCTTATTGGGATCGACGACCAAAGCGTTGCCCGGTATAACGCCTTCCTTATCGTCGTACATAACAGCAATGAAGCGATCTGTAGTCGGCTCCGGCCCAATTCGAATTCCCGGGAAGTCCCTCTCCAGCAGATATCGTATAAAAGTCGTCTTGCCCGTGGAGTACTGGCCAACCAAAAGTATCATGGGCTTAGCGTCGAAGTCGGGATCTTCCAATTTGGGCGAATGGAAGTCATGGAACTGATAGTGCTCCTCCAGCGGAAGCAATTTTGATTTGTAAACCTTCTTAAGCTCTCCAATAACATTCTCGACAATCTCTTGATTGTTCCTCTCCCGCTTCAAGAAACTAAACATTGTGCCACCAAATCGTCGTCCCCTCTACACAAACTTAAAGCAACAAAACCAACTATGGAGCCAATTCCTAGACTGCTCGTGAACAATGAATCACGAGTGATTTATTTTTGGAATCTCTTCGCCTCACTTGACACGGTGCACACTGATTGCAATTTGTTGAAACTTCTATTTTACTCGGAATTAAATTTTAACGTGCTCCGCTCCGAAAGGGAATTGTTTTTCTTTCATTAAAAAATATTCTTTTAATTCAAATATATCAAAATGACTAGATCTGTAACACCGTGTGTACTCGTTTCGCCCGTGACACTAATCGCATAGCTGACTAGAATTTGATTACGGCTAGGGTACGCTAACGATACATCGATGATTTTCGTAGATCGATGCATACAAAATATTATCATTTTTAACAAAATAAAATAAACATGCGAGTCATACTTTCTGGGTAATCAATTTTAATATATGGTATACTTTTGGGGAAATATTAATTCAAATTTATTTGCAGTATAACTTTCCGGAGACATAGCTTTATAGAAGCTAGCGTATTGGCAAAACTAAATATAAGACAGCAACCAACAACTGGCTTGGTCGGCCGATAGGTTACAAAAGCGTGTCGCTTTGCGGTCTATAGTGTTTTGCTGTCACTGGGTTCAAGCCCCGTGGCCGGCATAATTTATTTCAATTGTTAAATAATTGTTATAATTAGAATAACGATTGATATAATAAAAATAATTTTTATTATGTTTAAAAAAATTTGCAGTATTTAAAAAAAAAAAAGTTCGCTAGAGCGGAGGTGGTGGGGTTCGAACCCACGGATCTCGAAACGACCATCGATTCCTAGTCCACTCGTTAGCGACGCCCATACCACTCCACCAAATGCAACTCTGATTCGCTGCGGGGAAGTTGAAATTTACCCTTCTCTTACTCAATCAAACGATAGTTGAGGGGAGAGGAAGGCAACCCCAAACCGCAGCGGCAGCGAAATTCCAAACAGCCTGCTAGTGGCAGCGAAATTCTCATAGCTTAGCCTGCTAGCGGCAGAGAAGTTCCCATACCAGCCTGCTAGCGGCAGAGAAGTTCCCATACCAGCCTGCTAGTGGCAGAGCTATTGGCAGAGGAAAATATTTTTCGATGTTATAAAATCTATGTTTTTTTAACGATGTTGCATCCCTAGTTACGGCAGGGTTGCCAGTCGAACTTTCTTTAACTGGCGAATTAGTAGCCAACATTCCGATACGATAAATCGATTTTTTTCCTATCGATGAAAGTGTTTATGAGGTGTTAAAGAGATAAACACTTCGTTATCGCGTTTAACTTTTGTATGGCAAAACACGAGTTTAACACCTCGTTTAGGGCCCTAAACGCTTAAACGCGAGTTAAACACCATATGGAAATGCACTATTACGTAATTAATGGACAGCCCCTTACACGGTGTAAATGCGTTGCATGAGGACCCTTAATTTGTTTTTGATTTTATGTGTGCTACCGCTTCGGTTTATTTTCAGTCGGGTAGCACGAAAAAGTTGTTTTACATTTAGTTGCTGGATTTTCGTATAAACGGAGACTTCACTAATCGCGATTAAATTTTAATTGCGATTAACTGCCGTATAAACGTAGTCAAAAGATTATTAACCCACTGCAGCTGACGTGATCCAGCTCTAACAATATATCTGACATGGGATCCAACAGACATCTTATCCCTAACTGATTTCCCTCAGGAAATTTCTGAGTGGCGTGTTTTTGGCCTTATTTCTTATAAGAGCAAAAAATGTTCAACCCAAAAAAGGCTAAACATTTGAAATAAAATGCATTTTGTTCAGAGAGCAAAAGGATCGTCAGACCACGATGTCAGCTGCAGAGGGTTAACCTGGCATTTTAAAGGCTCAGATACTCCTGATTAAACGTAACTTAACTTTACTTATTTAATCAGCTGATTTGATATGTTTAGTACATTTTGTATGGAAGCAGTTACTGAAAACTTAATTTGAATTAAGATAGGAATCTGCGGAAAAGAGATTTCTATAAGTTAAGTTAAGTTACGTTCAATCAAGAGTAACTGAGCCTTTAAAGTTTATTCCGGGTTTTCACAAAATTTTTATTTCCAAATAACCGACTAAGACCCGATTTAACCAAGCTATTTAAATGAAAGTTTACTTTTTTTATATGAAATTTGACAATTCGTTTCATTTAAGTTTCATTTAAATAGCTTGGAGGATTCGGACCTATGTAGGCGAAATGTGCATGGGGAAGAGAAGATATTTCCCTTCGTCTCACCTGTCTTATCTAATAACCAAAGACCTTCGAAAGAAAATTTGTGTGAGAAAATTAGAGACATTTCCCCTCTGCTCTATGGAGTTCTTGCGTGAATTTTAAGTCATTCCTGTACCTAATCGCACAAGACGGCTTACACATGAAAACAACAACACCAACAACGAAAAAATTTCAAAAATAAAAGCCAACAAGACGCCCACTTTTTTTTGTTGGCATCAAAAGAAATTGGCTGACAACTGCCGCATCTTTATCAATCGATATTGTACATACATAAATAATAAAACGATTTCGTGTACGTTTGAACGAAAGACACATTAAAAATTAAATTTATTTAATGCATTTTTTTTGCTTTAAGACTTTTTTTTTGTTTTTTATAATTTGCAATTTTCATTTTGGTAAATTTTTCATAATTTCTCTTTACGCATGTTATATATAATAATAATTTTTTTAATAATATATAGTATATATATATATATTTTTTTTTTATAGGTAAGAGTAATTGTTACATTACACCATGTTTCTGGTTTCTTGCTTTTCTCTTGTTTATTTTGCCATAATAATTATTATTGTTTTGTGTTTCACGCCTTAGCAAACGCTCAATACAAATAACATAAATCAGCTCCGTTGAATATCATTTTCGTAATTGGTATATAGTCTATATAATATATAGTTTTTATTCTTTGCATTCATTATCAATAATTATTGTTTTCTTGTTAATTTTTTTTTGCCATTTAGCCAAAACGAGACATTCTTCTTTTAGGTTTCCTTCTTTCTTCGACCATTTCGCGCGATTTTCTCATTCAGTTTTATTTTTTTTTCTTCTTTTTAAATTTGTAAGTTACAATTTGTTCTTTAAATATTTTTTTGTTTTTTATATCATTTTATTTTTTATTCCAATAAAATTTCGAATCTTTGTAAACTCTTGCTACACAGCGTGTTTATCGGCATTGAGTATTTGTTGTGATAAAAGAAAAAAATAAACAAATTTTTAAAAAATTACTCAATAAATAATGGAGACTAAAAAGCGTTTTGGAGTATTTCTTCCTTGTGGGAATAGTTGCCATCGTGTTTTTATCTCTCATATTGCAATTTACCTGATGTACGCTTTTATTTGTCTTGTATGGTGGGACTAGTAAACTATCTATTGAGGTATTTCAAGTTATTTGAGTGCAGAATGGAAGCCAGCGTCAGGAAATCTAAAATTTAATGATCGAAGAAAAAGAAATAGGGAAGGACGAAGCCGATTATAAATAATTTTCGAGCAACTTTTTACCTCAAGTCTAACAATGCTATATCAAGCCGCGCTTCTAAACTAAATATATAAAAAATTTTTAATGCAGCCCGATTCGGTATATTCTCGGAGAATTTTAGAATTTTCTCGAGACCAAAATTCTCCATTTTTAAATAGATAGGGTAAGGAAAATTATGGGTATGGGTCAAATACCCATTCCCCATCAAATTTTTTCCCCCAAATATATAAAAGAAGAAGTTTACTCTCGAGAAAAGTAAATTCCCCGGGAATATTCAGAATCGGGCTGATAGTGATTGGTTGGCGATTTTTTATTTTAAGGTTTGAATAATTGGAATGGAATTTTGAAAATTTAGCGGAACTGAACTGAACTCTTAAAAAGTAATTTGAGATTATTTGAAAGAATAGATCTTCTGTTATTTTTGTCTTAAAACATAACATTAAGAATAATTGCGTAGTTTTATGCTCCAGACTGTGGTATTTTATTAATTGTTCAACTTTTTTTTAATTGTCTGAGATAAACTTATACGACACTAGATAAGACACAAGTTAAGATAGATTTTAATAGATTTATATGAGCTTCGAATTTTGTTCGAAAAGTTAATTTTAAAAAATTGTTTAAAATTTGATAATTTCATTTTATCAGCCACCATTATTATCACTGTCTATTTACAAATAAAAATAAAAGTAAAATAATTATCTCTAAATTTTCCTATATTTTTTTTTATCCCTCTATGTATAAAAACCATAATTTTAAAAATTAACTACATATTATAACGAAAAAGAAACGTAACTATTTTGTTGAAACATTAGGTATGTTCCCGTACTGTACGAACGATTGTGCAAACGAAGAGAGATTTTGACAGAAGAAGAAGACAAATACTCTGCCAAAATCTTTCTCATTTGGTCAATCGTGCAGTGCGGGATCAGCTTTCGGTAAAATTGGGCAGTTTTGGGCAGCTTCGTACAGTACGGGAACAGACCTATATACATATATATATATAAGGATATCAGACGATAAATCTCAGCGAGTGAAAAATTTGAAATTATCACATTGAGAAATGCACTCCTATCGATAAACACGCTGCACAGTCTTACATTGAAATGTAGTGTAATATAATTGAATTTTTTTTTTTTAGTTTTTCATTTTTAATTACAATAAACATGCGTTAGTTAAACAATCAAACTGGTAAATGTTTATAAAGGTAGCCTTTTTTTTTGGTTAAATTTGGGATTTGCTTTTGCTTTGAAACAACGTGAGTAAATAGGGGTCTAGAAATGACAAGTATCAATCGAATAATTTATCAATTAATTTATAATAAATTCATTAAATACACACATTCAGTTGCTTATGAATTACAATAATAGATAATAATAATAATAATAATAATCAATTAAAATTAGTATTAATGCTTAAAAATGTTTCGAATTCGAATAACAAAACAACGCACACACATTCATAATTCATAATAAAAAAGAGCGAGGAAAGAACAATTGTGGGTAGAGTAGCATCAAAAAGTATAGAGCGAAAAGAGGGCCGATTGCATGACCTTTGCCCTAAAGGAGCTCGGCTTGACTATAAATTTTTTATAGCACACACAGTAATAACTCCGAATTGAGTTGAAAGTGGATTTTTTCGAAATATTTTACAATCAGAATACAATAATAATAATAATAGTATGTAATAATAATATCAAATACATCAATTATGCACGAATAATTTTAAGTTTTGGTAAATGGTAAATCCTTTGAAGCAAATTTTTAAAACGTTTTTGTTTTTACACATTTAACTTTGAATTGCCGTCGAGCTTTATGCAATAAACTTTTCCTTTTCTCCTCCAGTTGCAATTAATTTTGGGAAATTGAATTAATAGTTAATTATTGTATTGTTTTTCATTTCAACTAGTATCTGTATTTGCATGTATTGAAGTCGTTTGTAGCTCGCCTCTCAGTTTATCTAATGGCCACTGCCATTTGGCAATGGCACAACAATATTAACATAGGACTGCGGGAAGTAGCCAGTGCGTCCGTTCAGCGAGCCCTCGAACCAATTGTCATCGACACGATTAAGTAATGTTATAATATCGTTTTCCTTGAAGCCCAGCTCGCCGGGATTCTCGGGATCGAAGTCATAGAGCGCCTGGCAACAAGGCTGTTGCTGGCGCGATGGAGTAACTGCAATTGACTTGGCTGGAGAGCGCATTGGGGATGGCAGTGGCGATGCACTGGAGCCTATATACGCCGATGTGCACGAACCATCAGTATCGATGTGATCTAATTTCAAATCGTCCAACGATTTTGGCACGAACTCAGCTCGTGGCCGACTGGCGGCTTCCTCGCGTTTCTCTTGCAGCGTCTCCTGCAAGTTGCGAACAATCTCCGCACATTGAGTGTGAAATTCGCATAGCGCTTCGGCGAAAGTTACGAGTTGCGATATCTGTTCAGTGTCATTCTCTAGCAAATTGAACATTCCCATTTGCGCAAGATGCATCGACTCGGCGAATTTCTCCTCCGCGCCGCGAATTTCATCATCCTTGGCTTGCCGGCGACGCTTGCAATCGAAATCGAGTCGGCGCCCCTGCAATTTTTTTCGATGGTGCATCACCTCTTTCAGGTCTTTCATCTGCAAATGATGCAGGGGCTCAAGGAAGTTCTGTTTGATGTTGTCATCCAGAGAATACTTCACGTCTGCCATTTGTTTCAAGGACTCGCCGAATTCAATGAGCGCTTGCGCAAATAAATTGTCCTCACCCAACTTTTTACCATACATAAGCATACAATCAGCCAAGAGACCTTCGGCCTGAGGATACGTATTCGATTTCGCCTGCCCAGATAACTTCGAGATGCCCTTGACCGCAATCATCTTAGCTCGCGCTGTCGGATTCAAGAAATCAATTATAACCGTTAAAGTTCAATGTCATCATCAGTGTCTTTAGAAAGTGCCAAGGCAAAACTAACGGTAAATCTAAACTCTCAACGGTTCCGTATCTTTAACTTGAAAGGGTTGGTCACATTTCCTCCAATTGTGGCAACAGTAGTTATAAGCAAAGGAACAACAGTTCCATAACTGTGACTTAAGTATTACCTGTGGGATTTGGTTGCAGGAACTCCTTCGTCTTCAATTGCAACTCCTCCACCAGCTCAACGGTGACGTCCGTCTTCCTCTCCATGTCCATGAAGTCCATGTCCAGCTTGGTTCCTTCCGCGCCGCCCATTTTCTCCGTCATGTACTGGTTCGCTTTGTTGATCTGCTTCTTTAGTCCTGCGAACGCCATTTTGCCTAATTTTTGTTTCCTGTTTCCGCAACGACCGCAAAGTTTTCGAAAAATACGAAACTCCCGTTAAGAGAAAATTTTTACTATTTTGAGCAAATCGATATTAGGGATGTGCACATACGTTCGATAGTCGAGTGGAGGGCAGACATATGCGCACTTTCGATACATTTCGTGCTTGCTTAGGCGCCACATCAAACGTCAGTCTGACTGATCAGTCAGCAGTGTGATGTAGCAAAGAGTATATTAATTCCTGGCTCGTCTCTAGACGGACTTTTTTCGAACAATCTGCCGCTAAAAAGTTCCCATGAAAAGATCTCTGCCGCAAATGAATTCCTATGAAAAGTTGCTCTGCCGCCGCTAGCTTGTGGGTGCCTTCCACTCCCCGCAACTAGGTTTGTCGAGTAGAGGGGTAAATTTCACTTCCCCGCAGCCGAATCAGAGTTGCATTTGGTGGGTGGTATGGGCGCGCTAACGAGTGGACTAGGAATCGGTGGTCGTTTCGGTCCGTGGGTTCGAACCCCACCCCTCCGCTCTGGCGAATTTTTTTTTTTCAGAATTTATTTGTAAATAAAAAAAAAAATTTTTATTTTTTTTTCAATTTTATTATAACTATTATAATTATTTATAACAATTGAAATAAATCAAGTCGGCCGTGGGATTTGAACCCAGCGATAGCAAAACGTTCGAGGCTACAAAGCGACATTTTATATTAGCGGTATTCACCATCCAGTGCATTTGGCCGTGCATTTGAGCATAAGCAAAATATTTATGCTATTTTGCTCTTTACACTAACAAAATGTACACGTATGCATATGCTCCGATTTTGCACAAATGCTCCGCCTAAAGGCTCAGTTACTCTTGATTGAACGTTACTTGACTTAACTTATAGAAATCTGTTTTCCACAGATTCTTATCTTAAGTCAAATTAAGTTTTCAGTAACTGCTCCCATAGAAAATGTACTAAACACATCAAGTCAGCTGATTAAATATGTAAAGTCAAGTTACGTTCAATCAAGAGTAACTGAGCCTTAAGCCTAGTGCAAAAATCAGTTTGGTGCATTGCACAACTTTCCAGCTGTCTTAGGGATGCTGGGTAAATATCGATCTTTGACGATTATCGTGGTTCAAAGTTTAAACATCTTTGTTGAGTTACTACACTTTCGGAGTAAATGAAACATAAAATAAGCTTTTGGCAATATCTTAGTATTATCTCCGATTAAAACTGGCCATCGCTTTAAGGTTCTGAATGCTTGCACCATCGATAATTATAAAACAATGAGCATCCCTAATCCTGCTTGATAAAATATGCACCGTGTGCTTCGAAAGTACACTCACAGTTTCTTGCAAATGCAAAATAAAATTTGCAATTGCACATGCACATGCACTGGATAGTGAATACCGCTATTATATTTAGTTTTGCCAATACTGAGCTTTTATTAAAGCATATCCCCCGAAAGTATACCGCATATAAATTGATATTAATAGATTCTCCCGAAAGTATACCGCATATAAATTTGAATTGTTTTCCCCGAAAACAATTTAGGAAAAAACTCCCTAAATCCCTTTTTGCCTTGGCAGATTATTCAGAAAAGAAAACAGTGCAACACTGATTACATATTATTTTCACAGCTCGGAACAATTTGCGTTGGGTTGAAAAATTTCGTGCATACCCAAAGGGTGATTTTGCGTTTTTTCTTCCGATTTTTGGTAAAAATTGTTCAACTTTGCAGCGGCAAAACGGTATCAAGTAGTGCTCGGATGCAGTTCGTATATATCAAGAAGTTGTTTAGTTATAATCTTTCTATATTTGAATCAAATAATATTGATCAAATGTTTATTGCTTTAGGCCATACAAAAAAATATATGATAAAAAACACGTCAAATTTTAGGAATTTTTGCAACTACGTACTCCCATAGAACGTACTCCCATAGAACGTACTCCCATACTACGTACTCTCCCAACTACGTAACTCCCATACAACGTACTCCCATACAACGTACTCCCATACAACGTACTCATAAACGTACTCCCATACAACGTACTCCCATACACGTACTCCCATATACGTACTCCCATAAACGTATCCATATGACGTAGTTATTATATAATTGATTTTTTTAGGTATCATAGATAATTTTTTTAAAGCTGGAAGCGTTGCACGTGTTTGCATATAAGTTTGGAAGCATTTGTTCATGGAAGAAAACTCCGCAATTAGAGTCTTAATCAATGTCCGAAATTCGTGAATTCCCGGCGAAACGATATGCGCAAGTTTGTCCATTTTGCGAGACTTGCTCCAGCACCTACTAGATATAGTTTTTTCGGGTCAGTTTGCACTAAAACTATTTAAAATTAGTTCAGAGCTATAAATTGTGATAGATGGGAAATTGAAATATTGAACGGATTACCAGATATAGCCATAAGTAAGTGAGTAATTTAATTCTCGGCCCCACTTTTTGAAGTCTATTTAAAAACAAGTAGAGGTGACTTGACAAAACTGAGTATGAGGCGTTGTTATACTCACCGAGCACTTTCAAAAACAGTCGTCAATTTTTTGTTTACAAAACATGACCTCTAAAATGTCGCACAGTGTTATCAGACGAAAATCAAGCAGGCAGTATCTCCTACCACCCTCTATAATCGATACTCTAGAAACTAGATTTTTTCAAAATTGCAGCTATTTTTATTTCCTTTTCATTCCACTTTAACACATTTAATCACTTTTCAATCTCATTTATCACAATGGAGTGTGATAATATCGCACCAAGAGTTGTTAGAATCTACTTTAAAATTTCCCACGAGTGATAAGTAATGACTCAATCACAAACATTAACTTGAAATGACATCACATCAGAGCACATCCTGCCTCTGACATTTTTTAATGTTTATGTTTCCACTGATTGCATTCGTTACTCGTCCGTTGGCTCAATCGTGCAGGCATACAAGCCCGTATCCTTTACAAAGTTGTTTGCAGCTGCAACGAATATGTCGACACCACCGTCGTTGTCACGCCGATTGTCAAAGGCCCTACGACTATTGGGCAATAAAATATTCTCTGTCACACTGGGTGTCCTGCTCTTTGTTAACCAAATGGTGTCCTTGGCGCCTGGTGTTCGACATCACGTGGTAAAAGGAGTTCGAGTTTTCTACGTTCATGGATGGTTAACGGCTTGGGCCTTAATATCATGGATCATGCTCTTAGTATTGTCACCGTGTTTCGTAATAAGCAAGAATTATATCCACGAAATTTTTATGATGGGAGAAATCAATGTGCTCTACATCACAATTGCAATGGTTACAGATTTTTTGGAAATATCGTCGGCTTTGCTGATATTGTTAACTTTTCTCTGGAAGCGGGAGCAGCTATCGAAGTGGTTAACCGACTTCTATGGAAATCTACAATATGGGAAGGAAATCGGGATGGACATATTCAATTGGAAGCTGTTGCTTCTATTTTACATCAAAATCGCTCATACAATTTATCGATTCAGTTTGAATTTTCCTTTCATTTTTGAAAACGCTGATTCCATTCCGATTTGGAGTATTTTAGGCTTTTTCGGTTTTGACTATTTAGAGACAACGAATTGTATTGCCTCTTTGGACGTTTTTGTTATTTTCCTTTGTTTTTACTCGCTTTTGAAGCAATTGGAAAAGAGTCTCGACGAAGCTTTTACTCTGGAAAAAGTGAAAAAATTTTTATTCTTGGAGCGTTCCCTATTGAGCTGCATGAGGGAGTTCAATAATATTTTTCAGTTTCCCATTTTTCTTATTTTATTGCAATGTTTCGTTAATTTCTTGGCTGATCTTTTTGCTTTATTGGATCACTATGCTATGTCTCGAATCTTAAATTTTCTGTTGGTATTTGATTGTTTCGTTTTTCTCGTCGACATGTACTCATTGGTCTTTGCTGCCTACAGATGTTGCGCTCAGCGTGAAAGGGTTAAGCGCTCCGTGCTTCACCATCGGATGCTGCGCTACAAGAGTGTATGGTTTCTTCAGTCTGACGAATAGAAGCTTTTTCAACAAATCGACCATTTTTATTGCAGTTTATAGATCCTTCATGGCTTGAAAATTGGGAGATCCGCATTTTGGGAATGTTTAATTTGAATCATGAATTCTGGCTCACTCTTATCTCGTATTCTGCAAGCTTTGTCGTATTGATCTTACAATATGCTTTTCTGAAAGTCAATCAAAAATAATATTATTAAATTCGAATTAGAAAATATTGAGGTCTTCATATAGCTTAAGAGAAAAAAATTCATGGCTAATAATTTCCGAGTTTTTGTCATCATTGAAACGTTCTGGGAAATGCTGCGTTTTTATTTTGCTTTCATTATTTTGTTTACGCTTTAGAATGAAGACAGTGCCGTAGCAATTCTGTTTTGCGTGGGGGGTAAAAATTATTTTTTCAATTTTATTCATGGGCAAAAACAAAAATGCGTGGGGGGGAAAAGCCCCCTCTTTCCCCTATGGTTGCTACGGCACTGAATGAAGATGGCTCAAATGAAATTCAATAATCGATTTAAAAAAATGGGTTAAAAAAACGAGTTAAATCGGATAGGCGGAGACGGAGATACACTATAATGTTTTAAATAACAAAGAATTTTGCAAAAAATCTGATTCTCACCAAACTTTTAAGTAGCGGTTTTCCTCGAATAATGAATTCTGCGAAAAATTGCATACTACATGTTGAATAATTTCTTATTTTGCAGATTTAGGGCCAATATTACCAAGCAAATTAAATTGAATTTTTCCAAACAGCTGGTTTTTGAAAATCGAGCTCAAATTTGATATCATATTTAAACGCAGTGCCGAGGTGATTTAAAATATTTCTAAGATTTTTTTAAAAAATTGGAATGGTAAAAACTAAAAGCGGGTTTTTGTTTTAAAAAATTTTTAAATATGCTTGGTAATATTAAACAGTTTTTTTTGGGGGGATTCGAGGACATGAAGACCAAAAGTGGTTCGGTTTGTAAAAGAATGACATACAAATCACTTTTGTTTATTTCTCTGCAAATTTAAAAATAAAACTGAAAAACTAGTCCTTTCTTGTTGGCTTTCGAGTGTTTTTTATTGCTTAACTTCTATTTTCGAAATTTAATATAGTAATTTTGATTGAAAAATTTAAAAAAAGTAATTCGATAAATATTGCTTGAGTTATTGTCTTCGCTAAATTTTAACAACGGCAACATCCAAACAAGCAAAAATGAACTCGAACCGAGGCTGTTAACTTAACATGTATGTTGTTAACATAAGGTATATCGAAAAGTTCGACTAATCAGTGCTGCCAACTCCTCAGAAGCAAAAAGCGCTGATTAATTTTCAAAACGCGCTAAAAAGCACCGCAAATCAATGATTCCCCATTTCTAATTTCAAAAAGCGCTAAATCAACCAAAAGAAAACGTTTTTGGAAGGGAACGTGTTGTTTTTCTAAAAAGATCATAGTACCTATATTTTGATGTTTTTTTTTCTCTTTGAATATTTATTATATAACAAATGATTAAATATGCTTCTTACAAGTCTGCGTTTAGATTAGAAACGATGCGAATAAGGCACCGAACAACCACCTCTTTCTTTCCCATATGCCATTCTATATCACAATATAGTCACGCACAATGTTTCTCTCGTCTAAACGCAATCACAAAATTAAATCGATATCGATTATCGAAAACAATCGAAAATTTTGATAATTGAAAGATGATTTTTCGAGCAGTTCTCGGCCTTATCTAAATAAAGGCTTTTTTAGGAATCTGTCCATTTTAAAAAGAAGACTGCCATCTGTCACCGCCAGCACCACCTTGCCACAAGTGGCTCGCAAGCCCAAGTTTGGACAGCCCTGCGCTAGATCTAGTGCGAAAAGCGCTAATTTGGCATCACTGCTTAGATCTATGGCTCGTTAAGTCCGAGGGTTGATTTAAAACAAGCCATGGTGGGGTTCGTGGGGACATGGCAACGCACCAAAACGCACCGACGCAGAAAATTATTTCGGAAGAAGTTTAAGGCATAACAAAACTATCCACCGAGATCATTTTCACAATCCCCTTTGTAATTCCGCGCGTTTCGAGGGGGGCTTGAACCCCCAAAATCACCCTCCGAATACGCTCATAGTTCTCTTTGATGGTATTCGTCCTGAAAACAAATTTCCAATCATTATTTCCCTCCAAATGCAAAACTACCCCGAGAAATGGTACTTTTTTTCAAAAAATTCCTACAATTCTCACTGAATTCATGATTTTGGAAACGTATATAAAGACATGAATTGAAGAATTTCTCAGTCATGTCATCTCAGTAGAGCTGGAGAACTATCGGAAGCTACATTTTAAAATTTAAACACCATCATCATCATTATCATCACCATCAACACCATCATCACCATAATATCCATAATCACCATCAACAACACCAACATCATCATCATCATCACCACCATCACCATCATCAACACCATCATCAACAATATCACCACCATCAACAACATCAACAACATTAACACCATCAACACCATCAGCACCATCATCATAACCAACCTCACTATCACCAACCTCACCATCACCAACCTCACCATCATCATCACCATCATCATCATCATCATCATCATCATCATTACACCATTATCACCATCATCATTATCACCAACCTCACCATCATCATCACCATAATCATCACCATTACCATCACCATTATCATCATCATCACCATTATCATCATCATCACCATTATCATCATCATCACCAACATCATCATCACCATGATCATCATTATCACCATCATCATCACTATCATCATCATCACCATCATCATCACCAAATTCACCATTACCATGGTTATCATCATCACCATCTCATCATCACCATCATCATCATCACCATTAATATCACCATAATCACCAACCTCACCATCATCATCGATATTTTCGATTATCAAAAATTTTAACAATCGATAATTTTGATAATTGAAAGATAAATTTTCGAGGAGTTCTCGGCCTTATCTAAATAAAGGCTTTTTTAGGATTCTGTCCATTTTAAAAAGAATACAGCCCTCTGTCACCGCCAGCACCACCTTTCCAATGCTAAATTAAATGTCCATGAATCAAAATTATCAATAGTCTTCAAAAACCATCGCTGTTTGCGATAGTTTGAAACCATCGATAGTATCGATAGTGCTACCGATTAAATCTCCAGCTTTACATCTAAGGTCACCTATGGTGTGCCAATTTTCTTATACGCTATTTACACGTTAAGACATTTCGATAATGAAACAAATTTTCGTTGGCAAGGGAGGCAGGGGGAAGAGAAAAAAACGCTACCATACCACATCCCCGCGCGTCCCTAGCCGACAAAAAGTGTGTTTCATTATCGAAATGTCTCATCGTGTAAATGGCCTCTTAGCGTCGCATATAACCATATATGTCACTCTTATAGATATTGCGCGGGACGTTTCGTGCCAGATAGAAAGAGATGTTACTCAGCAGGCAAAAAAAGAGCGAGAGAAAAATACTTTTGGTGAGTACCTAAGTGAAAAATGCTCATTTTGATGTTAAATGTTGAAGGAAAAGCTACTTTGAAAACTTAATTGAACGCAACGAAAAAGCGTTAGATTTCGCGCGAAATTAGCTTGGCGCTAAATAGACGTTTTCGCGCCGCGGGCTTTCCAAAAGCGCTAAGTTGGCATCACTGCGACTAATTCTTCAAGCTTATGTCTATTATATGTTTTCGCAAATCAAAATGCTCTCACAATAAAAACACATTTATTATTAATTTGGGCAATTCACGAAGTCTTCCGAAATCCCTTTTAAATTTATCCCCAGTTAAAATGAGCTAAAAAAAACCAATTTTTGCTGGTGATCAATTTGAAAGGCATTTTAGAAGACTGTAAACTGCCTATATCTTAGGGGAAAAATCATCAAATTTTTCCCTTTCATCCGCATTTAAAAAAGGAATATTTGTTTTCAAAATTTATGGATAAATGTCAAAAAATATCAATGGTTCAAAGGTCTACATAAGCGGAATTTCTTCACGAATGGAATAATAAGAGTTCGAGGGGTTCATTTTCTTTAAATTTACGGATAACTTGTCCAAATCGGATGATGCATTGTCGAGTTCTGCTCCAAAAAGTTGTAATACTCCCTCAAAATTACTTCTATTTCAAAATTTATATGAAAAAAATCTTCCATAAAAAATAATTTTTTCGTGCTTAGAATCCCTGGGAAAAAATGAGGTAAGCTAGTGTAATGGATGTTTTTGCAGATGGTGGCAGACGGTGGAAGACGGAAAACACGGAAAAGATTCTTAAACAAACCGTAGAGAAAGTCCGAGCACCTTCAAAATAATTTTAGGTATGTAATCAGTGCGCTTTCCACAATTCCTGAAAGTTCGACCAAAAGCAAAATGGAAATCATCCCGTGTTAAAAGAAATTTCTTGGGCTTTATCCTTAGAACGCATAAGCTCAGAAATAAAATTCCAAAGACAATTATGAAATAGGTTCAAGAGTTAAAAAAAAATAAACAGTTACAAAAAAAAATTTGTTAAATTATTTCAACATAGAAAACAGGCAATTCAACAAAAACTTTCAAGTAACTGAAAGAACGAAATAATTGCAAGAAAAGGGCGTTCTTCCAGAGCTTCCACAATTTATGATAATTTTTTTAGTTTTTTCTTTTATTATTTTAGTTATGAATTAATTACTTCTCAGTCATAAAACATAAGAACATGCAGTTAAACAAAGAAAAGCGTGAAAAAGCATAAAGCGAAAACTCGCACAGTGGTGAACTTAAATAAAAGAAATAGTTTATTCTTTTTTTTTTTCTAAACATTAAATGGTCAGTCATGCAGTCATAATGAGCAAGGTATTCCACTAATTTTTTTTGCTTTCGAATTTACGGGAAACTTCTTCACTATCCATTGTGCCATCAAAGTCAAGTGCAACCATCGATGAGCTTCTTAATAACAAGGGAGGTAGCCACGACTTTCGGCAACACCTCGGAAGTATTTTCCAAACATGTTGTTGCAAGCAAACAAGCAAGCAAGAAGAAGAAGACTTCGGCTTAGACACATCTTTCCACTGCATTTGCGAATATGGTGGACATACTCAATGAACATAGTCTTCATATTAGATTAGACGATGGATCTAAATAAACTTAACTTGTTTACGCATGCGTCGACGACTGATCTTTTGCAGCAACATGTTGCTTGCCTTTCAAACGACAATTTCTTCAGTCTTCTTCGGAGTGCGATCGTTGTTACAAGCCCCAACGGAAACAAAACGGAAACGCATTGGAAAAGTGATTCAGGTTAAACAGCTCTAAAAAGTGGCAACTAATTATAGTGGAAAATCAAAAAAAAAAAAAAAAAAAAATTTTAAGGAAACATAAATTTTCTTTAGAAAACTATTTAAGAAAAATTTAAAAAAGCTTTATCAATTTTTGTGTAATGCTGCTAAACATCACTTAACTCCGGCCTTAATGGGCGCAATGCTGCTTTGTTGAAAACAGAAATCGATCGACTTCAAAATGCGCTTCCAACGGCTTAAGGATATTAACGGAATATTAAGGATAACGGCGTTTTTCTTTAGCCTATTCAGATGGCTAGACATTGTGCAAGGCAAGTTTTTTATTATTTTCATTTAAGTATTTGAAAATTGCGAATACATTTTGTGTGTGTGTGTGTGTGCGTTTGTCGATTCCTGTTAGCTGCTATGGCCGCAGCTTGACAACTCTTGGCCATCTGTGACAAGCTGTTTGTGGCCGCTTTCCCAAAATGTTGCAACTCCAGCTTCTGGACTCCGGCTAGCTTAAGCAGTTTGACTTACATACTCGTACACATGCATCGTAATAACAAAGTGTATCTTGAATGGATGTGCCACTGTTGCTGGTTTCTTGCGTTGAATGATCCGTTAAATAACCTCGTTTCATGTTGTCGATTAAATGGAGTCAAGTTTTTATAAACATTTTCCACCAGAGCTTGCTCCAACGTGTCTCTCTAATAATAAACGATGTGAAGAAAAGTCTTTTTCATTTTCAAATAAAATCATTTGCATACATTTATGCGTGCGATGCGTGCGTGTATCAACGCGAAAGCCTCCATAGATTGAAGATTGAATGCAAAGCTTAGCGGTAAATTTCATGCTCGTTCAAGATAAATAATAATTTGGTAATACTTAATAGAAATTTCTTAAAAACTATTTGATTGTTTCGATATTTAAAACAGAAAGTGATGTTAAATAATAGCTGCGCTTTATTCCTTTTGTCTATCATTTATTGAGTAATATGGGGCAAAAGGTAGCAAAAATTTATGCAAAAAAGTATCACAAAAACAAATGAATTGCCAACAATGACATTTCGATAGATCCACAATAGATTTCAATAATATTAGATTGATGGTCTTTATGGGGGTTATTCAAAAGAGACGAGCCAAAGACTATCAAATTTATGCAAGCATCGTAATGAAAGTGACCTTATTACTTCTTATAAAGCCAAAAACGAAGCAAAAAAAAAAAAAAAATGGTTTTCCTTTCTGTGGAGCAATTTCCATTTTTCTATCTAAAAATCTAACCAACAATTGCATTCGTACTGAATCAAATTTTAGACAGATTTCTCCAATTGTCTTACTAAGATTTTCACTGAATTTTTTTTCCATTTTTTTTTTTTTTAATTTTCAGATCGAAAAAAGAAGGAAATTTTTTATTTTTTACTGCGGTGGATGCCGTTTCAACGTTGCTATTTAAAAAAAAATTTTTTTTTTTTTGACGCATAACGAATGCAGCAACAAATTTGATTTTCACAGTGAACAATGGCATCTGAAACCAAGCCGTCAACAGTCGGCGACGGTGACAGTTGAATGTTTGAATGGCTTTAAAGTTGCACCTAGTTGTGCCTACTATCGTCTTAGGGGGAAAAAATGAGTTAATTATGTCATGAGGGTGGGAAAAAGTCGAAGTGGTGCAGATAGTTGCAGACACAGACTCGTAAATCGAGACCGCAAAGAGATTGCCATTTTACACGCTTTAACGTTGTGAATGCATGGGAATAATCTATGGCAACAACAACATCGTCTATAGCAACAACAATTGGCAACAAAGGCAAGAAAAACATGCCAGCAACAATTGCAGCAAAAGAAATGTTGCACCATGTTGAGATGCATATCGAAGCTGAAGAGCTTTTCAGATTAAATAAACATACACTCAAAATCCTTAAATTGAAAAGTTGTGCAACTAAAAATTTTCTGCCGTTTCCGATATATGAACGACCCGGTTTCGCTACATCTCTTTTCATTTTAAAGTTATTCATTGCTTTTTAAAGACCTATGAACATGTTGGAGTTGAATGGTGAAAGGTGTTGAGTTCGATTCTTTGTTCGATGGGCCGTTCTAGAATTTATAGTAGTTCAGTGCACGGCTTTCAACAATCGACACCTTCAGATGCACCACCAGGCATGTTTTAAGGTTTTCTTTGCTTATTGAGTGAAAGGGGTGTATGGTTTTTCCTCACAAAAAAATGCAAAAAAAAACCACCTCGCTGAACAACTTTTTGAATTAATTGCAAAATTTTTGAGTGGAATTAATCTCCTGCGCTGTAATTGATATTTCCAAGATAGGTGCCAAGACTTTGATGGAAAAACGCTTAATTATATTTTTTCGACTTTTTCGAATACTTTTTTTCTCTCATTTAGCATCTACGAATGGTTGTAATTTTCGCAACGTTGACGGTTCGACGACAGAGAGTGAGGGGGTGCGGTTCGTTCGCCTGCGAGAAGACGCAGAGATTGGCAAGGAGATCATTGCCCTGAACGCCTATCCGCGATCGACGGTCGCACTGAAAAGCGCCGGTGACGGAAACGATGATTACAAATATTTCGGCTTAACCGAATTGAATTCAACGACGATCGCAGTAACGTTGAAAAGCTCGCTGGAGGATCTCGTTGATCGTGACTTACCGAGGAATTTATTAAAATTTAAAATCACATGCGCCGGCCGCACAGAAAACCCCAACGAAGAGGTAAATTTTTATCGATCGTTTCGTTTTTTTTTTCCGATTGGTCCACCAATAAAATTTTGGGTATTTTTCTTGTCAGGGAAACTTTTTATCCGTTACGGTTTACGTGGAGGATGTCAACGATAATGCACCGGAATTTGTTAACATTCCTTATATTGTCAATATCAATGAAAATGCACCGCCGGGAAGTGTTGTTTTCGATGGCATCAAGGCCTTTGATCGCGACAAGCCAAATACACCGAATTCGGAAGTTCATTTCAGTATGTCCACCGTACCGGAGCAGCTTTCATCGGATGGCAGTCCTTATTTTGCGTTGAAAAGTCCGCATAGACCGTTGCTTTTGTTGAGAAGAGAATTGGATTTCGATACTGGCATTCGTTTATTCAGACTGCCCATATTCGCTTGGGATCGAGGAACGCCGGCGCATCAAACAACAACAACGATAACAATCAACATACTTGATGTCGATGATTTGCCACCAAGATTCACGGAAGGTGTCTATCGAACGAAGATCAACGAATTTTTCCCAATGACGGTGAGTGATTTTGGGTTTTTTTTTTAATGCAATTTTTGAAAAATTTATATTCTTGTCCATCAGGGTCTGCCAATTCGATCGCCGCTCTATTTTTCGCCACCCATAATGGCGTACGATCAGGACTCGCTGAATGCAACTTTGATCTACGAATTGATTTCGGGCAATGAGCGTCAATTGTTTCGGGTCAATCAAAATAACGGCGTCATTTACATGCAAAAGGAGGTTGATTTGGAGGAGGAAAGCTTGCCGGGCAATACATTTGTACTGCAGCTTGAGGCGCGGCAGAAAGACGATCCTCTCAAGAAAGCAATAGCGAGGTATGTAAATTGAATTGAATTGAATTGAATTGAATAGAATTGAATTCTTTATATTTTTTGTTTTCTCTCTCTTGTAGAATCGAAGTGGAAATCCTTGATTTGAACGATAATGTTCCTGAGTTTGAGGCCGATTTCTATAACATTTCGATCGTCGAAAATCTACCGGCAGGTTTCAGTGTCCTTCAAGTGAATGCGGTCGATCGCGATCAAGGGGAAAATGCCGAGTTCTATTATAATTTGGTCGAGAAATCCGAGGCAAGCGGTGCATTTCGTATTGACTCACGATCGGGTTGGATAACAGTGCGAAATGATCGCTTGTTGGATCGAGAACAAAGGAAATCCATACAATTAACTGTCGAAGCAATGGAAAGAAATCTACCATACATGATTGATAGGCAACAATTGGAACCGCCGAAGCCTAGTTCTGTTCGAGTGGAAATTACGCTATTGGATACAAACGACAATACACCGAAATTCATAAAGGGTAATTTATACGAATTCAAAGTGCCAATAACAGCGCCTTTTGGCTATGAAATCGGACAAGTTGCTGCCGTTGATCCTGATGAAGGACCAAATGGTATGCTTGCCTACGAGCTACAACGACCTAAAGGCAGTGGTTATATACCATTTAGACTTAATACGAAAAATGGTACAATTTACGTCAATGGACCGCTGAGACGTGGTCGAATTGCCGTCTTCGTTGAAGCCAGTGATCAGCCCTTGAATCCATCTGAGCGTCGTTTTTCATTGGCCGTTATTACCATTGAGGTCTATGCGACAATTGACGAACAGAATATCGATTTCGTTGGAGCTCCGTATGAGTTCTGGGTGGGGTCTAATGTACCGCTGGGCACGTCAGTTGGTCAAGTGCGAACGAACTTGATTAACGATGGAGAGGAAGAAATTATGTATGATCTATTGCACACATATTCCGAGGGTGTTCCGTTTGCCATTGAGGAGCGATCTGGGATAATAACCGTTATCCGAGAACTTAACGAATTTATAAGGAAACTATATCACTTTGAAGCTGTGGCGAATTATGTAAGCACTTGAAGAGTTCTCCATTTATATAAGTTTTACTTCATTTTGTTCTTCTTTTCGCAGCTCTTTGCTAATTCTAGTCAATCACAAATAATGGTTCGGAATACACCTAGTATAGGACTCAGTTCAGAGCCCACAAACGAAGGAGTTCTGATAACTAACGTAACGATACATGTTGTCAATAAAACAGATCACAGGGTGCCATTGAAACCGGTCATTGAGTAAGTTAATACTACATAGAAAATGTTTCAATTCAGCACCAAAAAGTATGCATCAAAGTATTTAAAATATTCGCGATCATCAGAAATCTGTTCATTCTTTTGGCTATGACGATTCAACCACATCTTAAGCAGGTTATTTAGGAAATATATAGATCTTCTAAGAGGTTTCATTAAGCTCCTTTAGTGAAAGTTTGGTTTTTATATATATATATCTTCAAATGCATACCTTTGGGCGTTGAAATTAAATACTTTCTATTGACCTAGTCATTAATAAGAAAGCATCTCCTCAAAATAAAATACTAATTCTACCCAAAAAAAAAAAAAAAATAATAAAAACAGGGAGATCAACATGAACATCATAAAATTCCACATTGAGGAGAACCTGATCGGCGGAGTTATAGGGCAACTGCTGTATAAAAACGGAATAAACGTGTTGAACAATGATCTTCCCAGCTATAGAGATCTTAAGGAATTCGGAAACACTACTCTTGAAAGCCGCTATCGCAGTCGCAGTCGCAGTCATCGCGATAGGTCTGCAAAGATCAGAACCCGAGTCCCTCGAAAATTGGTGAATGATATGGGAATAAAATTGCGCTACATTATTGCCAATCAACAGGAAGTTGTCAATAAAGTCAGCATAACGGACGATGGTACTCTAATGACTTTATCAGGACTTGATCGTGAGGAGAAACCGCAGTATGACCTCACTGTGATTGTCGAGTATTCGACTGGCCTAATGAGCGGTGCCGGAATTTATCAGGTCAATATTAAGGTCGATGATGTCAATGATAATGCACCGAAATTTAATGGCCAAACCTATATGGGGCTGATCAATGAGAATAGCGCTAGTGGAACCGAAGTGGCCATCGATAGACCCATTCGAATAACCGACGCCGATGAAGGCCGCAATGCAGAATTCCGTGCTGTCCTACAAGGCGAATACAGTGAGGACTTTTATATAGAATTCGTTAATAGCACGACGAAAAAAGAAAAAAATGAAAATTCATCGGTTACCTCGGCGATTGCCGAGACATTCAGCTTGCTCAATTTGACGCAACAATGGGACGATGACTTTAAATTAATCGATATGCAGACACAATTCCTGCAGTCCAATCGGAAATTCAATTCAGTTCCGTACTTCCGAGTTAGCTACGTTGGAAAACGTACACTGGATCGCGAGAAGGAACAGGTCTATAATCTTAAGATAATCGCGGTGGACAGTGGCGGGCTGTCTGCGTATGCAAATCTGAATATACTGATCGCCGATATGAATGACAATGCACCGATCTTCGAAAGAATTTCGGTATTCAAAGAGTCCAAAGTGGAGATACGCGAATACACGACGGATATGGAAATATATTTTGTTGAAAGTTCACTGTCCGCACAAATGCTGCCGGTCCCAACATCGATGGTTATTCCACCTTATCATATACCAGGATCACCGCGACTGAATTCGGATATGCCACAGCCGAACATACGTGGCCGGATGCGTTTAGGATCAAGATCACGCCAATCACGGTCTGTGCCATCGGTGAAACATAAACCACCAATGCTTAAATGCCCACTCTTTGCCATAGATGAGGATATACCATTGAGCACCAAAATACTACAAGTAACAGCGAGCGATGAGGATTTCGGTAGAAATGCTCAAATTCACTATGAAATCACAGCCGAGCACATCGATAGGCCGGTAAGTCAAATGAATACCCGGCCACATGGTGCCAAACTGTTCATCATTGATAAATTGAGTGGTGAGCTGACGGTCAATTATCCTCTAACTGCAAATATTGAAGTGTTCCTCAATCTGAGCGCTACAGATATTGATGGTCTAAAGGATACAACGTGCCTGCGATTCACCGTCATCGATGTGAACAATCATGCACCGACATTCAAGAAATCTTGGTATAGTTTCGACATAGCTGAGGGGCATTATAAGGACAGCGTGCTGGGACAGGTGGTCGCCGTTGATCTTGACTACGGACAAAATGCCAATGTTACCTATGTCCTTGGCGCGATCGATCTTCCGTTTTCGATCAAACCGATTTCGGGTGTTTTAAGGATAACGGCAGATCTCGATCGCGAAACTCGTGCCAAGTACAATTTCCAAATAATTGCAACCGATAATGGTGAGCCAATGCAACGAATGTCGAGCTCGGTAGACGTTGAGGTGAATGTTCTCGATATTAACGATAATAGACCCGAATTCGTTGGCTACGATGACGTTGGTAAAGCGAGACATTACATAACCGATCTGAGCGATAAGAATCAAATAGTTCCGATTTATAAAGCCTACTTGGATCGGAGCACACCGCCGGGAACGTTTGTGAAACAAATAACTGCCATCGACAAGGACTATATGGGCAATGGTAATGGGCTGGCGCTGTACTCAATCTCACATAGCAGTAAGCATAGTCCGGTATTCCAAATCGATTCGCGTGACGGAATAATTAGCACGATTGGAAATTTCAATCACTACAACGACTATGAGCATCTCAATTTGACGGTCATTGCCTCCGACTTGGGAAGTCCGTCGCTGTCATCGACCGCCGTTGTCTTGATCAACCTGCAAGGACAAGCTGTGAAAACGAATCCACCGTTGAACACGAATATCTCGATTTTCCAACATTCCTACTATGAAGTCGAAGTGCTTGAGAACAATGAAATACCATTGGAGTTGCTCAAAATTAATATGACCAGCGAATTTCCATACGATCATTTCCGTTGGACAATTTCCATCGAAGAAGAATTAGATCCGGTAATTAAGGTGAATTCCCTCTTCGAATTCGATCCGAAAACTTCAACGCTCTATGCACTGCGATCGTTCGATCGGGAACAGATCGCCCAATACAGTCTGCGTCTTCGCGCCGACAAGGTGAACCGTTCGGGGAGGAAATATGCAAAAATTACATACCCCATCGTTGATGAACGTATTTCGAGTCTGGAGCATAATGAATGTCGTATTGTTGTCCGAATACTGGACGTCAATGATAATACACCGAAATTCAAATCGAATGGCCAACCAATAGTTGCTGTCGTTCCCAGATCGGCAACATTCGGCTATCCGGTGACTGAAGTTATGGCAACTGACACCGATGAGGGAGATAATGCCGAAATCCGCTATCGTTTGCTCAACGAACCTGCGCGTCTTTTCGGAATCAATGAATTAAACGGAAAGATTCGATTGATCAATAGTGTTCCAACGGATGAACGCGTCTATGGCTTCGATGTTAAGGCAATCGATCGCTGCGGCTCTGATGATGGCCGCAGTAGTATTGCTAACGTTTTCGTCTATGTCATCGATGAGTCGAAGGAGGTGCGAATCGTTCTTGCGGGCAAACCCATCGAAGTTGAGCAAAAAATCGATGCACTTATGACGGCCCTAAGCAACGCCATTCAAATGGATGTACGAGTTCGTTTACTTGAACCGCACATCGGTGGACTCGAGCCAGCGTAAGTTTGATTCTTTCTTTAACTAAATCGATTGAGTTTTTATCATTCATCATCATCATCATATCATCATCATTATCATCATCATTCTATTCAATTGCAGCACCGACGCCTACATATACGCTGTAGACTTTCGAACGAACGCAGTGATGGAAATGGAGCAATTACAAGAGTAAGTCCCACACAATTTTATTAACCCATTCAACATTTGCTTCAACTCACCCAACAGATCGCTTTCCGGTCTACAATTCGATGCATTACACCTTCAACAACCATACGACCAAAGCAATCAATATCAGCAACAACCAAATCAACCATACCCGAACGAGACTGGCCGCTCGAGCATGCCGCGCATAATCGAGCTCTCGGAATTCGGTCAAACTCCACGCAACTCTCAGAGCCATTCAGCATCCATTGGAAGTCTGCAGATCATAAGCATCGTACTTGTCTCCTTATGCGGCGTTGGCGCCGCCGTTGCGACAATTTGTTTCATGTGCTTTCGACAAAAACGGTAATTTGTTTTCTTCTTCTAAAAATGGACACTGCATTAGGAATTAATTCAAAACGAAGACTGGCGACCCAAAAAAAAAAAAAAAATAATAATAATCGAATCGTTTTAATTTATTTATTTTCACTTTTTTCTTTCATAAGACACAACTCAAATAAAACTTAAGAACTCGAAGCAAACGTGTGTTTTTTCATTTAATGCTCACTAAGTATGATCACCGATTTTCCAAAGAGTTAGATAGAGAGCGAGAGCGAAAGATAGAGAGAAAGAGTTCAACAGTCAATCAACAATTAGAAAATCGATTCAACAAAGTGAAAAATTTCAAATACCAAACATCTTTTGTCGCAAGAACGGAAAAATTATAACTGTAAATTGTACGCACACACACAATCACACTCATACAAATATACACGCACATTGAGCTACGATTGAATCAATGGCAAACGCCATAAATGCATTCCGTATGCAACAATATAATCTGTCAGGTTGTCAGACGAATCATAATAGACCATCATACAAACGATTTTTATGGACTCTCCCCCCCTTAATGCCTCGACCATTCCTCAATGTGTTTTATCTTCTTTTCACATTTTCTTTTCACAATTTCTTTTTCTCGCCTGTCTCGCCTGTCATCCGTAGCAATTTTTGGTCATCGTCAAGACAACAGGAATTCCCCTCATCGGAGACCGGTCTAACGTACGGAATTGATGCCAATGCCGGCATCGGTTCGTGTCGTCAGAACGTCAATCGTCAGTCAACGCAGCAACTGCAGTGTGGTAAGTCCAACAAGACAGTTAGCTCTTTTTTTCCAGAATCGGTTTGCTCTTCATCACAAACACAATCCACACTGGCAGTATCGCAGAAACTGGAACAACAATCTCAATTCCATCATTCCCATCACCATCATCATCAATACAATAATAATAATAATAATAATAATAATAATAATAATAATAAGAACCATGAGTGAGTATCCACAAACGTGTTTCAGTTTTCAACCAGTCATATTAAGTATTGTATATAATTTTGAATAAATCTCATTTCCAGTCACCGCCAACGTGAATACATCGATGTACCGTTGCCCAAATCAGTATCCAAAGTCAACAATAACGCAACAAACGACGGCGGCAGCTCTTTACCATTTGTGCTCAAATATAATTCCTGCCAGCCGGTTAATAATCTGTAAGTACCTAGCAAGATTCCAAAGTAAATGCGTACAGAGTCATCACTGGATATAGGCACCTCATTCTCATTGATATTTGAGGAACAATTAGACGGAAATAAATTGAAAGTTCTCGTGTCGCGGTGTTTGTAACCAAACTCCTCGGAAACGGATGGACCAATTCGTATTAAATTTTCTGTGCATATCGGGCAGGTCTGAGAATCATTTACCATCGAGCTATCATTCCCCATTAACCCCATAAAATTTGATCCAATCGAGCATTCTTTTGTTTAAGTGACCCGACGTAAGAGAAATTTTATTTCAAAAAAATATGTTGTAGACCATAACCAAAGACCCTATAACTATGTGCATATAAAAACAAAGAATTCTTCTATCAAAATAACTTCGGTACATTAAAGAGTAATGATTCGCTCATGAGTTGGAATGCTTTCAAGGGGTCACAGCTTATATCCTGGAAATAATGTAAACAAACCAGTAATATTACAAATTTCCTTCCTCTCGCAACAGGAAACGCAGCAATCCCTATGAGACATCGATGTTTTCATTGCATTCGAATACTCAGGACTCTGGTGTTGATTTTCTAAGTAGTCGTGAGCTCTACGAAACCTCAACGGACTCATTTCATCTGCCACAAAAGTGCTCGAAGAAGCCAAAAAGTTTTTCTGCGGACGTTCTCTGCCCCCGGCATGCCAGAGAGCATTTACAAATCAAACGAAGCAATAGTGGAAATGTCCTTGCAACTGATAGCAGGTATCTAAAGTAAAAATCTCATCATTACATTTTCTCACAATGGAAGATTTAAAAAAAATAATTTTTTTTTTAGTGACAACTACGAGGACTCGTTGAAGAATAAAGAGCTTCTCGCTGCTGCGAATTATCGTCATCAAGCCGGATTAGGATTAACTCGCTGTGATCACCATAGACATGACTATCAAAATACACGTTTCGAGAAGCGATCTTGTGTGCGGCATTCCTTTTCGGGCGTAAAAGATGACCTGCTGCAGAATTCACCACAGATTTCCCTGCGGCCGCGAGGTCACACGCTACGAAATTCGATGAACGATCTTGAAGAGCGTCTACACAATTTGGAGCAGTCCTTCCGCAGGCCATTGGACTTTGGCAAGTCGAGTGCGTTGTTCTAAGATCGCTAAATAGTCAATTAAGTTTAGATGATAAGCTCCAATGTTGTATCAAAGTACCTGCCCCTGTCTCTATAGAGACACATCGCAATCAATGTGTGCAATAAGGTTTTTGTAAATTTCACCAAAATTAAACTATTTAATACTTTTATTTTTTATTTCTTTTTCTTTTTTCATTAAATGCATAATATGAAAACACAAAAGAAAAAAAAATTATTATAATAATATATAAAACAAGAAACATTGTGCCTAAGGCTAACGATTAATGAATAAAAAAAAGTGAAACTTTTTAGAAAAAAAAAAAATCAAAGTCTTTTGGAAAATTTAAAAGTATTTCTTGAACTCCAAGCAACCGGCCCAGTTCTCATCCCAGCCGGGCATGACTTTCTTGCAGTTTTCGTACCACTTGGCGACGTTCGGATATTTGCTGATATTGAAACTAGCAACATCGAATGTTGAGACGGTTGCCACCAATGCAATATCGGCCACTGTCATCGAATCACCAGCAGCCCAATCCTGACCCTGCAGGAATGTATTGAAAAAGTCAAAGGCGGTCTCCATTTTTTTGAACTTCTCTGGATCAGCAGGAGCTTTGGCGAAGAGTTGTGGATAATAATATTCGGCGAAGCTATTATAGAGTGTACCCATATCGAAGAATAGACGTTGATGGATGACAGCGCGCTTCTTTGGGCATTTCGGGTACAATGAGTCTGTCTTGCCATACTTTTCCGCCAAATAGACAATTATGGCGCGCGATTCCCAAAGGGCCAAACCACTATCGACAATGGTTGGAATTGTGTGTTGCGGATTGATTTTCAAGAACTCCGGTTTCAAATGTTCTCCATTTTGGAGGTTCAACAATTTCTTGTTCAAATCAACGCCAACAGCCTTCGCGGTCATGATGACCGAACGGCATGGAGCAGAGCCGGGCAAGTAATAGAAATCCATTCTTCGTTGATAGCTGGAAAAAAATAGTAAAATAAAATTCAATTAAAAAATTTTTTTAAATGTAATTGAAGGTTCGAATCATTTCTTTTGTCAAGGGAAATACTATAATAAAACACTAATGAGGTGATCTTTGAGAAGATCTATGAAGAGCAAAAGAAAATATTTTTAAAATATTTTCTTAAACATTTTGTAGAACACTTTTTATTACAAAACCGCATTCAGTTTCTATTTATTTGAATTTGAATGGAATCAATTTTTTAAAGCTATATTTTATTTTGATGTTTCAGGGCACATGCACCCAATGCTCAGAAAAAGCACTGACGTCATTCGCATTTTTTCTTCATTTCTTGATCTTTCTCAAATGATGCTCGAATGGATGAGTCAGCGTTTATTGGACACATGAGAAGAAAATATCAAAAACTAAAAAAAAAAAGAGGTAATTATCCGTTATTTTTTAATCGCAAAAATGCCTTTATTTTATGTTGATCTTGGCAAAGAGAAGTCGAGAAAAGCAATTGGAATATTCCAGACTTTCAATCGGCGTTGAGAAACCGGATTTAAAATTTATTTTTCTATTTGATTTATTTAATATTAAAACAAATTATTTTTCTTTGCTGTTTTCATTTGACACACTTTAATCAAGAAAAAAAAAATATTTTTAGCACTTAATCTCATTTGAAAATCCGTGGAAGGTCCTTCCATTAGCTTTGGTACAGTATTTCACTTTATTTCTACTTTATTTCACTTACTTTGGAGTTTTCAGAAAGTCACAGCAGCGTATACAAAACGAGACTGAAAGCCAAGTCGACTGAAGCCGCTTTTTATAAAGAATTTTTACCGGCAGCGGCGTGTGTACAAACGTCTAACTAAACCGGCAAAAAACAATTCCCGACGTATGTACATATGTATGTATGTATATAGAGGTTTCTATAAAAATGAGCGTCACATTTATTGCCCCTTCGTAAGAGAGAGAGAGAATGTGAGGTAGAGATCCCAGCAGGCAATGTCACTTTGTGCCGCATCATCGATGTGAGATTGTCTTTGGTAACGGACAGTTGCGTAGCGAGACATTTCGGGGCCTGGAGTACAATGAGGGCAAAATGGAGGAAGGGGTAGCCCTTCCCCCGCCCTAATTAAAAAGTCCCTTATAAAATTTAAAATATGTTTTAACGCCCCGGGCGGCTTCGCCCTTCTAGCCCCCTTGAAGGTCGAAGGTCAGATGGGCCGCCCTCAAGGGCGCACTTAGACCAGGTAGGTCCATTGCGATACCCTATATAGGGTATGTATGTACGGACATCTATTTTTAAAACCATTTAACGCTTTCAATGAAGCTAGATACGGTCAACGGGTTGATAAAACTAATTTCAGAAAGTGAGTTTAGAAAATATATCCATAAAAATGTATAGGACTATATAAGAGCAGGTGCTGAGGAAACTCTTCCTCCTCCTTATCCTGGCAACTTCTACAAAAATCGAAGGCTGTCATTCCCAATCAAACATTGCCCAGTCAGTACTCCCATTAGTACCAAAAGGCGACATTTGGATAGCTTTAGAAGCTCCTCTGTCCTTTTCTGGCTAACAAAAGGCCAGATCTGCCTGGCCTTGCTGCAAGTGTTCATTGTTTTCCCATCTATTCTGGATGGATTTGTTTGCGCATTGGAGAATTATAAGACAGTTAGTTGCAAAAGGCATGTAAGCAGGCTCCAAATTAGATGGAGCCAGTAATGCCGTACCGCGTCCTGCAAGTTCGTCTGCTACACAGTTACCAGAAATGCCACTATGTCCTGGTACCCAGATTATATTTAACTGGAAGTATTCGCTCATCACCCGTAGTGATGTTAGGCACTTCCTTACGGTTTCGGAGTTTACTGCTGGAGACTTCAATGACTTAATAGAAGCCTGACTGTCAGTAAAAAGATTGACTTTTGCGTATGCTACCACGTGTTATTCCCCTTTACTACGCTACTGGGTACGGAACGCATAACATTTCGATGGACCGGTGGTATGACCTGCAAGATAATATCACTTTTCTATCAGTTTGATATTAATGATGACTTTTTCCTTATGTGACCATTGCCTTAAGTTGACATTGTCCTCCCGCCGACCATCTGCCTTTGGAAAGTCGTGTGCGTTGTTCTAATGCTGCATCAAAGTACCAGCCCTCCTCTCTCTCTACAGATACATCGTACCCGAATAAAAAAATATTTCTGAACGTGAAATTTGTCCACAAAATCGAATTTCCTTACTTTCCATATTGAGGTTGAAATAAGCAAAACAATAGGGGTATTCACAAAGGCGTGTTAAAAACGTTGAAAAGTCGGAAAATCGAAAAAATGCGACTTCTTAAAAATGTTTTTAACTTTTTTTGTATCTTGCACAACTTTTTAAGCAGTTAAAATTTTCCGATTTTCCGACTTTCCAAATTTCCGACACCTTTGTGAATACCCCTAATAAGTCAGTTTTTTTATTTACCTACTATCGCCGTAAAAATCGAACGGAAATGAATTCACGACAAAGATGTGGTCCATATGCCCATAAAATTTAACTATTTTCGAAACCAAAGCTAACTCAATACTAGGGTATTTTATACAGATATTTCTTTTTACTTATTTTCACCCAAAACTATTATTAAATGCAGGATTTACTTTGCAGGACATACAAAAGTGGAATTTAGGTAGCTTCGACCTCTACAAACATACTTTGAAGTTATGTCACTTTAAAGAGAAACATTTTGTCAAAAAAGGTAATATTTAAACAAAATAGCTTGAATGGACTTTTTGGTGGTAAAATTTTCATATTTTCCTTGTTGGGTAACCGATGTGCCACAAATTTTTGTAAAATTTCACCAAAATTTATTTTATTTAATACTTATAGTTTTTTTTTTTAAATTTTTTTTTCCTTTAAAAGCATAACATGAAGATACAAAAAATTTTTTGTAAACTACAAACATTGTTCCTAAGGCTTACGATTAATGATAAAAAAAAGTGAAACTTTTTAGAAAAAAAAAATCAAAGTCTTTTGGAAAATTTAAAAGAATTTCTTGAACTCCAAGCAACCGGCCCAGTTCTCATCCCAGCCGGGCATGACTTTCTTGCAGTTTTCGTACCACTTGGCGACGTTCGGATATTTGCTGATATTGAAACTAGCAACATCGAATGTTGAGACGGTTGCCACCAATGCAATATCGGCCACTGTCATTGAATCGCCAGCAGCCCAATCCTGACCCTCCAGGAATGTATTCAAAAATTCAAAGGCGGCCTCGACTTTTTTGAACTTCTCGGGATCAGCAGGAACTTTGGCAAAGAGTTGTGCATAATAATATTCGACGAAGCTATGAAAGAGTGTACCCATATCGAAGAAGAGACGTTGATGGATGACAGCGCGCTTCTTTGGGCATTTCGGGTACAATGAGTCTGTCTTGCCATACTTTTCCGCCAAATAGACAATTATGGCGCGCGATTCCCAAAGGGCCAAACCACTATCGACAATGGTTGGAATTGTGTGTTGCGGATTGATTTTCAAGAACTCCGGTTTCAAATGTTCTCCATTTTGGAGGTTCAACAATTTCTTGTTCAAATCAACGCCAACAGCCTTCGCGGTCATGATGACCGAACGGCATGGCGCAGAGCCGGGCAAGTAATAGAAATCCATTCTTCGTTGATAGCTGGAAAAAAATAATAAAATAAATTTCAATTAAAAAATTGAAATATATGACTGAAGTTTCGAATCATACAAAAAAAAAAAAAAAAATTGTTTAAAACTATTTTTTAAATGTTTTTAAAAATATATTCTAATACATTTTTTAGAATACTTGTAATTAAAGAAATTATTAATTCAGTTTTGATTTAATTGAATTTATTCTTCTAATTATTTCTTATTATTATTATTTTATATTGATGGCCAAGGGAGAGAACACTGACCTCACTCGTTTTTTCATCGTCAGTTTTTTATCTTTCTCCATTGATGCTCGAATGCACGAGTCATCTCCCTTATGTTTGTGTGAATGTATGTCTTTTTTTGAAGTGTGCCCCTAACATGCGATTTTTTGAAAAACCAGTGCTAGGCTTGGAACATTACACTCCGTTTCGCCTGTGCCGGGAATCGAACCTCGGACCCTGGGATCAAGAGCATAGCACGCATCCCCTACGCTATCCCAGAGCCACAGTCACCTCTCTAAGTGTTACAACATTTTTTAACTGCGCATCTACGTCATTGCAGAGTGCAGCTGAATATTTTGCTTACGATTTGCTTGGAATTTTAATGAAAGTGAACTTAATTTATTTCAAAACGTTGAAGAAGGAGACGGAAGTGCTAATTACTTAGGTATATGAAATAAAAATAAATAAAAATTTATTTTCTGGGAGGCTTATGTGGTAAAATCTCGAAAAATACAGACCATGAAATATAATTGAATAGGGAAATGCCGGCAAGAGAAGGAATTCGAGATTAGATATGGTAGCAGAAAGATTCAATTTATTGCAAAGTTTTTTATTAGATTATAGATTAATATGTTGGATATTTTAAATTCGATCCTAATGAGGAAATCAGAGTTCTTTATCCCTTTTTCGCATAAATGTTCAATTTTTGCCACTTAAGCTCAACGATTTATGGCAATTTTACTAGAAGCAATGCTATTAATCGGTCAAATGATATGAAAACGGCAAGTAAATCTTTTGAAATGTTGAATTTGAGGGAAACGAGAAAAACACTCATGATTTATGCATCCGAGCCATTGGCGTTGTTGTACTTTTTAACCGAGGTGCATATTTTTCCCAGCAAAAGCCTACTTAAAGAAGGCAAGAAGAAATACAAAACTCTTCGTTGACGTCACACAAAGAAATGTTCACGAAAGCAAGACCTGACAGACCAGCGCAAAAAAAAATTTATCCTTAACACGCTTCTACTACTTCCACTTGTCTGTTTGTTTGTCACTGGATCTTTGGGGCCAATTTAATCCTACTTAAGGTTATCACATTTTGTTCCAACGTTGTACACTTATCAGAGACAGTTTTAAGGGTCGCCAGGAGTCGAGCTTTTTAAATTTTTTTTTTTAACTTATTAGATTTTTTATTTCTCCATCAACATCTCGCCTTCGGCTGGCATACAGTGTTTCACGTTTTTATTTCTACTTTAATTCACTTACTTTGGAGTTTTCAGAAAGTCACAGCAGCGTATACAAAACAAGACTGAAAGTTTAAAGGACTGAACCCCCTTTTTATAAAGAACTTTTATCGACATAGCATTCTATCAAAAAGCGATTAGAAAAAATTTAGATTAAAAAAAAAAGATTTCATTATTAATTTAAAACCGATTTTCGATTAGGCACCAATTTATTTGACAAAACAAAAGTCGTGCATTTGGATGAATGAAAAAAAGAGCTCCTTAAAAGATAACGATATCAATTATCTTAGTTTGAGACAATTTTTGAGAGTCTCCCAGGGGTAACAATTCTCCAAAATATTACTTCCACTGATGCATGAAGACTTTCAAAGCATTTAAAATTATATTTTTAGAGAAATCGCACCCAGACTCATAGTAGGGTAGCCATTAGTTTAGGTATTTTTGTCCTTTTAATGAAAGGATTAAAAGGAAAATTACAATGTCTCGTGCAGCTATCCCTAGTGGGATATTTTGTGGCCTTAAAAAATAGTTTAGATATTGCTTACCGCTTTATATATTGTGTCTAACTTTAAATATACCAAAAAGGCAGTTGTCATGCGAGGGAAAAAATTTCATTTATTTATTAGATAATTTTTATGTGGGTGTATTTTTTTTTTCTTCAAAAATTTAAAGGGAGCAGTGAAAGTGAGAGTGACTTAACAATAAAAATGGTGTGCTAAACTTCATTAAGTAATAAAAGCAAAAAAAAATTTTTTCTTTTTAACTTATCTAAATTTTTTTTGAAAGAATTTCCCGCAAGGCGATTCTTTAACCCAATAAAATGTATAGTAATAAAATATTATTAAGAAATGCGGGCTTATTTTTAGACACTTTATCGTTAAACTAAACTTCAAACCGATACCATTTGGCGGATATTATGCATAATTGGTAATTGTATGAAGTATTTGCGCAGTCATTGCGGCTGTTCCCCCTTTCCATTTGGCACATTTCCAGCTCAAGTGTTTTTTTTTTTTGTTGTGTGTCAACAACAAATAAAAACATGTTTAGGTACGTATATACATACACATTTGAAATCGTTTTATATGTTGCAATATGCGTTCAAAAAGCTGTGTATCTATTTTTATTTGCAACTCTTTATTTGAGGTCGCTCGCACTCGAGAGCGTTTTTTTTTGAGCCGTGGATAACAGTGGATTACAGAATGGACTCTCAAACGTCAGAAGTGCAGATATAATTAAAATGTTTTTTTTTTTTGGGAAGTATAATTTCATAGTACTCAATTAACTACAAGCATGTACATACATACTTCTTTGCCCATTGTATGAACAATCTCGAGTGGCATTTAAGGCTCTCGAAAGTGCGCTATTGAAATGACGTCGAACTGGGGGCTTTGAGATACAACAATAATTGCCGGTTTTATTTTATTGAAATAAAATCACAAAAAATTTTTGAACTGGAGAGTGCCAAACAAACAGATAAGAGGGTTATATAGTTCAAAAAACATTGACGCTGATCGGTGAATGCCTCTACGGTGGATTAACCAACAAATTAGTTACATTTTCCAAAAATAAATTCGAAAGGTTTTCGCTCCGGTAGAGGTTAATGAGAAAATCGATGATCATTAGTGATTTTGAAAGTGAAGTACTTTTTTTTTCCTACTGTATATACTTGCTTATTCAAATAAGGGAAAACATCCCTGCAGGAAATGGCAATAGTGAATCTATACTCTTTCTCTACTGACTGCGTCAACATTATTACTGACCAGTTATACCCGTCGCAATGCTTTTCGTTATTGTAATTTAACATTGAGTTGTCATTGAATGTCAACAGTAGACCGAAAAACTATTAACGAAATATTTACGTCGGTACTATTATGTAGACAAAAGGAGTACTATTTCGCTTTATACGGAGACATGTTGTTGACATGGTCAATAAAGATGAACTATACCTACGGTGACCATAAATTGAAATTGAAAACACAGAACAAAAATATTTTTTTTTAGTCTTCAACTTATTTTATTTAAATCTTTTACGAGGTTGTCTCAGAACGGACTTTTCAATCGGTCCAAGGATAACGACGATCGAATTTGGACATTTTCGCTATTTTCCACTAAAAAATTACGCAGAACAAGCGCCTAAAAAACAGAACACCTCTGCTAAAAACAGATATGATGGTCACCGTAACTATACCTCTTGACAGTACAGTTTCTCTAATGACACCGTCTATAAATACTGTTGACGTTGAAACTAGTTCTCTTGTCTATATTGACGTCAATATAGATATGGGGACAGGCTTCCTGCAGGGATATTATGCGCGAGAATATTTGTATTCGATTTTTGATCTTTTGAATTTATGACAAGATTTTTTATTTTCCAGTATAGAGGCTCTCTTAACAGGGCCAAAATTAACCCTATTACCTCCGAGTTGGGGAATTCTTTTATAGTTTTCTAATACTTATACCTCGAAAGGTGTTATGCCATCAACGTTCCATTGAACCAGTAAAAACAAAGAGGATGTTCTAATCCTTTTGGATTTTTCGAAGATTCAAAGTACCGGTCTCCTCAGACCCCAACCACCACATTTAGCATTGATCTTCATAAATTCTAGAAGAAATTGTTTTATGAGTTGAATCACATTATGAACCAAGATTCCGGGTGTAATATGAAAATATGAAATTGATAACATTGTTTTTTAAATACAAGCTTCAACATAGGATCCCTTATCTAACCTTTGTGGCCCTCTGTTATCGCTTTTCTGTTTGCCGTTCAAAATGTAATTACATTGAGACCTGAGGTAAAAGTCACTGGGAAAGATCCATTCATTTGGAGGTCAAAAGAAAATCGAATTGGAAATCATTCGTTGTATCCTTCGATCCATCTAGAAAATAAGTAAATCAATCATTATGAAGTACTTCAGAGCTGGCGTTAATGACCTTTTTGCACGCTTCACGCAATATTTCGGATTTCGTAGAAATAGCCCCCAAATAGGTTACCTTTAGTAAGTAACAATTAGGTTAGAACTTTTGGGACTCAATGGAAATTTTCTAGTTATATAAAATTGTATATTGTTGTAAGTTTTATTGTGGGTAATGAGGTCATATCGTTTATTTACCAAGCACTTAGGTACTTCACAAGTAAATAAGTGGACTCTTAAATTAGTCGATTTTATTGCATGTCTTCAAGCTCACTCTCTTTTACATTTATATATATATGGAGGATATATGGGGGTTAAATTTTCTACGCGGAATACTTGAAAGAGGTGATTAAATATTTACTTTACTCAATTCAAACTTGAGATTTCTTTCGTTTTTTTATTAAGAAGGACCCATTTTATATTTATTTATTTATTTTTTTTTTTTTTTTTGTTACTACCTACATACATACATATGGGAATTTCTATGATGTCATACGTGACAATCGTACACATTTCAACTAGAAAAGAAGTCATAATATAATGGATTTTTATTTAGACAATAGGTCTGACCTCTAGAGCTTGATTAGCACGTGACAAAAAACAGAAGTTGTTTTCGGGAGCAACAATTCAAATGCCGATTTCAGCGAATCTTGAAGCAATATTTCGATGGGATAAATTTTAGAATATTGGGCGTCGATATCCCTTAAAACCGAAATTGATTTTACTCAAATCCGATTTATTCTTTTTTAAAAAATTTAAATAGTTTTAATCTCTGTCGCACGTGACCCTTTTATCCGCTATGGTATTTGCCTTTTTTCTGTTCTTCTTTTTTAGGAAAAATTTAGAAACGAGTGAGTTAAGAACGTCTTAAGGCAGTTATTTTGTACATTAACAAATTCACACAACGAAATTCAGTAATTTGGAAAATTAAACAAAATTTTATTTTTTTTTTTCAGAATAAGTTATGGAGTTGAAATTTTACATCATCCTTCTTCAAATTTTCTCTCCACGGTTTGCAGTTCTCTTTATTTTTTTCGTCACTGTTTTCACTCATCAAAATTTTAGCAATTTAAAAGTATGTATTTTCATATAAAAAATGTTTACACTCACAATGTCGCACGTGACAACCCTGCAGGAAGCCTGTCGCCATATGGCCCCATGTCTATATTGACGTCAATATAGACAAGAGAACTAGTTCCAACGTCAACAGTATTTACGGGCGGTGTCATTATAGAAACTGTACTGTCAAGAGGTATAGTTCATCTTTATTGACCATTCAAAACATGTTCTTATAGCGAAAGAGTATCTAGCTTTTGTCTACTAATTTAGTACCGACGTAAATAGTCGATGACAATTATCGTCTGTTTCGGTCTACTGATTGAATCATTCTAATGACAACTCAATGTTAAATAGTCAATAACGCAAACATTTTGCGTATCGTGTTTTAACTGGTTCATAATACTGTTGACGCAGTCGTAAAAGAGTATAGATTCACTTATTGACATGTAATTCTCTTTAGCGAAGGGAATTTTGTCTTTATAGTGGTACCACCACAATCGTCAAATATTCAGTTTTCACTGGTTTTTAATTGATGTTTGAATTATGACAACTGCAATGTTAAATGCAATAACCTAAATTGCTGAAAGGGTTTAACTGGTCAGTAATACTGTTGACGAGTCAGTTAGAGAAGAAAATTCACATTAGAATATTCCTGAAGCTTTAATCGCCAATCGCAATATTCAGTCTTCACTTATAATTGTTTGCCTTATTTACTAAATCTGTGTTTAAATGCCAAATTTGATGAGCCTAAATAAGTTTTTTTTTTGACACTCAGGTAAAAAAGGTTGTTTTTCATTGTTGCACGTGACATCGAAATATGCAGTAATAAAAATACAAATTTTACCGTTATTTGAAATCTTGAAGTTTCTCTTGCATTCTTTTTTGAATCTTTGTACCCTCAGAAAGATTTCAGAGACGAAAAGTCAAAGCATAATATCTCCCTTTGTGAACCTATATCAAAACAAGGCAGCAATAGATTCATCTAATTACAAAAAGATTCGTTTGCCTGACTTTGCATTCGAATATTTTGAAATGGGTTATGGATAAATGTAAATTTTTTTTTACCTTAGTTAAGTTTGATTGTTTTTCTATAAAACTGTGATTAAAAAAAATATTTTCAAGATTTTTTTTTTTTTGTCCCGGTAGAGTTTTCTGTGGAAATGCCCATATGTCATGCGAACAGGAAGTTAGTAGATTTAATCTAGGATTCCAAAGGCAGTCCCCAGTCACCGTGAGACTCTTCTGAGAAGACCCCGCTCCAAAGTGACTGGCGACTTTCTTTAAGCAAATCAGTTTTTGCTACGGTCACTTCCCGCAGATTGAATGTTTTGCCCCATGAGTCGACTCAGTGATTCAAGCCATTTGGGGAAAACCTCAATTTTTACTCAAAGGCATTCGAAGAAACCTTCTCGATGGTTACGTATTGCGTTTGTTGTGTCAAGATCGGTCCAAAAACGCGATTGACTCACAAATTTGGCTTATTCCAATTTTTTTTTTTTTAATGTCGACTAAATAAATACTTATTTACAATTATTTCCATATGTTTTTATGTACAAACATTTTACATATACATATGTATGTCGAAATGGAACGAAATGTTGTTTTATTCTCATCATGACTAAGCTTTTTTTTTAACAATAAACATACCTATGTATGTAAGTATTCCCAGTGTAAATATGTAATGATCTGAGAACACGCTGGCTGTTTATGGGGAGGTGTGTTCGTGTTTAGAAGCACACGATCGTTATAGCTGAGAGCTTTTTGAATAGATTTTTTTTTGTACTCACTTGCCGTACAGCTTTTGATATACAAAAATACATATATACGCTGTGAGTGAGTAAAGAAAAATAAAAAAAGGAAAAAACCACTGATAAAAAAAACTAGTGACGCTTTTGTTTGTAGCCCACTACAAAAAAAAAATTGTTTTGATTACATTGTTTGTATTTATTTATTTTTTTTTTTTCAGATAACACAAAGCGCAAAGCCATGGTTGTTCTTATTGTTATTGCTGCTATTGCCAAGACACACAAATACATACATATTTGTATATTGTAAAAAATTTTTAGTTCTCTCTGTTATTATTTTACATTTCAATCAGGTTTATAAAGGCACATTGACTAAGGTATAAGAAATGAGAAAAAAATCTGTGTATGAGAAAGCCGATAGGAAAACGAAGCGAGCTCTTTGATTAGAGGAAGGTGAGAGAAGACCTACACATCGCGGAATTTGAAACCTTTTTGGAGCTAATGACGAACAATCGTCCTTTTAGGCGTGACAGGTGGTCGAACACACCCACTTTTTCCACCCAAAATATATACATATGTATGTCATGGTGAACTTGAATTTCGAATCGAAAGGTTCACGGTCTTTCAGAGCGGAAAGAGAAGAGAAATTCATATTTGAGGGCGTGTTAGTGGGAGACCCAATATTCTATACTCACATACAATTTTTTATTGGACGACAACTTTTCTCCATAAACAAAAACTACGTCCAGACCGCAGGTGCTATCTGGTAGAAACAATGACGAATCGTTTAATACCAAATTATTATCTATTCACAATGAAATGAAAAAAAAAAAAAAAACACATCAGTAAAAAGTCTTGGTTTCGTGTTTGGGTTTTAGAAGCACGCGAAGAAGTTTCCCAACGATTCATTTATGGAATGGGTCTAAAGGTCTTATTATAATTATAAAGTATTATTCAGCAATAAAAGATCTCAACGAACCGTGATGAAATTAGCTCTTTGACTCATCTTGATCTTTTCAATCAATTTTCAATGCTTAAAATGCTCTCGGATGGAGATGGATGCGGTTTTGGAATCCCCCTTGCTACGTCACTGCACAAAAAAGAAAAAAAAAAAAAATTTGCAATAAAAGCAAAAATATTTCAATTCCTCACTTCGAGAGATGAAAGCGGTGCTTTCTGCTCATGGGAAATATACGAAAAATGTGCAAGCTCGGCTTTTAATTGCTCAAATACATATGTATGCACATTATTCATACATAAATACAAAAGTAGATATGTAACTTTTATAGGTACTCAAATGGCAAGTAAATATGAGTAAATGATTGAGTCGATTCGAGTCGAAGTTCCTGAAATTCCATTCCCAGAATCGAGTACCCTTTTGGTAATAGATACCAAAAACAACAATAGAAAGAGGTATAGATACCTAAGTAGCAGGCCCGTGCGCACGGGGGGCGTTTTGGGTGTTAAAACCCCCCCCATTGAGAATAAGAATTATAAATATTATATATAAAACGAAAAAGGAAATTTCGCACAATGGGCCAAGCTGATGCAAGAAGAATTGCATGAGCTGTCGCGTACTCGGCAACTCGTGCAAATACTTGATATAAAATAATTGGCAAATACTCCAAATAGTTCCCATTTTAATTTTTGTACTTTGATAGAAATATTTTCATGATAGACTATTAGCACCTAGAAATTTGAAAATTCTCCGGCAGAAATTTCAATTGAGGTAACTGATCCAAATAAGGCCATGTGATCCAAATAAAAACATTCGAAATCAATTCGATTTGAATAGAAATTATTCATTCCAGGAAAAAAATTTCTAATTTTTTAAAAATTTTTACTTTAAAATTAAGTTTTAATTTTGCAATTATTATTAAATATTAGTTAAAGTGGCCTTGGAAAAAATTTTTAATTGAAGAGTCAGAGGGGTTAAAAATTTTCGGGGGGGTTTTAAGAAAAAATTTTTAATTTTTTAAAAAATTTTTTTTTTTTGAAAAAATGAAAAGGGGGCCCTTATGAAGGCACATTGACTAAGGTATAAGAAATGAGATAAAAATCTGTGTATGAGAAAGCCGATAGGAAAACGAAGCGAGCTCTTTGATTAGAGGAAGGTGAGAGAAGACCTATACATCGCGGAATTTGAAACCTTTTTGGAGCTAATGACGAACAATCGTCCTTTTAGGCGTGACAGGTGGTCGAACATACCCACTTTTTCCACCCAAAATATTAGGTGTAGTAAAAAGAAACCCATTATTTTTGCATTAAATTGAGGGCTTTATTTAAGATAGTTAGAATGACCCGATTTAGGTCAAATATGCGCCGTTTTGTTCGATAACTTGTTGCCATTTTAAAGGTAATTTCATTATGCCTCTCTCATAGCAGCCCTCGTTCCTATTAGCAAAAAATTGAGACAGTCGAATTTCAGAAGCCTCTCTTGAAGCGAATGTTTCACCAGCAAAATTGTTCGCCATGGACAGGAACAGATGGTAATCACTTGGTGCCAGGTCCGGACTATAAGGTGGATGCAGAAGAACCTCCCAACCAAACTCCCGGAGCTTCTGGCGAGTCACTATCGATGTGTGTGGCCTGGCGTTGTACTGATGGAACACAATTCCTCTCCTATTGGCCAAAGCTGGCCGCTTATGGGCGATTGCTTCCTTCAGACGGTCCAATTGTTGACAGTAGAGTTCCGAGTTAAGAGTTTTGCCGTATGGGAGCAGCTCATAGTAGATAATTCCCTGCCAATCCCACCAACCATACAGCAAAACCTTCCTGGCCGTCAATCCTGGCTTGGCCACCGTTTCCGCCGGTTCACCGTGTTTCGACCACGACCGTTTTCGCTTGACGTTGTCGTAAGTGACCCACTTTTCATCACCAGTCACCAACCGCTTCAGAAATGGGTCGATTTTGTTGCGGTTCAGCAGCGATTCCAGATGGAAATTCGGTCTATGAGATTTTTTTGCGTTAACTCGTGTGGCACCCATACATCGAGCTTCTTTGTGTATCCAGCCTTATTCAAATGGTTCCAAACGGTTTTTTGTACAATCTTTAGCTCTTTTGCAATCGAAACAGTGCTAACATGACGGTCGGACTCGATAATTTCCATGATTTTATCGACATTTTCGACAATTGGCCTTCCAGTGCGTGGTGCATCCTTGACATCGAAGTTACCCGAACGGAATCGACGAAACCAAAATTGCGCATGATTGGCTGTTACAGTATCAGGTCCATAAACGCTATTCACATTTTCAGCCGCCTGGCTTGCGTTTTCTCCCTTATCGAAGAAAAACTGTAAAATGTAGCGAATTTTCTCTTTGCTGATGTCCATCTTTGACAAGCTCTCAAACAAAACTGAATCAATCAATCAAAAAAGTGTCAAAAAAGCTTTTTTAGTAGGAACTGTCATTTTTCTAATGCCCCCTAGCGGAACATGATCGGTCTTATATAACGCGAGATGCAGATAAATAACGCCATCTATTGGAAAAATAATGGATTTCTTTTTACTACACCTAATATTATATATACATATGTATGTCATGGTGAACTTGAATTTCGAATCGAAAGCTTCACGGTCTTTCAGAGCGGAAATTCATATTTGAGGGCGTGTTAGTGGGAGACCCAATATTCTATACTCACATACAATTTTTTATTGGACGACAACTTTTCTCCATACAAAAAAAAAAAAAAAAAAAACTACGTCCAGACCGCAGGTGCTATCTGGTAGAAACAATGACGAATCGTTTAATACCAAATTATTATCTATTCACAATGAAATGAAAAAAAAAAAAAAAAAACACATCAGTAATAAGTCTTGGTTTCGTGTTTGGGTTTTAGAAGCACGCGAAGAAGTTTCCCAACGATTCATTTATGGAATGGGTCTAAAGGTCTTATTATAATTATAAAGTATTATTCAGCAATAAAAGATTTCAACGAACCGTGATGAAATTAGCTCTTTGACTCATCTTGATCTTTTCAATCAATTTTCAATGCTTAAAATGCTCTCGGATGGCGATGAATGCGGTTTTGGAAGCCCCCTTGCTACGTCACTGCACAGAAAAAAAAATTTGCAATAAAAGCAAAAATATTTCAATTCCTCACTTCAAGAGATGAAAGCGGTGCTTTCTGCTCATGGGAAATATACGAAAAATGTGCAAGCTCGGCTTTTAATTGCTCAAATACATATGCACATTATACATACATAAATACAAAAGTAGATATGTAACTTTTATAGGTACTCACATGGCAAGTAAATATAATATGAGTAAATGATTGACTGAAAGCCATTCGAGTCGAAGTTCCTGAAATTCCATTCCCAGAATCGAGTTCCCTTTTGGTAATAGATACCAAAAACAACAATAAAACAAGTAAGAAAGCTAAAGTCGGTCAAGCCCGACTTTGAAATACCCAGCGTCCCGACGTTATGAGCGCACTATGTTTTTCTTCTCTATTTGTGGGCGTGGCAGTGGGAGGGCAACATAAATTATTTCCCTACACCTTTCATTCGCCTTGGTGAACCTATGTTGCGAATTTGAAGATTCTACGCCTTTTACTTCGGAAGTTACGAAAAATCTTCATTTGTGGGCGTGGCAGTGGGCGGGCCATATAAAAATTTTTCCTACACCTTTCATTCGCCTTGGTGAACCTATGTTGCGAATTTGAAGCTTCGACGCCTTTTACTTCGGAAGTTACGAAAAATCTTTATTTGTGGGCGTGGCAGTGGGAGGGCAACATAAATTATTTCCCTACACCTTTCATTCGCCTTGGTGAACCTATGTTGCGAATTTGAAGCTTCTACGCCTTTACTTCGGAAGTTACGAAAAATCTTCATTTGTGGGCGTGGCAGTGGGCGGGCCGCATTAAATTTTTTCCTACACCTTTCATTCGCCTTGGTGAACCTATGTTTTGAATTCGAAGCTTCTACGCCTTTTACTTCGGAAGTTACGAAAACTCTTCATTTGTGGGCGTGGCAGTGGGCGGGCCATAAAAAAAATTTTCCTACACCTTTCATTCGCCTTGGTGAACCTATGTTGCGAATTTGAAGCTTCTACGCCTTTTACTTCGGAAGTTATGAAAATTCTCTATTTGTGGGCGTGGCAGTGGGCGGGCTATACAAAATTTTGTTCCTACACCTTTCAATTGCCTTGGACAACCTATGCTGCGAATTTGAAGCTTCTACCCTTTTACTTCACAAGTTACGATAAGCCCTTATTTTTGGGCTTATTTGTGGGCGTGGCTCGAGGAGGGCGGCGTCCATTTTTTGCCAGGATATGTCCCTTTTCGTAGTTTACCAGCACACCAAATATCAATGGAATGTGTTGAGTGGTTCGCAAGTTACAAGCATTTTATTGAAAACACAATAAATTCATTTGTGGGCGTGGCAGTGGGCGGATGTCTCCCATTTTTACTTAGGACCATACTCGGACCCCGATATACATGTGTGCCAAATTTCGACTTCATTGGTTCAGCCGTTTCGGAGGAGATCCGACCACGGACGGACGGACAGACGGACAGACGGACAGACGGACAGACGGTCAGACGGACAGACGACAGACGGACAGACGGACAGCGGCAGACGGACATGTCTAAATCGATTCAGTTTTTGATCCTGATCATTTCTATATATATTTTTCTATATCTCCGGAGCTTAATTCTCCCTGTTACAAGATTTGCACAAAACTAATATACCCCGCTTACGCTGGGTATAAAGAGGTATAGATTACCTAAGTAGTATAAAACGATAATCCGCATTAATTGTTTGAATGCCTTTTTTAGACCGTCTGACAAAATTCTATCGCTCTACTAGAGTACAGTTGTACTTCATAGTTGAAAAACGACTTCGTTCAGTTGCTTACCTCGACAAAGAGTTTTCAAATCAAGTTTCGATTCGAATAATTCTTTTTTTTTTTTCTTCCTTTCAAACGTCTCGCCGTTTATCCATTGAACATGGAAAAATATTTTTTATAATACCTACGAAAATGTCGGTCAAATTCAATGAGTTGCATATTTCTTGCCAGGCAGGCGTACACAGGCATGTGTACTTCTCTATGTACCCGGCGTTTTATCATTCAGATAGCACGGTTTACCCAAATGGCCAATGACCGCTAACAGCCAAGGCTGCGTGTAGAGACTCGCAGTCGATGCAATCTGCAGTGCAAAAAATATTTTCTATTTTTTTAAATATATTTTTTTGTTCTTTTAATACGTGTAAACATAGTTCTTTAAGTGCACATTTATGTATATACATATGTAGATGGAAAAGTTTGCTTAGTTATAAAAATTATTTTTTTTTAAATGAGAGGTTCGAAGAGAGAATAAGTTTTTTTTTGTAATTTTCCTTCTGACGATTCGGAGAGTAAAATTCCATCAATTCCATTTATATACCAAGAAGATTTTCAGTCACTTTTACTTGAAAATCATGCATGAATGTATGTATGTGGGACTCTGCTCTAAGGCATACATATTGCCATCACGTTCCATCTGCCAGTAATTGCTGCAATTGTTGGTATTTACTAATGGCGTTGCTGACGAACTCGGCTGCGCGCCGAACGCGTTCTGGAGTGATTTCTTCAACGATCGTGCCTCCCACGTCGTCGGCTTTTCCTTCACGCCTTTCAAAGCTCACCGCCTTATTACGAATTTCACAAAGTGCCGTTAAATTGCAGAAGGCATTCATAATCGTTCCGCTAAATAGAATCATTCCGAACGCTGAAACGATCGTGGCCAAAATTCGAAATACTGTCGACATCATTAGAGTCGATATGACATTACTGAGCGCTCTCAAGGGGTTCAGGACTTCCGTTTTTGTTGAACTCGGCGTTGAATCGTTTACGGTTGTTGTTGTTGTGTTGTACTGGATGCCGATGGCACCAGATAGCCCTCGTATCCGGTTTGGACTACATAAGGACTAGGATATATCGGAGGCGGTTGTGGCGGTGCAAATCCAGCGTAAACTGGTGCCGGATAAGGTGGCGGAAGATATGGATAAGGAGCACCAAATTGATTCATGTATTGCTGAAAAGCTTCAGGCGGAAGAAGACCATAGAAGGATTGATCGACATTGCTTGCTGCCGCTGTATTATCCGGTGTCTGGGAAGAAAAATTTATTTTATTTTTTTTTTTTTAATTAAAAAAAAATTCTTTTTTAACCGCACTCACCTCAGCGGAATCGACGGGTCGTACCACTGACTGCTCACTTCCTGCAGTCTCCAGGTCTGTTGGAGTTGCAGCTGCCGTTGTCTCATTTGCTTGTGCAATAATTGGCTTGATCGTTGTTGTTGTATTCGTTAAATTCTGCTCCCTACTTTCCACAGCTCCATCGAGTTCTGTATCCGGTTGAATGGTTACTTCATCGATAGCAGCCGGCAAGGCTTTCACTTGGCACATGCATTCAATCAAAAAAATTGTCACAAATATTCTAAGCACTTGAAAGGGTCGCATTTTTACTTCCTTTTCCCGATCATCTAGAAAATTGACTAATTTTCGAACAACTTTTCCAGTCATATTTATACCTTTTTGCTCATACTTATTATCCCTGTTAGTTTGTATGACTAGGATTTTTAGCACATTTAAGGCGTCCTCAGTTATTGAATGCGTTTTCTTCGAAGGAATGTTATTAAGGAAATGCGTCGCTTCAGAGAGAAAGAGAAAAAGAGGGTGAGAGTAAGGTACAGGTACTTAACATAATAAATCTCAGTTATGGATTGCATAGATACTAAAACAAATTTCACAAGTCCTTAGCTAAATATGTTACCTGTAGAAATTACTTTTGTTCTATTTAACAGGTAACATCTTTCCCAAGGTCTTCCAAATGACAGAGACGGAGAGAAATATAATGAAAAACAAATACAAAATAAAATAAAAGGAATGCAAAAATCACTTTATCTCTTGCTTGCTATATATACAGTGGTGGCCATTGAATTGAGTCTTCTCAAACAAACTACGTTCCATTGAAAAAATCGACCATTGATTATTGAACTAATGAAAAAATATATATTAATTGCATTTTTATGAATGTTTCTATCAGATACCAATTTTTTCGCCACCACTGTACCCCATTGCAATTCGATGCGTTTAATGTCAAATACTTTAGGCTTTTGTTGACAGTTTTGATGCAGCACACGGCAAGCACTGTTGTTGCTTGTTAATTCTTAAATGCTGAGTATTTAATTGATATTAATTATATTTAATTTCAACAAATAATTAAGCCTATTCTATAGGGATGTGGTAATGATTAAATTTTGCAAGAAATGAAACCTTTTTTTTTTGCTGAGAATTAGTGCCAATTAATTTTTTTTCTGTTTTATTTATATCAACTTATAAGGCGATTGCAGCAGTCGGCTCAGTTTTGCCATGAAAATTGTGATTCTATTGGGTTCACCGTAGGATTGAGGAGTTTTTCGGCCTTCAAAGTATTGACAAATAACCTAGTGCTGTGATCAGAGTATCATTGACAAGCTGCGACATGCTTCAAACTGAAGGAAATCTGAAATCTTTTTATGAAAATTTTTGAATTTATCCATAGATCCTCAACGGATCTTGGATGAAGCTTGTAAGCTTAATGAAGTCTTATGAAAAAATAGATACAATAAAATACAATACAATAGATATTTTTAATAAATTACAGTGGAAACTAAATCATACGAATCTTAGTTATGCGGGATTTTGATTATCCTGAGAACCAGCTTTGGTGAAATAACTTTATACGATTGCTCGATTGAAAGTTTAAATCAAATTTATAAATATTTCAAAGAGAAAAAATCGGTCCATGCATACATATTATTCTTAATTGGTTGCTTAATTAATTAATATAAATTTAGGTGTTGGTTTTCCTGCAGTAAAATGCATACCTTAAAGCATTCTTAATTTTCTCTGCTTATTTTTCCCTTGCTGCCTCGCCTATAAATTGTATATTTTTGCCATTTATGCATAGATTTGGATAACGAATATCTCATTTTGCGAGGCAAGGAACCTTCTTTAAATAAAAAACGCAAAAAAAAAAATTTAACGATTGATTTATGATTTAGATTTAGATGCCGATGAAAAGAAATATTTGAGGACTTTTCTCTTAAAATATATAATTTTTAAAGGCTTAAATCTTGACCGATCTCGAAACTATGTAAGAAAGAGCTTTAAAAAAGTTAATTTACTCCATTTAAGGGATAATTTATTCAAATCAGATGATACATTGTGGGCTCTGCTTTAAAAAGCTGCTATGCCCCTTTAAAATAATTTTGATTTTTTCAAAAATCAATATAAAAATGCTTCCATAATTTGATATTGACCTGAAGCCGGATAAGAAGAAGTAAAATTCAATTCCATAAATATTTTTTTAAAATATTTCTTCTCGTGTATAGAAGGCCAAAGAAAAGTGAATTTTAGTAATCACCTTTGAATATCCTTTGTGCTTAAATGTGGACCAAATTGTCTTCCTTCATACATTCAATTATCCCGATTCTCCGTTATACTTCAGCCAAACTTGAGCAATTAGTCCCATCAATCGAGTTTGTACTGTGTTCATAACATTTTTCAAGATTGTTCCTCTTTTGAAAATGATTACATGTGAATAAAAGGCACAGGCATACCCCCTCATAGCCGAATACCCACATCCGTGCGACGAAAAAGTCAATAAAATTGTCCAAGCGACCAAGTCGGAAGTGAGCTTAACAAGAATATTGAGCGTATTAATATATAATAGACACGATTTGTATGTATGCTAAGTGGACTCAATAAAAACACACCAACACACGCGAGTAGCCGCATTAAAAAGTCCCCATGAAATCAACCATGGGCAGGGGGGGGGGTATCTACCACCGAGCTAAACGAGGGAACCAAGCGCGGGTGTTGTCAATGAAAAGTTACAGTTGCAGCCGCAGTTGCATGGACGTAGGGTACACACATTTTAAACACATGACAGGCTTTCCGGTCTCCAGGCAACGTTCACAGGAATCACAACGAACACGAATAAAATCGAATTCAGTTGGAGATTCGTGCTCGTTCCGTCCTCGTGCGTGCGTGCAGGCAAAGACACAGTTCCATTGACAGGCAATGCCGTAATTATATCATCGCCAGCGTTTAAAAAAACAACATGAGAAACACTCGCTTTCATGGTCAAGCTGAAACATTAACTTCAAGTTGGTTATTTGATTTTCCTTTCCTCTTTTCGTCCCATTTTCGATTTTCATTTTCCTCTCTTTCCACTTTCCACTTTCGACTTTTCACGCTTTTCGTTTTTCACTTGAGTAAATGTTATTATTTGAACGGCAGTCCGTTTGAAATTATTGCATTTTATTCGATCCTTTCGCAGAAGGACTTTCCAATAGCCAATAGGACGTATTGACCTATTCAGTTCAGTCAAACTGGGGAACTGCGTCGAAACGGCCACAACAGTGGTTCAGCATAAATTTGTACACCAGCTCAAGTGAGTATATTGATACTTTTGCGTGTACAAGGACAACAAGCGGGTGTCCTTGTAAATTACGACAAAGAATTCCAAAAATTAATTGATAAAAGAAGTCTACATGTCAAGCATTGGCTCAATGGGAGCGTTTAGGTGCCCCCATGTTCGTGGGGAAAAGTGTCTTAAAAATTTAGATGAAAAAATTTTATAATTGTAGAAGAATTTGAAAAATTTCATTTCGTTTTAATCATTTGTGACATGTGTGACAACGTCGCTGGTCGTTGAAAATGTTCGATGACACTTCGGACATCGTTAAAGAGTTTGTTTATTACCTTTTAAGCAGAGGTGGAAAAATGACACCGACGCTCTTCTACACCGCCGTGAGTCCACCGTGCCGTTGTGTTTTACTTTTGGCCAAAATGCTCGGCATTGAACTGGAATTGAAGCCCATTAACATACTGGCCGAGGAGCAAATGCGTCCAGATTTTGTGAAACTGAACCCGCAGCACTGTGTACCAACAATGGACGATGGCGGTCTAGTAATTTGGGAAAGGTATGTATCTATGGGTATGGGTATAAGATGGGGCAGGAAAATAGCAAAGCTAAGTCTGTTCAAACTTTCGGAGAAAATGAAATGGGGTCAAAGAGAGTCTGAACTATAAAATTCTTATTTCTATGACCCGTTGAAACCCCTAGAAAGAATCTACAATCTAATGCAGGTTATCGGTTTTTTTCTTCGGCGACCCTTTGACTTATAAAGTAAGTCCAATGAAAAAGATTCTAAGCATTTCTTTAGAAAGTTTAGGTCCCTTGAGAAAGCCCAGGCCCCTGAGGAAAGCTCGGGTCCCTTAAAAAAGTCATGGTCCTATTGAAAATTTGACACCCCTTAAAAGTACCAGGCTTCTTGAAGAAGTCTGAGCCCGTCGAAGAAGTTCGGGTCACTAGAATTTTCGGATATTAAGAATGTTTTTAAAATCCGGGCCCCTTCAAGAATTCATGGCCTCTATAAGAAATCAGGGTCCATTTAAGAAGTTCAGTCCCCTCGAAGAAGTCAAAAATTATTGCTAAAAAATTATTTGAATTTTTTCTATAAAGCCGTGCCATACTGGCCTACCTAGTGGCTGCCTACGGTAAGGATGATGCACTCTATCCCAAGGACATAAGAACACGTGCTCTGGTGGATCATCGCTTACAATTCGACCTGGGAACATTGTTCAGCCGTATGGTTGCGTATTTTGTAAGTTATCAACCAGAGCCCAATGTGTGCATCAATTAAAATTTTCTTCACCCCCTTTCAGTTTCCCACAATGCTCATGGGCGCTCCGTTGGATGAGACGAAGAAGGCGAAATTACACGAAGCACTCAGTTGGCTGGATGCTATGCTCAAAGGAACATCATACAGTGCTGCGGAGCACTTCACCATCGCTGATTTATCATTGATGGTCACTGTCTCACAGGCCGAGGCGTTCGGGATTCAATTGACTCCATACAAGAATGTTCGACAGTGGCTTCAACGTTGCAAGGAACACATGGAGCCCTATGATTATGAGGTGACACTATTTTTTCCCAAAAAAATTTTTTTTTCAATAAAATGAGGTTTTTTCTATTTCATTGCAGGATATTAATGCCGAAAAGGAGGAAGTTCTTGCTAATATATTCAAATCGAAATCGTAGAAATTTTCGAATTCGACTGCGTTCAGTATTAGGAAAACATTGCAAATCGTTGGTTCATTGTTTTAATTGGTGCTAGCTTAAAATAAATTATTTCAATAAATTCAAAATTGTTAATTATATCAATGGGATAGTTACACTAGTTAACAAAAAAAAGTTTTTTAAGGATATCTAAATGCACTTTTTATATGGACTTCGGCCTTCTTCACGAAAAAAAAAAAATTATTTAAAAAATCTTAATGGAAGCTTGGCTCGAAAAAGCTGCAAAACTTTATTTATTTATTTATTTTCAAAAGAATCTATTTCCAAAAATGTAGTCCGCTCAGTCATCATGCTGTGAAAACTCAGTTGATAGCACACCTTTAAGCCGAATTTTCTCAACAGTTGCACAGCAGTTGAGTCTGCTGAATGCACCCAATGACACATTATCCGATTCCTTAAAGTGGTAAAAACTTATATCCGGGAAAAAAAACCTGTATGTTTGAATTTCCTCTCACTCCTATTTTGTTGAACTCACATGTGTCAACAAAAGTCTTTGTCAATTAAGAACAACAATGACAACGAGACAAATTTCAGCCACCACATAATGTGTCTTTTTATACCCAAGGCCCACCGAAAGCCTTCGCATGTATCCCTTAGGGGATGTTGGCAATTTCAACTCACAACAAATCCTACAATGAGACAAGGAAGATTGCTTTCCGAAAGACTTCGACTTCGACTTCAATTTCATTATCTAAACTACCTCAAAATAAAATCACTCCAAGTTAGTTGAAAGCAAAAGCGCTGAAGCAACTAATTTTCGGTCATTGCCATTTCAGATGGCCAAAAAAAAAAGTTTCTCTTTTTAAATTAACTCCAAACCAATGATTTTACAATGCTTCATACAATTTCCCCCATACATCACACATCCAACTTACATGTATTTATATTTGTATGTTCCATACTCTTTCATATCGAGGACTCAGCACACACACTTTTTCAGCTCATTTATCAAAGATTCGCTGCCACAAATAACCATCGTTACGGTTGCCACAAAAACACTTCGAATCCTCCGAAAGGCTTTCCGCTGCAAGGCTTAATGTGACCAGTTGGCGGTTGGTCCTTTACTGTCCGCGTGCTTATAACCCGTTTAACTACTAAACACACACACTCACACACACACACACACGCACATGTAGGAAAACAATAAAGACGTTTAAAGCTCATATGAAACCGCTCCGGGGCATTTCCCTTTGCACCATTAGAGACCTATGCCCAAATGATTAGAGTTGCGCCATTTCCATCCAATGTGAGTAGAGTATCACATAAATTGGGGCGCTCCGGCGAACGTTATTTTAAAATTATGCTCCTAATGTAATGCCTGCCCGTTGGCTTTAACGAAAAATAACACAACAAAAACCTAACTAAGTTTTTATAAATAAATTACAAAAAAAAAAAAAAAAAAAAAAAAAGAGGACAAAAAGTAGCACTGGAGCTACAATGAAATGGATTCAGTGGCCAGCCAGCATCTATATGGCATCCTCTCGATCGCAACTGGCAGTTGACGTTTAGGTGTCCTAAGCATGTGTTGACACTGTTTGCGGAAAGGCTATTAAAAAGTTAAGACAAAATACTTTTAAAACGTTCAGTGCAATAGTGAGTGAGTGAGAGTGAGATAGAGAGATAGAGATAGAGAGAGAGAGAGAGAGAGAGAGATTCAAGTGAAAAACGCAGTGATTATTATGCAACTGAAGGATATGTGGATAGGATATTTGCTTTGCTTTGCGCACTTAATCTTTCGGTTGACATGTGAACCCGTGAAACCAACGCATCCGATGCTCGAGGATTTATGGCAAGGTTAGTGTCTGTAGGCAACCTGCAGTCCTGCCAGCATAAAGCTTAATTTTTTATTTATTTTTTTTTTTTTCAATTTTTTTGAAGAATGCTCTTGTCTGCCTTCAACAACGCGCAACGGAACCAACTGGGGCACAGTGGAGCTGAATTCAACGTTAGCTCTTGGCGCCAAAAACGATTGCTTTGTGATTTTTATTTTCGGTGCTAGCGATGAGATTGTCAGCTTTCGGTTCAACAAAATCCAAATGGAAGCTGGGTAGGTAAACACATAGATATAAATAAGTTCCTTTATAAATTGAAATATAAGTAAGGTACTTATATAAAATTTAATTCAATGGAAATTTTACGGTTGGCAAAATTCGTCACTAGCTCGTGAGGAAATTATATTTTCTTTAAAAGGTGAGAGATAGCGAAAACCTATTGTTGGTATTTCACCTTGTTGTTGGTGTCAACACAACGTTGACACAAAAAAAAGAAATCAAACTCGCTTGAACTTTTTTTTTCCAAACCAAAGGTATGAACTAACGCTTGCAGAGAGAGTTGCTCAATTCCTTATATGAACTTTAAAGGAATTAGGTTGGGATCGGCAGCAAGCATTAGACCGGTTGTAGTCTAACTTAAGCGTCCAATAACCCACAGATTGGTAAATTGTGCAATCAATGCGAAATATTTTGATTTGTCAACGCAAAATGTATTCATTAAGGATTAATCACAAGTTTTTTGACGACTGAAATCGACTTCTTGCAACCAATTGTGTTCTCAAACTTAAAGGATTTCATGAGAAACTCTTTAGCATTCCTAAAAAGATTTGCCAACGAAAGCGAAATAAATTCTCCAACGCAAAAACACGTTGCTATACGATTAACTAGAAATTAAAGCCCGACTTCTATAGGATTTTTTTTTTTTACCAATTTTATCGTCAACCTCAAAGAATCTTATGAAAAACTCATAAAAATTGATCAGCAACGTTGCACACGAAATCGAATTTTATTTGTCAACTTAAAAACGCGTTGCTATACGATTGACCCTGATTAAAGCCCGTTTTCAGTATCATTCTTGAAAACAATTGTATTTTCAACCTTAAAGAATCTTATGAGAAACTTTTAACGATTGCTAAACAACGTTGCACACGAAAGCGAATTCGCTTTGTCAACTTAAAAACGCGTTGCTTTGCGATTGGCCTTCCCGTAATGATCTGATTACGGTTGATATATAATTTTTTTAATGTAAACAGTCTAATTAATTCGTTTCTAATTAAAAATTTTATTTTCATTACGATTTAAAGAGATAATAATTTATACATAAATTTTGAAATATTTACGCTTGACTAACTCTTCGGTTTCCCTCCTTGCGAGCTTTTGGTCTTCGATTTGGTCAAAATATTCCAACATCGCTTTGTGCTCGATTTAACCGAATTCTGTGGCATAGATTATTGCCGTCAATCAATCATTTGCCATACGATAGACGTTGGAAAGTATGGAATAAAAATTTATTGATATCTTGGGCGGGAGCAGCTGTAGCCTTCAGAGAGATAGAAAATGGGGGGGAAAAGACGTCGAAGAAATCAGTTCAATTTGATGAAGCTTTTTTTTCCATTTTCAAATAATCGCCTTCAATGTATAGCCGAATATTTTCAAAATGCTTCGAATTAATTTCCGTCATCCGAATTTGATTTTGTTAAGCCATTTTTTTAAACAAAAATGTGTAAAAATCAATTGTTTTTTATAATCCTTTGTGGACCCATTAATGCGCGGAACCTTGTCGAAGCGGGATGCAAATAAACGAGAACTCTTCATCTCGAAATGGGAATGTTTCATTAACAATTTCTTAATGCAAATAAGCGGGGAATGCATATAAGCGCAATGCATTTAGTCATCCCGCAGAAGATTGGGATTAATTGGTAGCCTAGCGAGTAATCCTCGAGAATAAGAAGAGTATGGGAAAACGAATTAAGTGACTTAGCAACGTCTGTTGCTGGCAATGAAGTCTGACGTTGGAGTGGTTCAGTATAGTATATACACACGGACAGTACTTAGTACCTACCCTGCAGCCATGATGAGGTCAGTTTACCAAAAAGTACTACTCTGGGGTTACCCGGAAAACTTCTCGAGTCAAAATATTGAACGTTTCATGTATAAGAATTGCCTAAACTTTGAGGGGCAACAAGTTGTCTAGAAGAAGAGTAGTTGAAAAAAATAGACAAATCGGACAAACGGAACAATTGACCTCTAATCGAACATAGGAGCTCCACGTGTGGAACAGTTAAATGTGGGCATGGTTATTTGTCAATTACAGCTCAATATTAAAAAAGAGAGTTTAAGGCATTGGTTGGCAAATTAAAAGGGAGCAGTCGTGGTTCTTTTGTGACTGGTCGGGGAGTAGTAAAAATTCCAGCAAGTCAGAAGCCACTGTATTGAATGTTTGCGTAATTGCGAAACAATGGATATTCTATAGATTTGATCAGGGCCGGATTAAAGTATTGACCGGGTATGAAATGGCCTAAGGCGCCCACGTTCTATGGGCATTAAATAAATTAATAGCTAATTAAATAATTTTTATTTACTTTGGACAGTTTTTAATAGTATTTTGTCGAATAGTATCAATAATATATGTACAGTAGACTCTCTGCTTGCAGACACTTTTCGAGAATTCTCTTTTGCTCCTGCTTCACAAATAGTTCTCCTTAAGCGGACACATCTGTTAAGCGGACATATTTTTCCGTCCCGTATGTGTCTGCTTAAGAGACACAGGGCAAAAATTTAAAAAAACATTTATTTTTATTTTTATTGATAAATGGGCTCCAACTTAACAGACTAAGAGCCTTAATCCAGCTCTGGATTTGATTTTTGCAAACTTACCATACATTGCATGCTTACGCAGTTTCCATACAAACTATTCAAAGATTTCGCCAAAAAGTATACCACATATTCTAATGGCTTGTGGTGCCAACACATTCATTCCATAATATTCGGTAAATTAACGTGTACAATAATCGTCAAAACAAACAAAAAAATAAAAATTAAATTCAGTGTATTTCTGTTTTACGCTACTTTTAAAAATAACTCTGAGTATTATCACCAAATGGGCAATTCCACAGAAATCGATGAGAAGAAAAATAAATTTTTTTCGATTAAAGTTGGAAAAAAATATCAATAATAGTTGAACAGATATGTAATCTATACGTTGCTGTCAAATTCATATAGTGCATCCTTTTTTCGCAATTGGACACGCGTGTTTTGTGAAAAGCTTAAATTATTCGAAGAAAAATGTCAAACATCGAAAATTTTCCCAAGATCAGCAAATAAAACATGAATATATTTTTCGATATATAACTAAGCCCAATTATGGTTAACAATCAAGAGCTTTAGATTAAGCTGGCAAAAGTACGAAAAGTATAATTTTAAGCGACTCAGACAGTGTTGCATTTGGCCGCAAAGTTTGTGTAACATACCAACGCTAAATGCAACAAAGTTAGTGTCAAAGTAAAGCATGTCGATGAAATAAATGCTCTTTATTTTTTCCTCTAAGTATTCGAAATTGTTCAAAGAATACCGTTAAAAAAATTGAATTTGTGGATTATTTTTAATTTTAAATAGCATTAAAAAGCTGTAACGTACCAACGCTTTCATGATTGTTAGCCTGACAAGGTACCGGTCGCAGTTTCAAATGTGCTAAGATCTATGTAACTTGAAAATTAGTATGTACATTTTTTATTCGGGCATGTGATTGGATTCCCTTTCCCCAAATTTTGGGCGTGGTAGAAGGGCGTGGTAGAAGGGCGGTTTTCAAAAATTGTCTCCTTCACCCTAAATTCAAATGGGACTTGAACGAAATTTGGCACTTGTGCTTCCTTTGTAGCCTTAAACATCCTTCCAAAAACTTTCTTTGATCGGTCCATTTTTAAGGGTACCTCCGGAAGTAGGATCTGTCACAAAAATCACAAAACTGCCTTAAAATCGGATTTTTTCGAAAAGTTTTAATGAAACTTAAAATTTTAGCGTATATTTAAGCCTCCGATTATAGTTCAACAAAAAATGGAAAAGTGGGCGTGGAAAAGGGGCAGTTTTCATAAAGAAATCTATCAAAAGTCGGTATATGGGGCCCCTTATGGTCTTAAACACCTCTTGATATTAAAAATGATTTGAACATGTGTGTCTGTGTCGGGTATTCTATTGTCAGGCTCGCCTGACTATAACACCCTTACTTGTTTTTTATATTTGTTGGATAGAAGTCTTTGATATGCACAAACCATCCAAACCATCAAAATTTCCCAAAGGGGGGTGCAAACCCGATATAGCCACCGTCGATCCAACCCTGTTTTGGACATACACATTTTTAAAGGATAAACGATCACGCCTAATTTTTTTACTTGATGAGCAGGAGGTACCCTCATTTGATGAAACACCTGGGTGTTTCAAACAGATGCAAAAAGATAGTATTCCCGGCACACCAAGTCTGCCGGGCATAAAAAGCTTCTATACTATTCAGAAGGTTAATTTTATAGATTTAGGTCAAATCTTTTGTAAAATTTTTTTTTACTTTGATATCTCTATGACAGTTCGATTTCAAAAATTTTTATGTAACATACCAACGTAACGTACCAACAGGCGTATAATATTTTTTTAAATTTATCAACATATTTTTCTTGGATTTTTTAATGCAAATCATCGAAAGTAACCTTTTTTACATAATTCATAAAAATTTTGTAAAACTACATTCAGTAGGAGAGCAGAGTTTTCACAATATCTGCCGCTCTCTCAAAACAGCTAGAAAAATTTGTAACGTACCAACGCCTTTAAATCAGCATTACCAGGATGCCCCATGGACTTTTTTCAAAATGAAATATTGTATTTTCTAGAACTCATGCCTATCTTTATTTACTGGAAAAGCTCGACATCGTGTTTAAAAAACTTAAGAAGTTATGTGCCCAAAATTAAAAAAAGTGTAACGTACCAACAAATGGAATTGCCCAAATATTCTTTTCAAAACCAAAAGGATATTTTGAGCTATTGACAAAAGCGTACATGCACGTAGATGCCCTCAGTGATTTTTATACACTGAAAAAATTATTTACTTTTGACGTGATAACTTCTATTAAATCGATGATAGAACACTCAAATAGCGAGATTCTGCCGACGGCGAATTCAATGTGCGTTCAACATGTTCATCGTTTATTTTTTTGCGACAACAAAGTTGGTTTGTGAGAGAGGGACGTCAGCATGTTTTTTAGACCCCCCCCCCCCCTTATCATCAATCGTCATCGTCCAGAAGCCCCCCTCCGCGTTTGGCATCATCTTTGAGATCTTTATTATTTCACAAGTAAATAGAAATTAATTTCTTCAAAATATAGTTTTATAGTGTTTTCTTATAAGATAGAGATGATGACGTGATCATTGCGGATTGACCCCCCTACCCCTCATCATCAAGCGTCATCATTCGCGAGACCCCCTCCTCCCCCCTGTATGATGACGTAATATATGGACGACCCCAAAGAGTTCGATCTCATGAGAAAGCAAATCGTCTTAATCGTCTCTTCACAAGCAGACAAGGCGAAAATATGCAAAAAGAACACAACGTCCAAATACAATTTTACGTATGGCTATGGGCGCATACACAACTTCACACATGTCACGCAATCGACGCACAAGCGCGGGACTGCCGCAAAACAATAAGAATGAAAAACACTTCTCAATAGAGCTGGAGAAATATCGATAGTTGCGACCATCGATAGTCTCGATAGTCTGAAATATCGATACTATCGATAGTACTATCGGAAGATATGTTTTAAAATTTAAACTAATTTCATTGGAAAATTGCTAGTGATTTCAATCAAGCATATTTGAGCTATTTAACGTTTAAATAGCCACCATTTGAAAGTCTTAAATTTATAAAAATTAATGGTGGTCCCATAATAATTTAATAAAATACTGTGCATAAGTATCCCTCCACATTTAATATCACGTGGTAATAAACAAGAACCCGAATTTCAAAACCTTTCTTTTTCCATTCTTCATACTTTGTAACCAGCACTGATGTTAGGCAGTATTTTGGTGACTCTTTTCCCTTGGATATTAACTAAAATCTCTTTATTCCTGTTTTCTTTATGAAAGTGATCAGTAAAAATCCCTTGTAAACATTTGAAGTGATTTTTGGTTTAACGTAAAATCGAAAAAATCCATAAAAACGGAAAAAACCTCCTCGTTCTGGCATCAGTGCATAGAAAAAAATGTTAGCATGGCGCCTATAATTCTCATTTGCTTTGTAAAATGGGACACATAAGACTCGCAGAATTTCTGAAGATTTTTCGAGACGTGATGAAGCAAGAACGTGCGTAAGTTCATAATCATCATCATCAACACCGTCAACACCATCAACACCATCAACACCATCAACACCATCAACACCATCAACACCATCAACACCATCAACACCATCAACACCATCAACACCATCAACACCATCAACACCATCAACACCATCAACACCATCAACACCATCAACACCATCAACACCATCAACACCATCAACACCACCAACACCATCAACACCATCAACACCATCAACACTATCAACACTATCACCACCATCATCACCATCGTCATCACCATCATCTCCAACTGCACCATCATCATCATCACCATCATCATCACCATCATCATTACCATCATCACCACCATCATCATCACCATCTCCATCATCATCACCATCATCATCACCATCATCATCACCATCATCATCACCATCATCATCACCATCATCATCACCATCATCATCACCATCATCCTCACCATCATCATCGTCATCATCATCGTCATCATCATCACCATGGTCATCACCATCATCAACACCATATTCATCACCATTATCATTACTAACCTCACCATCACCAACCTCACCATCATCATCACCAACTTCACCATCACCATCGTCATCACCATCATCTTCATCATCACCATATTCATCACCAAACTCACCATCGTCATCAGCAACCTCACCATCACCTCACATTCACCAAATTTTAAAAAAGTGCTTACTGAAAAGGATTTTCAAAGGATATTTTCCAAGGACACTTTGCCATAGAAACCTAAATATCGGTTTCTACAGTGGTTTTGAGGAGTACCCCTCAAAATATCATTTGGAGGAATGCAGTCGGCTATACCTTTGTTCCTTATGTGTTAAAGGGTTAATAGAGGAATGCTTATATCCGAGGAGCATATATTCGAGTATTACTGTAACATAATACTCTTTGTACCATAATTTTGAAGCTGATAGATTGTGGGCCATTCAAAATAGTGTCAAAGAAATGCCTTAATTATTTCGTTAAACCAATCAACATCAATGTTAATAGAAATGTAAAAGATATTTATTTTCTCCTACAAATGGTCCAAAAAGACAGCAACGACGCCGATGGCGGCTGCAAATCGAACATAAAAATATATGCGTTCACATTCGATGCGAAGTAAATTGGAAAGCATAGATATCGGTGGACGGTTTCTTCATCTTACCCCACTGAATAATCGCAATTCAATGCACTCCGGCCGTATCCGCCAAGGGGTGGACCATCGCTTGACCAGCCGAAGAGGACAATTTTGGCACAAAATTTATGTGAAAATAAAATAAGCGGAAATAGGAATCTAAAAATAACGAAATTCGCTAAACTGTAAAAAGCGCAAGAACTCGTGTTAATTTATTGCAAAATGCCCCTTTAATCGTGAACCCCTATCCCCCTTCAAACGATTCGAAATTATCGAATTGGAATTTATGAAATTTATTTTTAAATGATCTGTCAATAAAATGTAAAGCAAAGCAGCAAAAGAGTTTCAGTGCCCATTCGACTGCAGTGGAATGCATTCATGTTCCAATTTAAATTCGCTCTAAAGTGAAAATAATAAGAAAGTGTGAACGGAAAATATCATTAAAAAGGATAAAAGTCCTTTGGAATTTTTCTTTTGTTTCTGTGCGCAAATTCCATTCAAAATGTGCGACTTGGAAAACTCAATGCCCTTCGAGGAGCTCGAACAAGTAAAAAAAAAACAATATTTCAAAAAAAAAAAAATATAATAAAATTTTTTTTTGCAAAAAGAGCTTAAGTGCGTTTTAATGAAAGTGATTTTCTCCTGCAGCGTCGCAAAAAGGCTCTCAAAATACGCGAGGCCGTGCAGGCTCCGGCACATCAAAACGAGCTGACCGATTCGGAGGCGATTAATGTTGTGCGTGAGATTTTCAATCCCAGCCTGAAATTGCCCGAGACAAAAGGACCCTACAAATTGCCCGACGAAGTCAAAGCGGAGGATATCGATGCACTCAAAGAATTGGATGTACGAAAATTGGCCGAATTGAAGGAAGTTAGTCGGCGTTTTTATTCGAACTGTCGATCCTTTACGCAATATTCTTCTCCTTACTTTAAGGTGTTTCTATTGTTCGACACTGACTGTGATGGCCTGATATCGAAGGATGATCTGCGATTTACATTGACTGCGTTGGGAGACGTAGCGACCGAAGAGCTTTTAGAGAATATGCTCAACGAGGTGCGAGCTTAAGACAAGACACTAACTCACTCTCGCTCTCTCTTTCTATTTGACGCTTTATTTTTACAGGCCAAAGATCCTTTGGACGTCGATGCCTTTGTGGAGCTCATGAGCTATCGAACAATCGAACTTGATCCTGAGGATGTTTTATTAGAGGCTTGGAGCAAATGGGATATCTATGGCACTGGAAAAATTGATGAGAAAAAGTAAGTGTGCCGACAGCGACAATTCAGAGTACTGAGAGAATATTTATCCTTACAGAATGTACGAGGAATTGACGAATTATGGCGATAAGCTTACAATCGCAGAGGCCGATGAGGCCTTAAGACATGCACCGTTGGCCAAACCGAAGTGTCTCGAAGAGCCGAGAATGATTGATTATCCGGCGTTTTGTCGCCTGCTGTCAGGTGTGCGAAAGCGTAAGCCTAGCACGGAATAGAGAAGGACTCTCGTATAGACTTCTTTTGGGAGAAATAATTTATAAATTAAGATTTAATGTGGCGAGTGGTTTTATGACAATTTTTTTTTTTATTAAATAAAAAACGTTTTTCATAAAATGATAATAAAACGGAGGCAGTTTTTTTTTTGTTTTCCTCGGAAAACCGTGTCCTTCCTCTCTTTCAAATGTGTATATGTGTGTTTGTATCCTTTGGTCTTTCAGTTGCTCGGACTACATTGAATTGTTTCCCTATCTTCGAGGACCTACCATGGATAATACCACATGTCCGGATTTCGTTGTATGCAATCAAACAGCAGAAAGGACCTCTACCTATGGCGCTGTCGAGTATATTGACGCAAAGGATCTGCAGAGGCAGAAATTCTTTTATAGTTCAGCGAGGGTCTTTGGCATACGAGTGCGTTTCGGAAATCCCAAAGCGAGGAAAAAGAATTGGTTTTTCAATATTTCCGGCGAATATCGATTTCTGAAGAAGGGTAAATCTTCCTTTTTCCCATCGAAATTGTTCAGACTAAACCTTAAAATATTATTCTCTCTTTCATCAACGATCGAAGACAATTTCAAAAACGATGGACGTTTGATCGATTCAACCTTTTGCGATTATTACTTCTTCGCGAATGCCGAGAAGGGAAACGAAACGAAATTCGTTGATATTTGGAAGTATTTTCACTCACCGAGATTTCCGGCTAATTATCCTGCCCATATAAAGTGTGCCTATAAGTTTATCGGGAGGTAAGTTGGCATGGAATTGGAAAATAATTTCAATCACCAAACTAATTTACATCTCGCCCAGTCCAGAGACTCACGTCGAAATCGTTTTCGAGGAGCTGCAGTTGCCGGATCAGGAGGACGGGTGAGCAATGCTTGTCTTTGAATTTATTTGAAGGATTTATGGAATTTATTTTTATTTTATTCTTCAGTTGCAGTTCGGATAAAATATCTATTTTCGATTCCGAATCGACGAATACACACGAAATCGATGTCATTTGCGAGCACACATCGAGGCACATTTTCAGTTCGGGGCCGGATTTGCTCATCGAGTTCAATGCGAGCTCGAATTTCACAGCCAAAGGATTTCGAGCGAAATTCAAATTCATCCATAACGAAGTGATTGCGCCTCTGATGGATACACAGGTGACGACAACAGGTGAGACAATTTTTTTTTTTTTTTTTGTTGAATTTGTCTGATCTTTCTCGATTTTATAGAGAAAGCGTTTCAAGTCGGAAAGCTTATTTCCCAGAAGTCCACAAATACAAGGAATGCAGATGATTGGTTTAAGTTCCCGAAATCGAGTGGTAGGTACTTAGGAATAATACCATTGAACTAACTGAAGATAAAGTCTGTAGACAATGGACCATAGAGGTCCATAAGTCGAAGATGAGTTGATATTATTGCATCATGCTTTTTGCCAATACGCTTTTAAGACCTTATTTTCTGTCCCTAAATTTGACTCATTTCATTCTTTACCAGTTTATTAACATCTTTAATAACCCTTTTTTTTTAAATTTATTTAGTATATGAATTCCATTCTTGCAGACTTTAGAATATAATACAGGTCCACAAAAAAGTGCCACGCCCAGAGGTCTCACTATGCTCAAAAAAATAGGCTGTAAGACTCCGCTCGAGGATGCTCTTTTGAGCTTATGGTGAAAACGATACCTTATGGGGCTTTACGGACCTCTAATTCGTATTCAGCGACCCCGAGAATAAGTAGTAAGCATGGTGAAACACTAAGGATTTGACACTTCTTTTGTGCGACTATGTAATGTATTTCAGAAAAAGATAATTAAAATAACTTAACATCATCCAAAATATCATTCAGACAATCTCTCAATAGCTTAAAATCAATCGCTACACTGGTGGCAACCAGGCGCGGATCCACGGGGGGGGAAAAAGGGGAAATTTCCCCCCCCAAAGGAAAACGAATTCGAAAATTTGTTTATACAAATATAAGAAAGATATGAATTTTTTGTTGAATTTTAATTTGTTTCTATGAAAAATAAACTGTCTAAAATTGCTATATTAAGCGTTCACCGTCCTCCGTGCTCATTTCACCACGCTTGAATTTTGCATACCATATCAATTATTGTTGATTTTCCTGGGGACAGAGTCCGGAAATTTATCAAGTCAGTTTGTATATGAATATACCTTACTTGAAGAAAGTTTAGAAATGACATAAGGTCCATAATGTCCTATGTCAGAGTAACTATATTGCTTCACAAATTTCCAATACAAACTAAGACTTATCACGTCCAATTTTGACCATTCATTTTGACTTTATTAAATTAATATCTTTATTTAGGAGCCATTATTTACGGGACTTATAATTCACTGTTACAGACTTCAGAATAGTTATATCATGGTCAAAAAAATCACTTCAAAGGATTTTCACTTCTAAAAATTGTTTAGATTGCTGAGTATGCTTTTAGTTTGTGAAAACGATACCTTATGCTTTATGACTTAATTCATTACATCATTCAAAATATCATTCAGAAAATCTCTCAAAAGCTTAAAATCAATCGCTAGAACACTGGTGGCAACAGAATTATAATTCAATTATGGTCTATAAAGAGAAGCATAATTAGTCCTCCTAAGTAGTGCCTTAGTAGATATTGTCATGTCCTGTTTAGGACATCAAAAGTAATCACGCGAAGTAAAACCGGGCACACAGTCTTTTAATTAACAGTAAATACTGGCAACAAGAAGCAAGGAACCTAGGGTGTGATGTGCATCAAGGCAAAAAAGTGATCAACGGTCGGGTAAGGAGAAAACTTGTTACCGTCCCTTTTAGAGCGTAGGGAAAATCGATTAAAGACCATTTCGATAGGTCTGATTCGATCAATATGAACGTCATAATTTAGACTCCAAATGACAGCTGTATATTCCAATCTTGATCTTAACAAAGGCACAAATCGAGTCTTGAACGTCTATGGATCAGAGACGCTACTGCTATTTCTTCTCGTAAAAGTGAGCATATTTTAGGTATGTATATGACACAGGAATTAGGTATATAATTGTATGATTATAATCAAAGTGTTGAATGAATTGAAGCTTCGAATTCAAAGATTACACCTGAGCCTTTGATGATATTGGTATTGAAAAGAGGACCACCCAGTGAATAAATAAATAGCTAAATTCGATTGCATTTTGGAAATGATTGCAATGGTTTGGTGGTCAAAGAGGCCTGCAATCTTTTTCGGGATCTGTGGATTCTTTAAAAATGGTTGTCTGATAATTCTCAATTGCAATAACAGCGCTTTAAGAACCTCTGTTAAGAACCTTCCACTTTTAATGGAAAATCTTAATGCATTATTCTTCATATGAAGAAGAAAACGGTAGTTTCAGAATTTCCCGTTTCCCTAAATAATGAAGACGAAATATCGAAATAAAAAAGATTGAATAATCCGAGATAATTTCATCGAATTGAGAATCCTCAGCTGCTTTCAAAAATTTCGATATTCAGAGATGAGCTTTGAACTCCTTTTACTCCTTTAGAATCTCCTACCATTTTCCTACTTAGAAAAGTAGATGGCACATTAACTTGTAAATATTAATCCTAACCTATTGCGCAAATCAAATATTCTGAAGCTAGCTAATACCATTGAAATCCTACTGATTGATGACATCCTCGTTTTTGCTGCCGAACACTTCCTCATAAAATGCGATTGAATTTTCTTGTCTGTAATAATCGAAAATTATTTTCCATTTTTCCTTTTACCACAAAAGTGACACAGGTAAAATCTTACACAAACACACGCACGCACACACACACACACAGTCACATCTCGATCTAGTGTGCCACGGTGCTTCTTCATCGTTTGCTCTCTTACACACTTAACTCTGTGATGTCCTTAATTTCAAACGGAACCGGAAATGAACTGCTGCTGCGGATGTGGTCGTGGCAGACGTTTTTCTTCGCTGGCTCTCCCGCAACTTTCGTGTTAGTTCCTCGGATTTTATGCTTTTTTATGCTTCCACCCGAAACCACGGCTACTATCATCCACTTGAAGGTGGCTGAGAGGCGTGTGGCTGCTTGTCGCCGCCGACATTGCGTACGAGAATGAAGAGCAAAGTAAAAGTTATTTGTCGGATTTAGTTTCAGTTAGAGCGACATTTGTAGTGGTTGTGCTGTATTTTTCAAAGGAGGTTTTTTTTTTGTTTTTATCTCGAAAATTTTAATTCTCCTAAGATCAGAAAGAAAGTGAAATTCTTTATTGTTGTGCTTCTGTTTTAAAACGCTAAATGAAGATGAGTCTAAAAATTGGAAGAATTTTATTTGTTTCCCTCCTGGTAATGTTCACTCACGTTGAACCAGTGGTTGGAGAACATCCGAGAGCAGGAATTCCGAAGTTGATCAATTCGCCACGTGAAGGTAGAGTATCAGAAAATTCTTATCAATTACAGTTAAATCTCTAATAAGTGGGCAGATGCGTAAGCAGCTTTTCGGCATTAGAATTGTTGTCTTTCGTTTTGAAAAGCGGTTTAAGCTACCTGTCCCAATCCCTGTCTACGGCTCTGTAAGTGGATATGTAAAATTAGGGTAAGGCATCCTCTTATGGTAAATAATAGCATCATGGACGTATCCAGAACTTCAGTTAGATAGGGTAAAGATACAAATAGTAACACTTTTGGGTATGTTCATGGGTGTTGCCAAATGTACGCATAAGTTTCCTTTTATCTTCTGAAAAATGATGTTGGCGGCCTTGTCTCATTTCTTGATACTCTTGGAAAACTCTTTTGCGGTGTTACTGAGTAAAAAATATTTAGAGGGTGGCAGCTGCCCCTCCCTGCCCTACTGTGAACAGCATAAATTCTTCCAACTTTAACGAAGAGCCTCGAGTAGTTCTCCTCTGATTAAAGTGTTCACTAATTAGGGATTTCACTGTACTTGAATCGTTATCCTTAAAAAATTAAATTTTACTCCTTTTTTTTATTCAGAATATATAAATATTTTTGACAAAGTCCAATACAAAATCGTTAGTCCGCCACCGCAAATGAGGCACTGCAATCCTCGATGCAAGAAATAGAGACTTAAATGAGAGAAATTAAGAAATTATTATTTATTTTTTTTAATCGATATCTTTCGATAATTTTTTGTTTTTCATTCGAACTCACCGCTTTAGTAAACATATTCCTTTCGGTATTGTATCGGGTTCCTCTTTAGCTAAGAACTTTCGCATTCCATACAAACTGTCGTAGAAGTATTTTGGCCAATCGATCGAAACGACATCGAATCTGAACAGCCGTTGATCATCCGGCGAAAGCGAGTCCCACAGATTCATTGTGTTTTTCATTGAGAACGTAAAATTATGCTTAACGAAATATTCCAAGAGTAAAGTTTGCTTCTTGATCTTCCGATACATTTTGACCATTCTGAAAAAAATAGAGAAATTCGTTTTTGGGTGCCTTCGTAATCCTTTTCGATAGTTTTATTGTAGAATGCAACTCACCTCGTTTTTTTACCCGTGATTAGAAGGAACAGATCGAAGAAATATCCCGGTATTGTGTGGTAAATGAAACTTAAAATATTGTAGGCGAATTTATTGTTCGTCGTGACCAAAAATGGAAACCAAATCATTCGTGTTATCGGCATCTTGGATCCATATATTTCGATGCATTTTTTATATTCCGACCAATTGATAATGTTCCTTTCGTCAGGTACCAAATTATAGATGGGAGGCGGTTGTGGCGTTCTGCTTTTTAAATATAAAAAAATTAAATAAATTACTTTCCCCCATCAAAAGAGTGCAGTCAGGACTAGAAATAACTGAGCCATGAATTGTCCTTTGAACTTACTTTTCTTCTGCTTTCCTCTTCGCTATTTGCCAGGCACTGGCCAGCATTGCATTAGCGCAAAAGTCCACAGGCACAATGCAACAATTTGTTTCTACATTGATGTACAATACCCGCAGGACTCCGTGAACGGCACCGAATAAAATGCTTGTCGGTCCATACATATTATCGATCCAACCGGGAACTGGCTCATCGCAAATGGGAACGACTGAAATATGAAGTCAATTTTTTTTATAATTTTTTCCATCTTCTTGGGGCAATTTAGGCTTCATGCTAGGCAACTCACCGATGCTGGGTCGAAAAATGCATACTGGCAAATCACTGCCATTTGTGAGGACAGCCTCTTCGGCTAGAGCTTTGGTAAAACAATAAGTGTTCGGGAATTTGTTGCACAACTTCTCCGACATGTTGTTCAAGACATCGGCGCCCAAATTGTCTGCCATATTGCACATCTGCTTTGCCGTTATGTTCAATCTATCCGTGTAGAAACGCTCTTCAATGTGATTGTCCAGGCAATTGGCGAAGGCCGAAGATACATGAATAAAGGCCTGAGAAAAAATTTACGTAAATGGGTTAAGGAGTGCGGAAACTTTAATTAAAAAATAATTTAAAAAATAATTTAAAGACAATAGATAAAACAAAATAAAACGAAATAAAATGACATACAGTTAAATTTACAGCTATTACAGTTAAATTTAACTTAAAGCTAGTACATTTTCACTTAAGTACATTTTGATTTATACAAAATATAATAATAAAAATATTTTTAACCCATATTAATTTTGTGGGCTGCCACCTATAGCAAGCTACATCTAAGGACAATGAATAAGTAAGCAGTCATGAGAACCGAAAATACAGATTTTATATGGCGATTAATTTGATTTGCAAGAAAAAAAAAAACTAATAAAATCAAGCGAGTCTGGATAGTTTGAGCCTCGGATAGAGTGAACACCTCGGTAGTGTGAACCTACTTAGGCTTTAGGCACGGCTGCCACTCGCCTTAAACATTTTTTTACCAAGCCAGTCCGAAAAATGTACTAAAACCGAAAACAAATTTACCAAACAATTTTTTCATAGTCACGTCCCAGCCGGAAATTATCGCATAGGTACATGAAAAAATCATTAATGCAGAAGTAGTGAATCATTCAATTTTAAAGAGGACAATTGGTGCTTTTCCGAATGATCTAGTGAAAATATCACATAAGCAAGAGCTCCTTGCAACAGAACCTTCTTCAATTCAAATAAAATTTTCATTGAAGACCCTATGAAATTTTAATGGCAAGATGTTTTTCAATCTTTGTGCTACAATTCTCAGAAGCTTTAAAATTTGGTTGTACTTAAGATGTTTCAAGAATTGAAACTCTGCTGTACCAAATTATAAGAACAGGATTCGCGCGATATCACTCAGAGTTTAAATAGTAAGTGTGTATCAGCGTTTTGCAAGCAGCCGAAAAATGTACCAAATTGACGAAAAAAGTACCACTTTTGGTACTTACCGCGGAGGATGCAACCGATAGGTAAAAATGGAGGAATTGGTCGGGTTTTGCGGACCTCGGAATAGACCGGGACACTTGAATCACGCAAATAGGAAGAAGAAGTGTGAACAAGCCCTGAAAAAAATTATAGTTCATTTTACCCAGAGTCGATCTTCAATAAAAGTTTGAACAGGCCTTGAACAAAAAAAACCCTTTTGCTATGGCACAAAAAAATTAAAAGTCTACCACCTGCAAGATACATTGGGAGTTGAAGAATTAAGAATGAAAATCCGTCATTAGAGTGCAATTGATTTGAGAGAGAAAATTATATGCAGTTCCTAAGGGTTAAGTGGTTTTTCGTAGCCAAGCACCCACAGTAAAATATTTTTTTTTTAAATGTCACCAAGTCAATATACCAAAGTCCGTATGTATTTTAGAATTCTAGACAAATACTAAACTCTCAAGTAAATGACAGTAAACAAATGCTTATAATAGCCTGTTTGTTCGGGTCCTCCTAATAGTGACATTTCAAGCATTGTTTACCTGTCAATTACGGATGCGCTTACGTTTATCCGTTAATAAATAACCCAAATAACGGGCAACCGCACCGCAAATGCCATTTTCTCTCAAAAAAACGAAAATTACATTTTTAACGCTTCTGAATTCTAGAATTACATTTATTGCCCATTTAAATTTTATTTACAACAACAACAACGAAAAACATTCACCTAGAACCCAGCACGTCTTAGACGACAATTCATTACAGTCTCATTGACCGACTCGTTGCTTTTTAACTGGCCATTTCAAGCTATTTCCAGCCCCCCAATAATCGTCATTCCGTATGTTAATTATGGTGGCTCGCTTACCTTAGTCATAGAAGTAATTTCCAGAATTACGACGCTTCCTATGCAGTTAATTTATAATTTATACAATAATAAAATATTTCTAAAAAAAACCTTGCGGTCTACTCATTGCTCTATCAACTATTTTATTCTATAATCGAAAGGAGAGCGTGTTTTATTAAGCATTGATCATTTTCTTTATTGAGCGGTGCAACGGCATCGATACCTATTGATTTGCCTTTATTCTGATTGCTATGCATTTATCCCGTTCGATCCGTTCGCAGTGGCGAAGTCAGATTTCTTAAGTCAATATTGGTCGGATATCCCCTTGAAATTACCCAAATAACTACGCCACTGTGATCATTTTTCTTGAATTGATTTTTAAATTGTTTTCAAGGGATTTCCTTTTTTCCTTTTCAACAGGCAAAAAGGGAATACCAACATACCTTCAAATTTCGCATTTTTCCGGCTAATTCCAATAAATCAATTGTTGCCTGAACATTTATACAGACTGCCGTACACAGCGCCTCGTTGAAACGAACCGTAGCAGCACTGTGGACAACAATTTGCGTATTTTCAATTAAAATTTCAGCATCTTCCGGCGAAAGGCCCAAATTGGGCAATAGACAATCCCCAGCAATGGGCACAACTTTCTCACTTGCCAGCGGCTTTGTTTCGTTTAATTTTTCGAAAAGCTAAAAATTTCATTAAATTATTTCACTATCAATTGATATCCTTATCACTTTTGCGATTGCTTACAGGATCGGAGAATATATCCGCAATGCGTTCGTGAATGTTTTTGCCCTTTTTCGCACGTATCAAAAAGAAAATTTTACCCACATCCGTAACGCGAAGCAACTTTTCTATGAAGACTGCAAAGAAATTCAGTGTTTTTTTATTATTTTTTTTTTATTTCATTTTAATTAATTAATTTTTTTTATTTTTTTTTCATTTAATTTCCACTCGCACTCGATTCCCAAAGTATCCTCGATAGATTCGATAGCAAACCTTTTCCCAAAAACCCCGTTCCACCGGTGATGAAAATATTTTTATTTTTATAAAAATTTTGCACTTCCGTCATTTTGTAAATTGAAAATGGAAAAATGGAAAAATTAAAATGAGAAATGGGAAATTAATGCGCTCGTTGAGTGGATCGCGCTCGGTTTACACTAAGATCGATTTTAAGCGGACCGAGCTTTTTATAAGATCCAGCAAAGTTGAGAGTACTCGATAAATGAGAACGTGTAAGGGTGTTATAAGGAAGCGAACCTGAAAAAAATTATAGGTACCCGATACAGATCAATGGTTAGCTATATGGACCGTTTACTTTGAAAGTGGTGTAACTCCACTTTTCTATTTCGAGATATTAAGTGGGACATGTCCATTATTTAGCACCCGCCATCCCTCAGGAAAACTGCGAAGTCCTTAGAATGGGTAGTTTTACACGAATCCAAAAACTAAATTAACCCACGGCCTTCAATTTTACCTCAAAGCCGCTTAGAATCGGAAAATAGAAAAATCGAGTTACACCACTTTCAAAGTAAACGGTCCATATGTGTTTGCATATTCTGTAAAACTGGCCTCAAGACCACGCCCATTTAGACAAGGTATTCTGAAGATTTTTAATGATCATAGAGGAGGGTCATTTGCAGATTTCTGTACCTTATTAAGAGACGATTTTTTTAAAATTTCAACTTTGCCACGCCCAGTTTGAAAATTTTTGAAAAACTAAATGTAAAATAATAGAATAGATTAAATATCTCAAAAAAATCAGTCTTTGCAGCAGCTTTTGTGATTCTTACAATACAACCTGGCACGAGACGTTCCACAAAAACGGACCGATCTGATCTCGAACTTCTCCTTACTAATGTCTCCGAAAACAAGCATATGCAAGATAGATCAACTTCTTCGATTAGGGAATTGTATACGAAGAGGCAGACGGACATGGCTAAATCGAATCTTCTGGTAACGCTGGTCATTCCTATATTTGGTCTATCTTGAATGACTCTGGGTGTTACACACGTACGGACAAACCCAATATTCCCACGAGAAAGAGTATGTCGGGCATAAAAATGTTCTTCGTTGGAAATGCATGCGAACGCAACTAGATTTGGCAAATAAACAATTATTCAAGGGGTTTTTATGTCATTCATAATTTTTTTGGAATTTTTAATTGTTGAAAGAAATGTTGAGAAAAAAACTTGTGCGCCTTCCTCATAAGATTAAAAAAAAAAAAAAAATTGCAATGCCTTTATTTTACCCTGAACTTGGATCTCACATCGTTAGTTTGCTCTGAAAATGAAAAGTCCACCTTTTTGAGAGTTAGAAAGAGAAAAATGTGTCGAACGAGCTGGTCAGGTCAATCGTGTAGGAACGTTCCGATCAGACTTGTCATCAAAGCCAACATGAAAGTCAAAAGCCAAGAGCTCTTGGAAAAGCCTTTCGCACTTTAGACTTCTAAGCTATATAAATAATGCACTGGGGAGAATTACACGGCTCGATCGATTGTACGTTTTTTAAAACTGTCGCTCTGTATGGTCTGAGGCACAGGTTGGGGGGAGTTTTCTTTTTTATTTTGCCACTGAGAGCCGTCCTTTTCAAAATAAATAAAATCCGATTAGGCATTCGAGATTTTCTCAACGTTTTCTTGTACATTGATGCTTTAAACCAATTACCTTTATAAGAGGTACATATGTATATGGGATCAGGTCCGCGGAGATAATTTTCGGGACCATGAAAGTACCTAGTACAAAAAAACAATAATAATAAAAGAGATCTAGCACCTGGCTCTGGAAGAAATTTCTCATCTTCAGGGCAAAAAAGCATTAAGCCAATGTATTTTTTATAAATATTGGATTATGTTAGCTACTTGTCTATTCTGTACCAAGGTCAAAAAGTTGCATTGAAAGTGAAAAAGGTTTTTTCATTGAGGGACATGTAATTAATGCAATTTAAGATACATATAAAAACCTATTACTGCACTAAAGAGCCGGAAAATGCTTGAATGTAATGATGCAATGAAAAGCACAATCTTCCGGGCCCACGAGCTGGCTGATTTTAATTGGTGTGGAGAAGCAGGTTTTATTGTCATGTAATGATCTGTTTTAATTTTTTATTAATTGTTATAGGTATGCAATTTTACTTGTTATTCCATCCAACTCTCTCGAAACAAAGAATGGAACAATGTAGCTTAATTGAAGAGATCTAGATCAGAATTTGATCTAAAATTAATCTAAATTTATTCCGAAAGTTCTAATCTTACCTTTGATTAATAGAAAACATTTAACATGTTCACCAATAAAGCATCATTTCCATGCTTCATTAAGCTGAAACCGATGGCTTCTTTCTATGTATGTACTAGAATCATTTCAATATGCGACTTACACTCTTATAAGAACGGCATTTTTATACCCGGCACACTCTGTGCCAATTTTGCGAACGTGTGTAACACCTAGGAAAACCCGAGGACCAGGCCCGTGCGCACGGGGGGGGTTTTGGGTGTTAAAACCCCCCCCATTGAGAATAAGAATTATAAATATTATATATAAAACGAAAAAGGAAATTTCGCACAATGGGCCAAGCTGATGCAAGAAGAATTGCATGAGCTGTCGCGTACTCGGCAACTCGTGCAAATACTTGATATAAAATAATTGGCAAATACTCCAAATAGTTCCCATTTTAATTTTTGTACTTTGATAGAAATTTTTCATGATAGACTATTAGCACCTAGAAATTTGAAAATTCTCCGGCAGAAATTTCAATTGAGGTAACTGATCCAAATAAGGAAATGCGATCCAAATAAAAACATTCGAAATCAATTCGATTTCAATATAAATTTATTTGTCCAGATGAACATGAAGATTCTCCTGCGGTCAATGATGGCAATTTCAGAGCACTGTTAAGGTTACAAGCAAAAAATAATATAAACTTGGCAGATGTCCTTAAACAAGCACACAATACTCTTCTATCTTGCACAATGATAGTCCTAACTTCTGGATCAGTGAAGTTCAACTTTGGCATCGGCGAATTTCTGGAATGGATATAAAAAATTCACTTGATGCGCTTGCTATTTGCAATGCAGATGCATTTCCGAACATCCATCAAATCCTCCGCATAATGGCAATTTTACCCGTTACTACTGCTACAAATGAAAGGTCTTTCTCAACATTGCGTCGTCTTAAAACATACCTCAGATCGACTATGTCTGAAGATCGACTAAATGGCCTAGCCTCACAGAATATACATCGTGAGGTTGAAATTGACGTGGAAACGATTTTGGAAGACTTTTTTTCTGTGCCTCGAAGGGTTTCTTTGTTGCATGAAACTCACCAAAACTGAATTGTTATAATAAAGTCATTGAAATCGTTACTCTTGATTTTTAACCAATAGTTTTGATTAATAGAAAAAAAAAACCCCCCCCTTGAGCAATTCCTGCGCACGGGCCTGCCGAGGACCAAAATACATATGTATAGAAATGATCAGCGTCGCCAAAAGGCTGAATTTAGTCTTGTCCATCTGTCTGTCTATCTGCCTGCATACAATTTTCTTATCGAAGGAGTTGATCTATCTTGCATATGCTTGTTTTCGGAGACATTAGTTAGAAGGAGTTCGAGATCAGATCGGCCCATTTTTTGTGGTACCTCTGGCGCTAGGTTCTGTTGTGATAATCATAAAATCTGCTGTAACAGACGAAGCTTTTGAAATAGCTTAAATAAATTTGACCTTGCATTTAAATGTTCAAAATTCGGAAGTACTGGGCGTGGCAAAAGTGCGGCTTTAGAAATTTTTCTATTATTTAGGTTGGTACACATTTCATAAAGCAATTGAACAGAAGTCGCCATATGAGACTCCCTTTTGATCATGAAAATCTCTGTAATACTTCGTTTCAATGGATGTGGTCTTGGGACTTATTTTACCACAAAATATTTAAGCACACATAGATTCGGTGACCATCATATCTGTTTTAACAGAGATGTTCTGTTTTTTAGGCGCTTGTTCTGCGTATTTTTTTTTTTGTGGAAAATAGCGAAAATGTCCAAACTCGATCGTCATTATCCTTGGACCGATTGAAAGGCCCGTTCTGTGACAACCTCGTAAAAGATTTAAATAAACTAAGTTGAAGACTAAAAAAAAAAAATTTTGTTCTGTTTTTTCAATTTCAATTTATGGTCACCGTACATACATATAGACAAACTTTTACCTGGAACGGAGAACTGTATTGTCAGGGAAACATTGTCATTTTCAACAGTCACAACCAGTTTAAAAAAGTTCAAGGGCTACAAAACTTTTCCTCTATTACTTCTACTTCAATAAAAAAATAAACATTAATTGTTAAATATTTTGAATTATTTTTATATACATATATGTAGATGGAAAAAACGTAACAACTTTCATGATCGGTCAATAACAGGTCAATTGAAATGCCTATTATTATTTCCTGTATACTTCATAGGTTCTTGTTATTGTTCGACGAAGCTATCAAATCGCATTAAATACAGTCCAACATGGAATGGATCGCTTCCCACTTCACGATCTATTACTGAGTACGTAATAAAATGGAATTCATTCTAGAATCTCGTTAAATCGCTGAATGAATTCGTTTGAAAGAAAAAAGCTTGCCTGAGATATATTGTTACAGGCGTATCATGTCTCTGCCCCTACAATGGATTGAGTGCGGCTGCGATTTAAATAATTCTTGTCTGAGCTTTCATCACCTTCAGTCATTCAAAGTTATTGAAACGTTTTCGAACTATTTATTCACTATCGCCTCATATTTTATTATTTTCATCGAAATAATTTTTTCCACCCCATTACAATCTGTCGATACGTTCCGCCACATTCTCATGTCGGATTACAAGTGAAACTAATTTAATTCGTTTATAAATTGTTTTGACAGATTCATTTCCAGGATTAATCTCATACAAGCCTTAATAGCCTTATGAGCCTTTCGTTAAACGATTCCGAAATAGCCTCACACACAGGGCAAACTTTTGTAGGCAATTCAAAGAAAATTTGGCGCCGAATAAATAAAATGTTTAGATACATTATTGCCAATCGATACAGTGTTTGCGGTACCAATGCTGAGAGATTCCAGTTTTACACCGCGCAGCCCTCATTGCTGAAAATGTAATGTTTCTTATATAAAATAATCCACTCAAGGGCTTATTTATTAACATTGTTTCGCTACGAGGAGATGTGGTTACGCGAAATAACAACATCTTGTCTCTGAAACAACAATATGAGACATCGAACTATAATTTTATAATTAATTGTAGCGACATGGCCTAAGAAACTTGATGTCTAGAGACACACAAAACAAAATTCCCAATATTAACACAATCGATAAAAGCCACATAAAAAGATTACAAGCAATTGAAGGGGATATTTATGATTGAGTTGATGATGTCTCTTTTCTCTTCCATACACAGTGTGAGCCTGTGAGTGATGGAGTAAACTCTTCCCATGGGTATTTATAATCTCTCTCATATGAAATATTTTGTATGAAGGCTTTCCCCCGTTGCAACTTTTTCTCCGAAATAAAAAGGGTTCTTTGAGGGTTCCTTTGTGTTCTTTTTTCCCCTTTTCCTACGTCAGTGTTGTGTGGAAAAACTGCATTGTTGACCCGAGCACAAGTTCTTGCTTGTGCATATAAATATAATTGATAACTGAACATTCGCAACTGTAGATGATTTCTAAAAGCTTTATATATTAACATTGGGTAACTCCGTCCATATTTATTCGTATATCATATAAACACATCAGCGTTGCCAGCTTAATTTTCTTCAAAAGCGGTTTTTTAAAAGCTTTCCCAAAAATCAAGGATATCAAAAATCGCAAGACAAACTCAAATTCATATGTGCAAAGAAAAAAATGGCGACCTTCCAAAAAAGAACTTAACATGTTTATTCATAGCCACTTTTTTATTGTTTTATTGCTCGATTTTCTAGACTTTTATCACAATTTATTTTTTAATATTACTCAATTATGTTAAGATGTGTTCACACCAGGGCTGCAATATGATTTTTTGTTCAAAGTTTTTGAAGGCTACCATAAGATCTCGGCGAAACATTGAAATTTGACACCAAAAAGCAGGAAGTCCCGGGAGATGCGGGATGTCTGGCAACGCTAATGCACACACTCATCCAAATAAAAAGTCACCATACATAATGGTGGATATATGAATTATTTAAACCAATTTTATTCTATCGTATACTAAAATTTTTTCCATTGTTTACACTAGTTTACAGAATTTTTTTCCAGTACATCAAATGCACGTTTTTCATAGACTTTGGGCTTCTAAAGACGACAATCATATTTTTAAAAATCTTTATGTAAGTGTCCACAAGAAAAGTGCATTTAGATGTCCTGAAAAAATAAACAATAATTATTCATAAACTAGTGTAATTAATTTATATAATTATAAATATTTTTTTTATTTATTTCTCGATATGAATTTCAGCCAGAAGCCATTTTTGGGTACCATTTGAAATCCTGCAGGGCTCAATTCAAGTGGAATGCACGATTTTCTGGCAGCAACAATTTTAAACTCCTTGACAATGTAATAAAGCAGAGCCTTTGCTTCCAAAAGTGCAAACCGAGAACCTTTCGAAAGATGAAATCAATCCGTTTAATTAACGAGATTCTTAAAAAAGAAAACATCAAAGGCCCGCTTACCTATACAATTTCTTGGGCCCATACCGAATGGCATGTACGTGAATGGAACGATGTTATCTTTGTTCGCATCACTAAATCGCTCGGGTTCGAATTTATCCGGATTGGGAAAATATTTCGGATCAAGATGCATACCACAAACGGGTATCCAAAGGTTTTCACCCTTCTTCATTTCGATCGTTTCGCCATCATTTGTTGTGTAGACAAAATCCTTGCTAGCAACTCTATCGATTGCTATTGCACCCGGCCATTTTCTAAGCGCCTCCGAGACGACCATATCCAGATATTTCATCGAATGCAATGTCTCATAGTTCAACGGCTTGCCATCGAGACTGTCGACAGCGTTTCGAATTTCCTCGTAAAGTTTCTCCTGAACTTCAGGATTTTCCATCAGCTCATGAGTGGCAAAACACGAGAGCACCGATGCAGTCTCAAAGCCAGCAAAAAAGAAAAGGAAACACTGCGCAACAATCTCGACATCAGTCCATTCCCGATTATGGGTTTTCGGATTATCCATATTACCCATCCCTCGGGCTTCCATTAACATGTTAATCATATCGGGACGATAAATATTATGCTCCTTGCGGTATTTCATCGCATCGAGCACTAAATGCATGAAGTAATCCGAAATTTTCCTCTCAAAAATCTCAATTCTTAGCATCTGCCAAAAAATAAAAGAAGAATTCCACAAAAAAAATCCATAATTTATTCAAAATTTTTCGAACTGACCTTCATGATGCGTCCGAAGTTTGCGTACAGAAAGAATTTCAAATTTCTCCAAGCCGTAAATGTTGTCGTCTCCTTGCCCATTTTGTAGAATTCGTTATTCGGATTTTTGTATGAATTCACTTTGATTCCAAATGCCGTCGACGCAATGACATCGTTCGTGAACCGCGAGCTAAAGTCCTTCACATCGATCTCGATGCCCTTTCCATTTTTATCCAATTCATTAAGGTATGCAACCGAGTCGCGAGCAACTTCGTCTATCAGAACGAACATGCTACGCATTTTACTGCCCGTAAACGCCGGACTCAATGTGCTTCTCATGTCCTTCCATTTGCCATCTTTCAGTAGGAACAAGGAATTCGCGAATAAATTGTCATCCTCGCTACCGAATATCGATCGATGATTAACGAAGTGATCGAAATCTTTAACGGTTATTTGCTTGATCAATTCGGGATCACGAATGAAGAGCATCGGGACTCGTTGATCGAATACGCCGAAAGTTCTGTTGAAAAAATGGACAAAATAAGAGGTCATGATGCCAATTATCCGCTCTATATTCCAGTTCACAGGATCATATGAAACAAAAAAAAAAAAACGCTATCTAGGAATACCTTCAAGAGCTCAGCCATCAAACGCATAAATCTCTTAAAATTTATCCTCTTTGAATACTCAAAATCGAATGAACTTCTTTTCTGAAATTATCAAATGAAATGGCTGAATTTAAAGCCCTCTCCCGCCCACTCAACACCAGTTTTATTATCCCAACAATTGACCTCTAGTTTGAGGAACACACTGCATAAGCAGATAACGACCATTAACCCTTTTTAGCTCCCTTCAATTAAATATTTTTCTGAAAGCTTAAATCGAATTTTTACCGGAAGTGTGCACTTGTCTTTCTTTCAACTTTATTGAATCGATAAGTGTGAAAACCTAAGTCAACATTGATTTATTGATAATCAATAGCGATAGACATTGTGCAATATTATTGCGAAGTTTTTTTTTAATAATGCAAAGTAATGCATCGAACCTCACCCATAATAAATAATGGACATGTTTTGAATAATTTCCAAATCTAGGGGAAACAATTTTTCTCTCTTCGCAGGTATGACGAGAGCTTATTTTATTCTCTATTATTATATTATGGGCTTGACGACCTCTGTACCGTAGTTGGCTGAGATACCAATTTACGAAGTGAGAGGCCCTAGGTTCGACTCCCAGCTCAGGTCGTGGATGTTGTTTAGTTTTTATGTTTTTCTCTTTGGTTTACCATTTTTCGTGGTATCGCAAAGGGCCCATGAGGCCTAAGTGTGTGAACCTTCATGTTGGCAGCCACATTAACCCAACCTAATCTAACCTAACCTATATTGTGCGCTTTCATTTCAACAAAAGCTTCGAAAAAGCCTTTTCTAAGAAAATATTTATGTTTATTGCATTAGGTACATTATCTGTGAGTATTTATCGTTGAATATTTTTTTCCATTTCAGTCTCTATTTCTAACAGAAATTTCGTTTTAGTGATTTAAGGCAATCGTAATTATTCCATTGTAAGCTTAACTAACTTCGTAAGCCTGCGACAGGCGCGCATGTAGCAAATTATTTCGCGAGGCGCTACCTATATGAATTTCAAAACTATTCATTTTCACTAATTTCTCATGTCTTTTTTTTGATTCCTCGTATTTCGGAAGATGCTTGAACCACCTAAAGACCACCCCTGGCACACGTGCCTAGCCCCCGATAATCACAGCAACCGATCTGATGTCATTGAAAACATTTCCTCATAAGAGAATCTCCATCTTCTATGTAAATTCTATTTGAAGCCGCTCTTCTCAAGCAAATCATTCATGCAATGCACTCAATAAAAATTTAAAAGCTCCAAATGCGCATTAGATAGAATAATATTTAAAAAAAATAAAATAAAATTTGTCTCTCGTAAATCAAACAAAATGATATCACGCAAACTAAACAAAAATTAAGTCAAGTGTTTATTGTCAAGTTCGGGTTCGTCAATTGACAGACGTTTGGCAATGAAGCGTATTAAAAAGTTTTCTTTGAAAAAATTCACGTTCAAGGTTCATTTAAAGCAAAATATGAATTTTTTCAAATTAAATTAAAATATAAATCCGTTTGTTGAGATACTCACTTCCCGTCATGCATATTATAAAGATCAACAATCACATTGAACATATGCTTCTTTCGGAAGACAGCATCCTTCATGCTTCCAAATAAAGGAAACGGTTTATGGAAGGGAATGCCCTTCTTTTCGAAGAAATCATTATTTGCAGTAGCCCAACGATACATTAAATAGAGGGCTATGCCTAGAAGCACAATTGTCTCGAGGAACATTTTTAGATAATTTTATTTTTTTCTTAATTTTTGTTTTATTATTATTATTTTCTCCACTCGTAAACAAAAAAAATTTTGACCATTCCCAATCGAAAACAAACGAAAGAATCGCTCAAAACATGAAATGCAATTAGTTTATATCGGTTGAAGAATGAGAGAATGAATTCCCGCGACACTCGCATGATGAGAGATGAAAAAAAGAGCTTTTTTAATATTTATAAGCTTCGCGATAAGCCGAATTTCAAAACTTTGCGTAAAGTAAACACGAAAAAGAAGAAAGAAATCAATTTATTTATAAAAATCCCCTTACTTTAGAAACCATAATATGCGATACTAGGGTTTGTTATCCTAGGCACGCAACCAAAACATTTTTTGGAGAGGGTAAAACAAACAAAAAAAAGTTAATAGGTATCAAATTTAAAAAATTATTATGTATTATAAAATAAATTATATACTAAAAATTATTATTCCTGCGGGCGGTTGGATTGTTTCAACCGCTAAAACCCCCCGGCTGCCCGCGTGAATTATTCGAATGAAATCTTTAGCAATATTTCAGAACATAATATGACAGACCTGTCAGGAGGTGCATTTTATCCATATGCCCATGAGAGCTGTCAGCATTTTATGAGGGGAAAGGCAAGCAATCGATAAAGGCCAATAAAAATGGTCGGTAATTACAGGCTTACAGAATGAGTCCAGCAGGATTAGAAATTCGGATATCCAGTTTATCGAATATCCAGACAAGAGGATATCCGGATAATCTGATATTCCGATAAATCATGTTTGGATAATCGGATATCCGGCAAATATATCAGGATAATTTGATGTCCGGATAATCTGATATATGGATAATCTGTCAACCGGATAATAGAATATTCTTATAATCGGATATCCAGAAAATAAATCAGGACAATCGGATATCCGGTTTGTCTGATGTCCAATTAATCGGATTTCCAGATAGTCTGATATTCGGAAAATCTGATATCCGGATATTCTGATATTCGGATAATCTGATATCCGGATAATCTGATATTCGGAGAATCTGATATCCGGATAATATGACATTCGGATAATCTGATATCCAAATAATCTGATAACAGGATAATAGGATATGAGTATAGCCGGATAATCGAATATCCAGATGATCGGATATCCACATAATCTGATATCCCGATAGCCAGATATCCCAATGAACGGTGTTCGGATAATCGAGATTCGACTACCCCTTGTTGTGACTTATAAACTATAACACCCTTACCGGTTTCTAAATTTGAAATTGCTACATATAATTTGATTACAGCCATTATCGGTCATTGGTTCAATAAAAATTTTCTGCACTTCAAACCGATATAAATGTATTTAGATTCAAATTTAGATTTGACTGTTAAAAATAAAAATATATTAAGGCAAAATTATTGGGTGAAGTAGACTTAATTTACAAGCTCATTAAGTATTAATGAGCAGAAAAATCGTTTATCGTTGACTGGACAATTTGAGGTCCTTGGCATATACACATCTGAAACATCTTCATTATTTCGCAGGACTTATTAGAATTTATTTTTTCACACGGCGACTTCGAAGGCAATATTCTTTTGAAGATATTTGAAGCTACGCTGATATCGAGTGGTGTAAAAGATGCATTGTGTAAATTTTAAAAATCGTTGAAATTGCTTAGATCATGTTTTATTCAAGAAACCCTTTATAGAATTTTAAATAAGAGCTTCAAGTTTCGCTATATTCTTATATTAGTAGTAAAAAGAAATCCATTATTTTTGCATAAATTGAGGGCTTATATTTAAGATAGTTAGAATAACCCGATTTAGGTCAAATATGCGCCGTTTTGTTCGATAACTTGTTGCCATTTTAAAGAATATTTCATTATGCCTCTCTCATAGAAGCCCTCGTTCCTATTAGCAAAAAATTGTAGACAGTCGAATTTCAGAAGCCTCTCTTGAAGCGAATGTTTCACCAGCAAAATTGTTCGCCATGGACAGAAAAGATGGTAATCACTTGGTGCCAGTCCGGACTATAAGGTGGATGCAGAAGAACTCAACCAAATCCCGAGCTTCTGGCGAGTCACTATCGATGTGTGTGCCTGGAGTTGTCCTGATGGAACACAATTCCTCTCCTATTGGCCAAATCTGGCCGCTTATGCGATTGCTTCCTTCAACGGTCAATTGTTGACAGTAGAGTTCCGAGTTAAGAGTTTTGCCGTATGGGAGCAGCTCATAGTAGATAATTCCCTGCCAATCCCACCAAACACACAGCAAAACTTCCTGGCCGTCAATCCTGGCTTGGCCACCGTTTCCGCCGGTTCACCGTGTTTCGACCACGACTTTTCGCTTGACGTTGTCATAAGTGACCCACTTTTCATACCAGTCACCAACCGCTTCAGAAATGGGTCGATTTTGTTGCGGTTCAGCAGCGATTCGCAGATGGAAAATTCGGTCTATGAGGTTTTTTTGCGTTAACTCGTGTGGCACCCATACATCGAGCTTCTTTGTGTATCCAGCCTTATTCAAATGGTTCCAAACGGTTTTTTTGCAATCTTTAGCTCTTTTGCAATCGAAACAGTGCTAACATGACAGTCGGACTCGACAATTTCCATGATTTTATCGACATTTTCGACAATTGGCCTTCCAGTGCGTGGTGCATCCTTGACATCGAAGTTACCGGAACGGAATCGACGAAACCAAAATTGCGCATGATTGGCTGTTACAGTATCAGGTCCATAAACGCTATTCACACTTTCAGCCACCTGGCTTGCGTTTTCTCCCTTATCGAAGAAAAACTGTAAAATGTGGCGAATTTTCTCTTTGCTGAGGTCCATCTTTGACAAGCTCTCAAACAAAACTGAATCAATCAATCAAAAAAGTGTCAAAAAAGCTTTTTTAGTAGGAACTGTCATCTTTCTAATGCCCCCTAGCGGAACACGATCGGACTTATACAACGCGAGATGCAGATAAATAACGCCATCTATTGGAAAAATAATGGATTTCTTTTTACTACACCTAATATAAAAGATCATTTTTTTATAAAAGAAAAATTAATTTTTCGAAAAATAAATTTGAAAATGATTTATTTTTTTATCTCCAACGTAGACCCAGAAAATAACTTCTTTTTTATTTCATTCGTTTGGAAAGCAATATCAAAACTAGATAACTAAAATACTTTTGTTGATCTCAGAGAGTCTTAAAAGCTCTTAAGGCTTTCGCTCTCACGTTCTCTTATGAAGAGAGCTGCGGTACATTCAAAAGCACTCGTTTATCTGTTCGTTTATCAATAATTGCAAGAAGTGAATTAATTAATATAAAAATTGTAAACAAATATCGAGAGCAAAATTTTCGCTCGATTCAAACACACTAACATTCAATGTTCGGAGTCGAAAAATAGTTTTTTATTATAATTAAATTCGATGGCATTGGATTATTTAAGCATCATTGCTTATGACAATCAACGAAACAAGATTATGTCCGAATAAGTCAACAAGTTTATCCGTCAATTAATTGAAAAAATTAAATAAAAATAACATTTTTTTTTTAAAACTTTCTGTAATTGATTTGTCCTCAACGTCTTCAAACACTTTTCTCTAAAAAAGGACATTTTGTGATTAAAAATAAACACTGAAAATCTATAAAATTAAAGTTCTTTCATCAAGTATATTCTAAAGCGCAAATTTCTAATAATAAAAATTTTTCTTATAACAAATTATTATAAAAAAAAAGATCAAAAGTGCTTAAAGTGGTCAGATAATATTAGTTTCTGGTTTATGTTTATTTTTACTGGTGCTTAAAGTGCTTATCACAAGAACCATTAATCAATTATTGCTAATGTTGAAAAGCTATCAAAAAAGTTGAAACAACAATTAAATAAAAGTAAATTGCTTTGATAACTCGACAGTCACGTCGCATTGCACTTGGAATAAACCTCTTGAAATAAATATTAATTAATTTGATCGTGGCGTCAATTTCAACCAAAATCCATCCCTGGCCGTCATCTGGAAAGAGCCACTATCTAGTTCCAAAGGCAATTTCGTTTTTTTGCTCGCTTCAATGCGGAAATCTCGTACAATATAGTAAATCAAAGCTTTCGCTTCAACCAAAGCAAATCGGGAACCTGAAATGTGAAAAAAAGGGGAAATGAATTCAATTTTCCATCAATAGTCTCCTCGTCACATTATATCGATGATGTACCAATGCAATTGCGTGGACCCATGCCGAAGGGCATATAGGTAAATGATTGAATGCTATCTTTATTCTCATCATTGAATCTTTCGGGATCGAATTTTTCTGGATCTGGAAAATACTTTGGATCATGTTGAAGGCCAACAATTGGCAACCAAATAATATCGCCTTTCTTGAGATGCAATCGTTCGCCATCATCGAAAACATATTCGAAATCTTTGGTACACAAACGATCAGTTGCGACCGCAGGTGGCCATTTTCGAAGGGTCTCCGATGTCACCATATCCATGTACTTCATATTTTGTAAGGTCTCATAGGGTAATGACTTTCCGGCAAGCTCCTGTTCAACATCCATGATCTCCTCATAGAGTTTCTGCTGAACGTCTTGATTCTCCATCAATTCGTGTGCGATGAAGCACATTAGAACCGATGTGGTCTCGAATCCAGCGAAAAAGAAAAGGAAACATTGGGCAACAATTTCCACATCCGTCCATTCACGATTCGATGGCTTTATATTTTGCGATGGAATCATTCCACGGGCTTCCATTAGAATATTTATCATATCCGGACGTATGATATGCTGCTCCTTGCGTTGTTTCATTGCTTGTAGCACTAAAGCCATAAAATAGTCATGCGACTCTTGGCCGAATAATTGCAATTTGAATAGCTGAAAGGTGAACGATGGAGTAGAATTCTCGCTATCGGAAAATATAATTTGGAACTCTTTTTTTTTTTTTTTTTTTTTTTTTTTTGCTTACCCTGACTATTAACTTTAAATTATTGTACAGCAAAAATCGAAGCGCTTGAATTCCCTTAATTGTTGTAACCTTCTTTCCCATTACATAAAATTGATTCGTTATGTCTTTGTATGAGTTCACTTGCAAGCCGAACGCTGTCGACGCAATTACATCATTCGTAAAGCGTGTGCAAAATTCCTTCAATTCCAGTTCGATTCCATCTCTCGTCTGATCGTTTTTTTGCTGTTGTTGCTTCAGGTATATGGACATATTTTCCGCAACTTGATTTATCAACTCAAACATTTGGCGCATTTTACTGCCCGTAAACGCCGGACTCAGTGTGCTTCTCATGTCCTTCCATTTGGTATCCTGCAGCAGGAATAGTGAGCTTCCAAATAAATCCTGACTCTGTTGATCCTTCTCGACCAGCGAACGGTGATTGACAAAGTGCTCGAAATTCTTTACTGTTATGTGCTTGATCAATTCTGGATCACGTATCAGTAGCAAAGGATTTCTCTGCTCGAATATGCCATACGCTCTTTAATAAGGATTTAATATTTCTTTTACGACTTTATTTATTTATTTATTTTTTTAATTTCAGCACTCACTTTTTATTCTCGCTTTTTTTATACATCTCTATTACAAGATCAAAAAAAGATTTCCTTCGTAGAAATATACCCGCCATGCTACCAAAAAAGAATACGGGCTTGTCATACGGAAGACCTCGATTTTTGAAGAACTCATTGTTTTGAGTGGCCCAACGGTAGACCAAATAAACGAGAACAAGTGCTATCACCGTGAATTCCACCCACATATTTCGCTTTGGATTTTAACTATTGCGTTCTATTAAAAGTTTATTAAAATTTATTTGTTCTATCGGCGACTTCAACAGTCGCCACAACACAATTGAATGATTGAATTTTTCGGCGGCGATCGTTTCATATACCCAATGGGTAAACAAGCTTATTAATCTGGCCTTTGACGTCATGAGAGCGAGCTTTTAGAAGTTTCGATACTAATTTATGCCGCTAAAGTGAGGAAATTCTATAAAGTATAACGATTCATTAATGATATCAAAGCGGTAGTCTTTTTCAAGCAAGCAGAAAATATCCGTTTTTGAATTGGTTTTCCGTATAAATCTCAGTATTCAGATTGATGAGGAGCTTCAAAGGCCTCTCCAACAAAAAATTCTAAGCTAGTATTTTAGAAATAGGTGTCAAAACCTTGACACTATTAGACTTTAATGGGGGACCCTGCTTTGATACACATTTATTAAATATCTATCTCCCTCTATCCGCCAACTCTTCCACTTTCTCTCACCCTCTCTCGCCCAGCCACTCCTACTTTTTAAATCTCCTCTTCTATTTCCGTCTCATCCACTCTCTCACCGTCTCAACCTCTCTCTATCCGTTTCATCTTCTCTCCATCCGTCTCATCCTCTCTCTATCCGTCTCATCCTCTCTCTATCCGTTTCATCTTCTCTCTATCCGTCTTATCCTCTCTCTATCCGTCTCATCCTCTCTCTATCCGTCTCATCCTCTCTCTATCCGTCTCACCCTGTCTCACCAGCTCACCATCTCTCACCCTTTCACCATCTCTCTCTCCGTTTCTTTTTAAAAATTTCACATGCTTCTTCCATTTTGTATAAAGCAGTTCATTAATTTTTAAACCAAGACGTATACGTAATGTTACTGCCTTATAATTTTTTTTAAATAGCATTGCTCATACTTCCAAGGGCCATCCTTATTTCACAGGGGTTTGAAAAATAGTTGGTGGATTCTCAGAACTACCCGATATGCACACAAAACTTCATAAAAATCGGTCCAGCCATTCCGGAGGAGTTTGGTAACAAAAAACTGCGATGTACCTTTATTTTCTTTTCCCGCAGGTGAGGGTATATAAATGGTCTCTCAATACACATACAATAAGAACGTATAGTCGAAACATAGTCTAGGTTAGGTTAGGTTAGGTTAGGTTATAGAGTGGGCTGCCCCTTTAAGGGGACACACTTAGGCCGCATATGGGCCCGTTGTGGTACCACATGGGAAGACATGCCTCCCTAATTACCCATTTGGTGAAGCCACTTGGACTCATTAATGAAGCGAGCTATGTCTTTTATTCGAACAGATGACAGATCAGTGAGAGAGGAGAAGAAGAAAAAACCGAGCAGCCTGGATCTTCTCCTGGCCAAGCCCGGGCAGTGGCACATGAGGTGACTCACCGTTTCTTCTTCCTCCTCCGATCTGCAACTTCTACAGAAGTCATTGTAAGGAGCGCCAAGGCGTTCTGCGTGTCTGCCTATTAGGCAATGTCCTTTGATTATGAAGACCATACGCCTTATGTCGGCGCGGCCCAGCGCCAGGAGTTGACTGGTCCTTTTGTAGTCCAGGTCTACCCACATCAACCTTGAAGTTAGGCAAGAATCTTCCTCTGCCCATGCCTTGCGCGCTTGCCCGTAGAAATCAGATTTAATCTTTAATTTAACTAAGGCAAAAGGAACACCCAGTTCGGGCTCCATTAAAATGTTTTCAAGTTCTGTACCGGCCCCCGCAAGGTCGTCCGCTGTACCTTTACCTTTGATGTCCCTGTGTCCAGGTACCCACATCAGGGTCACCGAAGAGTGCTTAGTCATCTCCTGAAGAGACGAACGACACTCGCGGATTGTCTTAGATGTGGTTACCCCACTCGAGAGGGACTTTATGGCCGCCTGGCTGTCCGTGTAAATCAACAGATTTTCTGGGAAAATCTTGTTACCCAGAAACCAATTGGTCGCCCTATTGATTGCCGCTACCTCTGCTTGGAAGACACTGCAGTGGTCGAGCAGTCGAAAGCTGAGTTTAAGGTTGAGCTCCTCCGAGAAAACTCCACCTCCAACTCTGCAATTAAGCTTAGAGCCATCCGTGAATACTTCCACGGAGTTGGGAGTACGATCAGTTCGGTTATCCCAGTATTCTCTATTAGGGATGACGGTCTAAAAGTCTCGCGATAAAAAGGTCTGAGGGATGGTGTAGTCCACTGAAAGTGGTTGGTCCCCTTTCAGGATGGCCGCATGGCCAATGGGTCTGGAGGGCCAACAACCGATGACTTTAAGTCTGGTTGCGGATATTTTGGCCCATCTTTTGATGAGAAGCTCTGTCGGTATCCAGTTTAGAATTGCCAACAGAGCCTTGGTGGGAGTGGTGCGCAGAGCTCCCGTGATTATTAGAGCTGCGCCCCGTCTGACTCGGCTTATTTGTGTCTGGGATTTCTACCTGCAAATTGCTGGCCACCATACCACCACGCCGTATAGAAGGATTGGCTCCACAACAGCCACATACAGCCACATCAGGACTCTATGATTGAGCCCCCAGCTTTTGCCAACGGCTTGTTTGCAGCTGTAGAGAGCAATTTGTGCCTTTCGGCATCTCTCGAGCACGTTTTCGTTCCAGGAGAGTTTGGGGTCCAAGATCATCCCTAGGTATTTCACCTTTGTCGAGAGGTTGATTGGTACCCCGTCCAATACCGGAGGAATGAAATTCCTGAGCTTGTACCTTCTGGTGAACAGCATCAGTTCCGTCTTCTGCAGGTTGACATTAAGTCCATTTTCCTTACTACATGCTGCTAGTATTCTGAAAGCATGTGTCATTCTACCCGAAAGGGTATTCGGGTCAATCCCCGATAGTGCAATGGCTAGGTCATCGGCGTAGCCAACCACCTTGAAACCTGATCCTGCCAGTCTTCCAAGGAGGTCTTCTACCACAAGGTTCCATAGAAGAGGGGACAGAACGCCCCTCGAACGAACATAGTCTAAGAGAGCCACACTTATTCAGATGAGCGGCAGTGTATCTTCTGCAAAAAATTTTCAATACTTCACTTCATCCCTAGTCTAGTTTACCTTGTCAGGAAATGTTTCCCTTGAGTGGAACATTCGAATTATAAATGGTACCATTTTATTTCAATAATTTACGAAAATGAACCAGAAAACATTGGAATATCTCATCCTTATTAGAATGTTATAAGATTATTGATCCGGTTTTAGGCAAATAGCGTAAGGTTCGTAGGGAAGACGTTCTTTCGCTCCGAGGGACTCTTTTAACCACTCTGCACTCACGTGATGACAGTTGGGATTGTATTTTTTTCTAAAAATAAAAAAAGAAGTAGATGTTTTCATACTACGATACTACTCCGAATTTTTTTTATCGCATGAGAGTAATTTATGTACTGTGTTTGAACTCACCTTGCTTGTCGCAGACTCATTTTTTCGGTTGGTATGAAATGAAAAGCAATATCACATATTTTTGCATTAGAAATGATTTTTCCGCCAAATTTCTCAAATGACTTGAGCAGAGCTGATTCATGTTCACTTGCATCAGCCGCTAAATACGCTGTAAGATCTTTGAATATCAATTTATCGTTCGTGTTGGCTTTTTCGATGGGTTTGAAATTCAATTTCATTTGCTTTAGCGGTGATGCCTTGCCTTCCTGTTTCGACTCTTTAGCCTTCTCAGCTTTTTTCGGCGTAGTTTTGTTGGCTTTTTCTGCACTACTCAATTTCGATTTTTCATGTTTTGCCTTCTTTGACGCGCTCTCGTTGATCGAATCATTCAATTCCTCATCCGAATCAATTTTTCTTTTATTTTTCTTGCCATTGCCGTTCTTCACAGAATTAGAATCGTTTGTTTCCTTCTTGGGTGTTGTGGCCAAATTAAGTTTGCTATCAATTTTAAGATCGTCTTCATCATCGACATCACAGTCAGCCATAAGAAGATCAACGTTCACATCTTTTTTCGAAGCATCGAAAAGTTTCTCCAAATAAGGAAGATCATTGGCTTGTTTTGCAGATTTGTCGTTACGCAGTTTTGTTATACGTGGAAATCTGATTGAGATGCCACTCGCAGTGTGTGCTTCGGATTTTGTGAATTCTGCTCCGGTTATTTCCCAAACAGGCATTTGGAGTGGGTCCTTGGAAATATAATCTGGTACTAATGGCTTCTTACAGAGCAGCCAATTGGGCGTCTTATTCGGATCGGAACGTTGCATTTGTTGCATCAATTGCTCATGGATTTCCTCGTTGGTCGCATCATCTAAGCCTGAGTGTACCTTTGTCACGGTTTTCCATAGACGATCACGCGGATCATAACAGCCCATAAGGAATATGCTCAATATACCGCCTTTTTTACCCGAACCAAACCAGGCGCCCAATACCACTAAATCAGCAGTATCAGCCATTTTTCCACCAAAGAGATAGTCCTTTTTCACCTTTAGCCATCCGCGTTTGCCGGGTTGATATGTGCCGGTTGGATTCTTTAAGACAACGCCTTCAAGATTAGCTTTTAGTACCTTAAAGGAAAAGCCTAACTTTAGAGGATATAACTTTCATTTAATTGGTATGAATTCTTACTTTAGCAGTCATCAATGAAAGCTCATTTTTCGTTTTAAGAAAATGCGATTCGGACAGCTGTACGTATGATTTAATTGGATTTATATTATCCTCTAATATTTGACGCCTTTTTCGGAACTCACTGTGAATGGATGTTATTATTATTATTATTATTATTATTATTACATTTTAACAGTTAGAGAAGGCATTATTTTAGAGCTTACACGTTTGTCAGATTTTCCCCATTAAAGAGAATACAATCGAAGACGAATAAGCAAACTTCTGCAGATGCATTCTCTTTCTTTTTATGAGCACCCAGCGTTCCAAAGGGCAATAGTTCCCCACTGATTTTATCAACCATTATGATTTCAGAGTCCAGAATCATATCGCCTCCACCAGGAAAAGCCTAAGAGCGGGTGCATTCAATTAATCAAACTTTCTATCCTTTTATTTTAAGTCTTGCTTACCTTGGGTATGAATTCTTTAAAGCGCTTGATTTTATGTTCCATAACCGGTTTCAAACTGCGGCTAAAGAATCTGATTTAAAAATGATATTGATTAGATTATTAGGATAAATATTCCTGATGATCAATTACCGAAATTCGTTTCCTTCTTTGTGAATCTGAACTCTCTCGCCATCGTATTTAATTTCACTAAACAAGCCACCAGGACTCTTTTTAAAGGCGTCTTCTACAGACTTGCAGGCATTAGCTAGCATTGGGGAAATAGGTGTCATAACCTTGACACTGCTAGACTTCGAAGCGGGACCCTATTTCGATACAAATTCATTAAAGACAACTCAGAAGTGAATCCAATTTTCACGAACCGTTTTTAGTCCTTGTGCAGTAGACTTTGCCTTATTATCGATTTTCCCGAATTTCGCAACAACTTCTTTGAGGTCTCTCGACGCTTGGTACGATTCGTAGGCTCCATCTCCGAAGGCATCCAGTATATGCCTCGCTCGTGCATTAATGCGAAGATCTTGTTTAATCAGACGAATTATCTGAAGGAGAATCAGGTCTATTTAATGGCTTTAAAGACTAAATTGCTTCAAACAAAAACCATAAAGAAAAACGCTACTTTTTCTCAATCCTGGAATAAAATATTACATATTACCGTTCTTAGATCAGACGCTGTTATTTTCTTGCACAAGCTTCGCAGTAGCTCCGTTTGCTCGTCTTCTTTGCTCAGTTGTTCCAGTTTTTTAAGGAACTCTTCAACCTCCTGCAGATACATTGTACTTTCACTCTGGGGTTTCAACTTTTTCGATTCTTCGAAGTACTTGCTTAGTACCATAGAGATATCGCCCTCTAATTGAAACGAAATATTAAAATTATGTCTAAAACTAGTATGGAAATGGAGTAGGTTCTATGGAAATGGAGTACGTTCTATGGAAATGGAGTACAAGCTCTTGATTACCTTGTTCCAGTTCTTCGTGCATCTTCTGAGGATCGACCATGAAAATTCTACCGAATAGTTTTATCATCTGTTTATTTTGTAGGTTATAGACACGCTGCGATGCCTGAGGAATTAGCATTTCCACCCATAATAGAAGATGACCCTTGAAGCCGTTTTTGAAAAAATTTCCAAGCAATTCGGCCTTTGCTTTGTAGCTACTTTCGGCAGCAATTTCATCACAGATGCGCGTAAATGTTTTCAAACGATTGTCGACGTGTTTCGACATGTTCGTTCTTGTTGAAAAATTCGTTCTACTCACGATGCTCAGTGATTTCAGATCTTTTATATACCGCAGAACCTTAGTCATTTACTTCGAAACTGTAAACAAATCTTTCAAGGCTGCCAGCTCCGATCAACGCAAATACAGGACACTCGTCCCGAAAAGATGTACTATCTACAATGAAATAATTTCTATTGGTGGGATGGTTTGCGTTAACCTTGGAAGAAGTATGCGTTGTTAGGGAGTACGATGTATGGAAAAGCGTACATTTTCGAGCCACGAAATGGGAATATTAAGCGATTGGAAATTATTCTTTGCTTCTTGTCGACTCATCTCAAACGAACATATGTGATTGGTATGTGATTGTTTTCGCTTTCCCGGGGAAATTATTTCGACTCCCAAATTGATGTGATTATTTTCCCTATATCCAACCGTAATGTCGAGGTAATTTAAATTATCCATCTAGCTTGGTAAAGGGAAATAAAATCACATTAATTTGGGAGTGGAATTCATTTCCGCGGGAAATTGAAAACAATCACATACCCGATATACATACATACGTTTTTACTTTGGCAATGAATCATGGGCGTATCCAGAATCTCATTCAGGGAGGGGAAGATACAAATAGTTTGTTCTATATGTATGTTAGCACTTTGGGGTCTGTTCATTGGTGTCTTCACATGTAAGCATAGGTTTCCTTTTATCTTATGAAAAATGATCTTGCCGGCTTTGTCCCATTTCTTGATACACCTTAAAAACTCTTTTGCGGTGTATACTGAGCAGAAAATATTTAGAGGGGGCAGCTACCCCTCCCTTCCATACTGTAAATACGCCCATGCAATGATTACTTTTTTTTGTTGGGATTCATTAGCGAAAGGTAGTACAGTGTTTATATAGGGTCATATAATACGGATTGGCATTTACAAATCTGAAAATATATTAGCCTTATGTGCTATAATAATTTCCCAATTGGAGGCAAAACAAATGCTCTCAATACATTCAACAATAAATTCTCAAAATTGGAACGGCTGGCATCATTATTCTCTTTTGAAATGGTTTAAGTGCTGTTTTTCAAATAATTTACCGGGTATTTTTCCCTTTCAGAGAACTGCAAGCAAGTGTTTGACTCTCGTGTGAACAAGTCGAATTTCTTTCAGACATCGCACATGCATTGCCGTTATGAATTCTATGGGCTGCCCGAGGAACGGGTTCAGGTGAGAAAATCAATTTAATTAATTTTTAAATAAATGCATGAAGGGAAAATAGCTAGCTGCCAAAATAGTTATAAGACGCCAGAACTTAGCTATAGTTTACATTATAACTAAGCCATCGACTAGTGGGCAGTGCTGCCAGAGGCTAAAAAAATATTACTAGCTATAAATCTCCAAGATATCGAATAATTCATTATAGCCAATTAAAATAGCAATTTTATTAAAAACGATTATACTTTATAATGCTTAAATTTGGTGAAATCCAATACATTTCAGATACGTTTTCACGACTTCTATATTCCGGCAGACAGTCGAAACTCGAGCGAATGCAATTTATCGGATTCTCTGCAGCTACTTAGCCTTGTTCGTGGAAAAACCGAAGTAGTCGAGTTGTTTTGTGGCGCATTTATACCTAAGCCGATTATGTCTGTTGGGCCAACGATGTTTTTGCAATTTTCCGGAAAATTTCCCACCGCCGACAATGGACATCCATATTATGGATTTAAAGCGGAATATCGGTTTATAACAAGTTAGTTTTTTTTTTTTTTGGTTTCAAATTTTTACTCAAAAGTGTGCCCACTTTCGAATATTTACAGACTTTGGCATAACGACTGGCAGACAATTGAACAATAATTGCACATTCGCCTACAATAGCTCTGAGCGTAAATCGGGCTCATTTTACTCTCCGAATTTTCCAGGAATATATCCGAAAAACATCGTTTGCAATTATTATTTCTACGGGGAACCGAATGAGAAGATTGTTTTACATTTCACCTACTTTGATGTGGAAGGGGTCGGCAAGTAAGAAACCTCATAAAACTTTTGCAATAATCAATGAGCTTTTTAAAACATTTTGTTAAAGCTGTGAAGACCTAACTGCCAGTGATTATGTGGAATTTTCAAACTTTATGACTGTGGACCGAAAGTTTCGCAGATATTGCGGAAAAAGTGAAAAATTTCAAATGCGTTCAGGAACACGTTTCTTTCGAGTGACATTTTACACCAACGATCGATTTGATAAAACAGGATTTCGCGCTTCATACGATTTTGAAATGGAGAATAATTCAGTGGAAAACACATCTATGCAGAGTAGCTATAAGGCCAACAGAGCTCGAAGGAACATCATAATTTTATATAATTTTATAATATTGATTTTTGCCATGTGTATTTAAGTTGAGGAAATGGATTTTGAATAAATTTTAATAAAACAGTTTGCGGTTGTTAATTGTAAGGATAAGCTACAATAACAATGCTTAAATTGGCATATATTTGCTTTAGGGGCGTTTAAACTGGTTACTGATGCGCGGTGTATTAGTATAGAATGACCTCCTGATTATAAATCTGCATTCTGTTTTTGGGGATCGCGTCTAGTTTAGAAGATATAGCGACTTAATGTTTGTATTAAATCATAATGTAAGCAAATGAAAACTGAAAAATCCACCGATTGGTAGATTTAATCTCTAAATGTTCGAGATGTGAAACAATATAGGTTTTAATAGGAAAATACTGCTAAATAGAGGAAAATATTGCACGTAATATTTTATATTTTCCGCTTCTAACTACTTTCTAGAAAATTATGATATAATGTACGGAAATTCAGGATAACAAATTAAATTGGTAATAAAATTAATTAAAAAAAAAAAAAAAAAAGTGGTGCAACCGGGTTAGCGAATCGTAGAAGCGTAAATTATTATTTTGATATCCGATTTTGTTTGAGGCGGGGGACCGCATGGCACTGGTCACGGGTTTGACGGCCCCGCCTTTTCTGAGTCGTGGTGCTAGCCGACTGCCCAGGCAAATCACGCAGACTGGTGGTTAAATGTATGAAGCGAAGACCGTCCGCATTTTTGGTAGGGAGCGAATTTCGAAGCCCATGCCCAGTGCCGTTAAGCAATTCTGTTTTAAGTGAGGTGGAAAAATTATTTTTCAAAATATTGCAGTTGGGGCAATAATTATTTTTATCAATTTTATTCATGGGCAAAAACAAATCAATGCACGTGGGAGCATCCTTTGCGCTATGATTCTAGATGCCTCCCCGAAGTAATCCAGAAAAGTTTCCAGGGTGGAATCAAAATAAAGAAGGGTGGTTATAAATAACATTAACCTCAATTGACGCTTCATTGAAGATTTTGATAAAAAAAAAATAGATTTTACTTGTTTTGCAATATACAAGTCTCAATAAGTTTGGGTAGGAAAATTTAAATTTTCGGTTATAACGGAATTTTTGACACCATTTTTAGTGATGCCATTATTTTTTTTTTCAAAAATTTCACAAATTCAGCACAAAATCCACAATTCTTGCAATTCTATTCTTGCATTGTTGGAAAATAAAACAATTTTAAAAATTGAATTATTCAAGTTGGAATTTATTCGTTTTATTTATACATATCTATAAAAAAAAAATGGCTTCATAAAATCTTAAATTCTAAGTTTCTTAAGTAGGTGATAGCAATTTTTAAATTGCGACTCCTCCTAAACTAGGCCACGCCCCAAAAATCATAATCCTGAATTAGAATTTGCTGTAAAGTAAACTTGCTCCCATAATTTTACAGACTCAGGATTTTCTTAAGACATCGTTTCTATAAATCTTATAATTCATGGGGGGACAGAGTTGCCCGATATGCGTTAAAGGGTTAAAGAATATTTATAATTTTCGAGATCCCTGCATCTAAGCAACCTTCTCTAAATAAAAATCTGACTCCAATCGAAAATTGTGAGAACCTTCTTACATATATTTTCATTTCGTGAAATAAAAAAATTTCGAAGAATTATTTAATTTGTTTTTACAAAATTGTATATTTTATAATTTATATAACTGTATAAATCTCCGTTGAGTACCATCTCGTTATTAAAAGTTTTTAAGCTTTTGTAAAAAGCCATCCATCGAAAATTGCGTTGTCCGAGCGAAACTACCTTTGCTACTGGCTGGGAATGAAATGATTTTTTTCAACATACGGCAGCACCTTGACGAATAACTGACAGCTTTCGCTCTCATTTCGGGATAGCAAAGAAGAATGGAGAGCATTTGAAAATGCTTTCAAAATTCGTTGTTGATTTTAGTTGCTTTGGACCCAGCAAGTGGTATGTTCGTGAGAAATTTCGCATAAGAGGCGTTCTAATCTATTTATTTTAAACATTTTTGCGAACAAAACAAACAAAGTGGAACAATGCTGTCACGTCCAAAGTAAGTTTTTCTTCCGCAAGTACTCTCATCACACGAAGCTTATGCAATTATGAATTTTGATTAAGAGAGCTATGAAGTTGTGGTTTTTTTCGGATTTTTACTTCGCACCTTGATGGTCACGGCTGAAATTGCATAATGCCTAAATAAAATTCGGCATGGAAAAAAGCAAACAAAAGTGCCTTCAAAAAACCCTTGTAAAGACAGACTTCAAGAAAAAACACGTTTAATCATTCTGATGTAAGAATGAAGACATTTTTTGTAGAAAAGAAGAAATAAATTTAAAAAAAGGGGTAAGAATGCTTTTGGGATGGAATAGCGCCTAAATTTTCTTGAAGGAGCTGAAATGAATGAGAACATTACATGCGAACTATGAAGCAAATTAACACCGAAAAATCAATTCAGTACAACTACCATTTAAAAGAACAATAGGCTACGAGTGTTTAAAATTGTGCCGAAAAATTTCAAATATCTCAAATTCATAATTGCGACCCAGTCTACATACGAGTGGACTATTTATATCGTTGATGCTTTCTTACGATTCTCAGTGTCAAGTTCAAATCTTCTGCTCACGCGCGCTCTCAAAGGTGTTTCTAATGAAAGCAAATCTCCAATCACTGCGTATACATTCGAATTGCAACCCATAAATTATCCTTTACGGATAGATAGAGAAAATGAGGAATCGTTGAATGGGGCTCATTAGGCTTTGAAGCACTAACAATGCGATTATACAGACTAAGAGATTCAATAGAAAAATTCTATAAGATGAAATTGTAAGGCTACTTCTGAAAGACGGCGGTCTGAGGTGGCATTTTTTTGTTTATCAATTCTTTAGGAATACATATAGAAGACAAACTCAAAGTCAAAGATATCGCAATGAAAATTGACATTGAGAATGATTTTTCAATGCCTTTAAAGCTTGCATTTGTTCGAATTAATTTATTAATTATTAAATGTCCAACTAATGTTAGATTTGGAGGATAGAGAGAGAGAAAGAGGCCATTTGTTTATTAGGAAATTGCTGGACATATTCTTACTTTTTCGCATTCCACACCCTTGACCTATTTAGAGTATATTTCTTGAGCTGAAGTTTGCTCTTAAGGGTTGCGATTACTTCATGGCGTCTTGGCAACATTTTGAGGGTGGTAATTGCATCCAATAACCTTGACATAATTTTCTATTTGACCTGACGTCATTTTTTCGTTTCCGTCTACAAACTGGTATACAATTATTACCATAAAGTGACTTTGACCTAAACAATCAATGAGATACATACGTCGTTTCTAATTGCAAATGTGGGATGGGATCATGCATATACAATATATATAGAATGCCACAGAAACCTAATGAATACATTGTACATATATACAGTAGATTCCCCCACAACTCTTACCCATTTCTCCTACGTTCAAGGTTTTAAAACTTTCCAGCTTATTAAAATGTGTGTGTCTCAATGCTTGAATTCCCTGGAAGTGAGTCTTTATTGCTCTCAAAAAGGGAGCACACTAAGTGGATAATAACACTACAGTGAGGGCTCGATTAATTGAATCAGTATTATATTGAATTCGTCGGCAGTTTTTTTTTTTTTTTTTACTTAACGTGACGTAATTGACAGTATTAAGAATTGTTTTATTCAAAATAATGAATCATAAACTTGAGGGTTTACTTTACTACTTCGTCGCAGCGTTCGTTAAATCAAATGGTTATGTAATACCGGATGAAGCTTTAATTCACAACAAATATTAATTACATTTTATTTTTTTATGTGATAAAATTGGCGTTATTGTTGACTGTCGACGTGTTTCAAATCGATTAGCATTTCTATATTTTCCCTTCTAATCGTATCAATACATACATATTTGATAAAAAGGAAAAAAATAATGTCAAAATTTATTCCCTTTGATATTGATTTGGTTATTCAATTTGTCACACTCATCATTCTATCATTCTATATCAATAGAGTGACTATAGCGCGAGGCTTCATTTGTTAGGTTTTGTAGATTTTAGAACCTAAAAAAGGGTAAAAAATTTTAAGGTTCACTTCACAGAGCTCATAAAAGCTCACGTGATGGAAAAGACGAATTCTCCTACACCACAAAAATGTTAATAGTTTTTGTCTTTGCCTGAGACATTTACACTCAGTACCAAGTGTGTGTTTATTTTTTATATAGGTATGTAGGTACGTACGTAGAATATCTAGACTTTGTCATTGAAGGCACATTGTGCTGAGTATTGAGCACTCATCTCACTCTTTGGCTGTCACGGGCATGAAAGATAACTTTTTCCGCTACACGTTTCGTTTTGTTTGTGAGTTTTTGCCAACTTAGATTAATGCTAGCTTCTTTGAAATTGTTTGTGTGTTTCATATTCTTGTTATTCATAAAAGTAATTACCGAATTTATACCCAGCGATTAATGTTTTCGTTCTGATAAAAGTTGGTTTAAAATATTAAATGAGTTCAAGATCTTAAGTTATAGAAATTATTGATAACTTATTTTATTTCCGTTGCGTAGTCAAAATATTGAAGAGCACTTCAAAAATTACTAAAACAATTCGCTCGTATTAAAGGATTAATTAAAAATTTGTATAAATGAAAGGTATCAAGTGTGACCTTCATGATAAGCGGCACTTAGAACAAAACTAATCTGTAACAAAAAGTTTTTCGCTGGGACTACTTCCGTAAATGCATTGTGGTTTTATCGTAAAACTCGTGACACCTAATAGCACTGGTTATTAAAATCAATGTGAAAACTGCACTCTATATTAAAAGTGCAGGCAATAGGGGTGGGGTATTCACAAAGGCGTGTTAAAATCGTTGGATAGTCGGAAAATCGGAAAATTGCGACTTAAAAATTTTTTTAAACTTTTTTTGTATCTTGAACAATTTTTGAGCAGATAAAATTTTCCGATTTTCCAACTTTACTATTTTCCGACCTCTTTGTGAATACCCCTAATGTTTGTAATCAGTTGGAATTTTTCAAAAAACATTTTTCTTTTTTGCTTCACAGTTTGTATGGTAGCCTAAGTAGAATATGTGCAACTGCTGCTACAAGACCGAATACTGCATCGCTGAATGGAGACCCGCGTCAGTATCATGAAGTAGTTGGAGATATCATTTGCCCATCGCAAGTAATGGGCATTGATCACATTAGAGATCCACGTCTCAACAAAGTGAGTACTAAGCGAAAATAGATATGATTAAAAAAAAAAAATGTTTTCTTCATAATAAAAATCTCTTTAAGGGTCTAGCTTTTACTTAGAAGAACGTCAGGTGCTTGGAATACATGGTTTGCAACCAGCCCGTTTTAAAACCCAAGAAGAGCAACTTGAATTGTGTAAAATCGCGGTGAACCGTTACTCTGAGTCGCTCAATAAATACTTGTACCTTTCCGATCTGCAAGATCGTAATGAGCGTTTATTTTTCCGCTTTCTTGCGGAAAATATTGAGGACATGATGCCGATTGTCTACACTCCTACAGTAGGCTTAGCTTGTCAACGCTTCGGTTTGATATACCGACGACCTCGTGGACTTTTTGTCACCATTAATGATCGTGGTTATGTATACGATGTTATAAGAAATTGGTTTGTTCTGTTCAATCATAAATAATTCAATGGGGTAATTCATTGAAGAACTCATGGAAATTTCTTCTAGGCCCGAACCAGATGTGCGTGCAATTTGTGTTACCGATGGAGAGCGTATATTGGGTCTGGGTGATCTTGGAGCGAATGGTATGGGTATACCAGTCGGAAAGCTTTCCTTGTACACAGCGTTGGCAGGCATTAAGCCACATCAATGTTTACCCATACTCATCGATGTTGGAACTAATAATATCGATCTGCTCGAGGATCCACTTTACATCGGATTGCGACAAAAGCGTGTTGTTGGAAAAGAATATGATGATTTTATTGATGAGTTTATGCAGGCTGTTGTCAAACGTTATGGTCAGAATACACTCATACAGTTTGAGGATTTCGGAAATTCGAATGCATTTCGATTTCTGGATAAGTATCGCAATACGTATTGTACATTCAATGATGATATACAAGGAACAGCTTCTGTAGCGGTAGCAGGTTTATACGCATCGCAGCGATTAACCGGAATGAATATATCGGACTACAAATTTCTTTTCGCTGGAGCTGGTGAGGCTGCCGTTGGAATTGCTGATTTGGTATGCAAGGCGATGGTTGCTGATGGACTTGAAATCAATGTAAGTTCGTATTGGCTTGAGGTGACAAAAAATAAATAAATAAACAAATTGAATTATATATCAACTTCTGCAGGATGCGAGAGATAAAATTTGGATGGTTGATATTAATGGTTTATTGACTACAACTAGGCCCGGTAAACTGGATGATCATCAGAAAGTTTTTGCCAAAAATGTCGAGCCAATGAATAATTTAGAAGAAATTGTTGAAAAAGTCAAACCAAATGTACTTATTGGTGCTTCAGCTGCCGCTGGCATCTTTACGCCCAAATTATTACGCACCATGGCCACAAACCATGAACGTCCTGTTGTTTTCGCACTTTCAAATCCTACAAGTAAAGCTGAATGCACTGCCGAACAAGCCTATCAGAATACGGATGTAATTTTCTTTTTATTTTTTTTTAATTTTTCTTGTATAACTTGAGATAAAATAAAAATTGTTCATTCAGGGTCGCGTTATATTCTCATCGGGCTCACCATTCCCACCAGTTACGATGAATGGTAAAACGTTTAATCCAGGACAAGGAAATAATGCCTATATATTTCCTGGTGTAGCCCTTGGTGTTATTTGCACCGGTACACATCATATACCAGACGATATGTTCCTATTCGCCGCACAAGAGCTCGCAAACTTTGTTGATCCATCCGATCTGGAGCGTGGATCGCTATATCCACCATTAAAATCCATACGTGATGTGTCAATGCGCATAGCAATGGCAGTCACTAAGTGTGCCTATGACAATGGCGAGTACTCATAAAAATTTTTCCTCTTAAATTTATAAGAAAAACATACATTTTTTTTTTTATAGGCCTGGCATCAACCTACCCTGAACCGGAGGACAAACGGCAATGGCTTGAGAAGCAACTGTACAACTTCAATTACGAGTGTTCAATGCCTGTTACATGGGCGTGGCCAAGAATGCCATATATAAAAACCCGTGAATTAGTGCCCACGAAGCTATTTGGAGATAAACGTGATTAACTTTCTTTTTTCTTTATCTCTTCTCTGTTTTTCTAGGCGATCAAAGCCCACTCTTAGCTGCCATTAAACACTGAATAACCAGCACACGTGCATGCATACAAACATAGACACTAACGCTGCTACCACAAACGTTATATCTATTAATAAATTTGACTTAGCTTGCTTGATTTTATATATTGTTTTATGTATTTGTATATATATATATGTGTGGTTTTTTTTGAACCTTAAGAGCACGCAATCTGTATAATACTAAATAATAGGTATTCTCTGTCATTGCAAAACGATATGGGCAAAATGCGATAACTTTTTTGGAGATCTAATGATGATTTTACGAATTTAATTAAATTAAATTTATTATTTTAGTATTATTTTTGCCAAAGGCTCCAAAATCTTTAAAATCGAAATGATCTAATTTTGCTCATATGAGAATGTCTGTGAATTCAAATTGAATATGCTCTATATATTTAGAAATGAAAGTATTTTTATATGATGTGCTTAATTAAGTGCATCAGTGCATTTTATGTGTTGAGTATCATGAAAGCCTTATTTATTAATAATTTTATTTACTAATCCTAGATTAAAACTATAATGCACGAATATGTTAAATTGGTGTCGGTTAACCGCAAGGAATTGCTTCTACTAATCTAAACTAAGCTAGCAAGCCATGAGAGTACTTGGGAAACCCATTTTAATGGAATTTTCTGCACACTTAGTTTATTTATAGTGCTTCGATTTTGCTTATTCATATTTTATAAGAAAATTCGTTTCAACAATTTTCACATTTTTTAAATTGCCTATTTTCCTCCCTAATGTTTCAGAGTGACAACGATTTGAATTTCAAAAATTTTCTTAAAAAATTGTTCATTTGAATCAGGCGATTTCAATTTGTTCTGAAATCGAGATTTCGTTTCGTCTGGAAAGCACATAAGTTTAGGAATGTGATTTTTTCAAATCATTTTCTTAAAAAATGCTTTTTATTTAAAACGATTCTAATTTTTATGGATTTCAGTGCCATAAAATCAATAGTTGTAAATTGTCGCTTAAGAAGAAACATTCAGTCCAATCATTAGTATCTTCGTTCGCTGCATTTTAGCACGTTTTTTTTTTTTTTTTTTTGCAAAGTAGTACTCTAAAGTGTTTATAGATGGATATAAATAATTTAGACCCTTTATGAGCCAAAAATGCTTAGTTATTGATTTTGTATGTAACAAATTTAAAAATTTTGAATGTCAACATCCGGCTTAAAAGGCATTAAAACTTCGGCTTTTCAGTATTGTTAAATATATATACACAGCTTAAATGGGTATTAATAAGATTTATAGTGTTTCTGTAAATTGATATTGTTATACATGTCGTAGAAAGTTTCTTTGATCAATGATAATCTATTCAAACTATTCATATATCAAATATTTCTGCTCATTGATTTTACAGATACCTCAACAGAGAAATAAGCATTTTAAGAAACGGTTGAAATTTAAAAAATGCCAACTGCACACAGTGCCAGACAGATCTTAGCAATTCAAAATACCAGTATTTATTTTTATCGGTCTCATCTTTTGTTGTGTTTGTTAAATAGTTAATGATTTAAGTTATTTTGTTTTATTTTTTTGTTGCAATGGACGAAAAGAATAGATCTTGCCCGTATTTTTTCAATCCAAAATCAGGCTTCGCAATCGAATCAAAAATAACGAGAAAATATTGTATTCTGTCTCCAATGTAATAAGTATTTGTTGATTGTTAAACCTCAGTGATAGTGATAGGAAACGAACCAGCACGAAAAATGAACCCTTAATACCAGGGACCAAAATTAATAATATTTTTGAATTTTGAATTTAAAAATCGATATAAAATAAATTTTTTATATAAATTAGTATTTAAGTGTATTCTTAGAGTTTTAATTTTTTGATCAAGAAACAAAAATTATTCTCAAGTTTTATTTTTTGATCAGGAAATAACAATTATTTTTCGAGTTTTATTTTTTATTCAAAGATAAACCTTATTCTTATAGATGTTTTAGTATTTAACCTTAGTAAAAAAAATTGCTTTTAGAGTTTTATTTTTGCTCGGATGATAAAAATTATATTTTGGAGTTAATCGTTTACTCAGAAATAAAAATTGTTTTGAAGTTTTTTGTTTATACTCACAACATTTGCAAAGAAGTATTAATACAATTTATATTTTTGATATTGAATTGTGGTTACCGATTTCGCATGAAGCCTTTTTCTTTCCTCGTGTAATCATCTCAACTCTTCATCACTTTATCAATATTTCAGGCGTTATTTTGAAGAAAGTAGTAATATATTATGCAAGTTTTATTTTTCTGAGTTAAATTAAAAAACCAACTCAAAACCAATTTTTATTTTTTGAGTAATAAATAAAAATACCATGATTAATTTTTATCGTTCATGCAAAAATTAAATTCGAAAAATAATTTTTATTTACGATAAAAATTAAATAATCTAATAAATTATGTTTTTTTTGATTGTAAAATAAACTCGAAAAAATAATTTTCTATTTCTTGATCGAAATATAAACTCTAAAAATAAGTTTTACTTCTGAGTAAAAAATAAAACTCAAAAAATAATTGTTATTTCTGATTCAAATTAATAATAACTTTTAAATAATTTTAAACTAGTAATTTGTAGAAAAACATAAAACAGTTATGACCCTGTTAATACGCTTAACAGTCGGAGAATGATCACTTCAATCTGTTCAATAAAAGAAAACTGCAACATACTACTTTGCTTTTGCTTACACTATTTACATAAAAGAGCTGGCTAAATTAATTTCATATAAACGTAACTCAAAAATTTTAATATCGTGAAGTCTGCTATTGGTCTATTAACATAAAATCCGATCTTTTTTCTTCCTTTTTCTCTTCTATAATGTTTTGTAATTATTATTATTATGAGTATTTAAAAAACTATAAAATTAAAATTATAGTACGACACATGTAAGAGACTAACAAAAAGGCCGATGGAACAGACACACGTAAACCCTTTGAAAATAAAAAAGAAGGTACGACGGTTACGGTTAATTAACCTTTAGAAGCTTCTCCAAATTATGGTTTCCGGACTATTTTTGCCCTCCATTTAAAAAAATCAAAATTTTTTTATAATAAAACTACTTATTTCTTTTTCCAAATTCCCTGTAATCGGCGGAACTTAGCATCTTTATTTCAACATTCGACCCTCAATGCGTTCAAAATTTATTTATTTTCTTTCATAATCAGGCTTTTAAACAAATTTTTGCTTTACGCTTATATAAAATTTTTAATTGGACTTTTTACTTTGTTTATTTTACTTGATTTTTATTCCAAAAAATTTAATTTTTTCAAATATTGCTAGATTAAGTCCACGCAAGACACCACCAAATCATCCAATTTGCAAAATTCTTAGAAACTCATCACCTCATGATAAATTGGCATTTATCGACGAATATTTCACCGCAACGAGGGAAAGTCAATCAACGAATGCGGCGTTCGAATTCACCATTTCCACCGCCAGATTCAACTTTTACTATAAATAAGATTAGTTTTTTTTATTTTTATTTAAATTTCTTTAGTCAAACAATTTTAGCTTTAATTGAATTGTATGTGTTGCGCTTAAAGCTTTTACCAAACCCAAGGTCAGTTTTATTTATGCATCAAATATAAAAATAATCTGTGTGTAAATTAATAACACAAGTTTACAAAATTAAACTTTTTGTTTGTTGCCGCGATTTTTTAAGAGTTTTGGATTAGGATGGTATTGTTGACATAAGGACCATTTTTGAAAATTTTTTCTCAGCTCTGGTTTTGGAGCTACCATCGATTTTGTGAAAAATCTTTAGTTGTTTGACTTTTATGGAAATATATTAGCGCTTTAGTAACTTATTATGATTGGTTACGTATCAAAGCCAATACCACTATCTATCAAATGATGATTTTTTAAAGAAAATACAGCTTGTAGTTTTGGGGGAACCTGCTTCGCAAGTATGAAAAATGGGAAATTTTTCAAGTATTCCTCGATTTTCGGAGTTTATTTGCCCTGTTGTGAAAGAATTTTTTTAAAAATATTAAAATATATATAAATAGAAAAAAATAAAACCATTTTTTTTAGTGTATTCCACTTTGGGGACGTCCTTCGCGAATGTTATTAATGACCTTTGTTTAAAAAGCTTCAAAATACTTGGTTCCTTTATATTCACTTTCTTATGTGCAAACAAAGAGTAAGTATTTAATATATAAAGAGCCGCCAATGTACTCTATCGGCTCTTTTAGCATTTTGAAAATGTTGACCTCCTCATGGAGATACACTTTGTTTAAAATGCCATTTCGTCTCACATCACAATGCTGATTGAAAACAAAAATGCGCAACGCGAGTGCCAGAAGCGTGCGTAAACGGACAATTAATGAATGAATTGTGCGTTTGCTTATGCGCAGAGAAAAAGGGATGAACAAATTTCTTATGCGCATGAGTGTGCAAAGGTTAACAATCAAGAACAAAGCGGAACAAACAAGAACAGCAACTTTAATTTTAAATTTAAGTATTAATTTTAAATATTAACTTCAAAGATTAATTTTAAATATTAATTTTAAAATATCAATTTTAAATATTAAATTTAAATATTCATTTTAAATATTAATTTTAAATATTTAATTTAAATATTAATTTGAAATATTAATTTTAAATATTAAATTTAAATATTAATTTTAAATATTTAAATTTAAATATTAATTTTAAATATTAACTTCAAAGCTTAATTTTAAATATCAATTTTAAATATTAAATTTAAATATTATATGTAAATATTAATTTTAAATCTTGATTTTAAATATTAATTTTAAATATTAATTCTAAACATTAATTTTAAATATTAATTTTAAAGATCAATTTTAAATATTAAATTTAAATATAAATATTTAAATAATTCTAAAATTAATTTTAAATATTAACTTTAAATATCGATTTTAAATATTAATTTTAAATAGTAAGTATATTTAAATACTAATTTTAAAAATTAAATTTAAATATAAAATTAAATATTAATTTTAAATATTAAATTTTAAATATTAATATAACATATTAATTTTAAATATTAATTTAAATATTAGTTTTAGCAGCGCAGCTGTGAACTGCCCTGCAACTGCGCTGCTACTGCGCTGCTTTAAACTATTTAAAATTAATATTTAAATTTAATATATTTTAAATATTTAAATTTACTTTTTAAAATTTATATTTCAAATTAATCTTTATAATTAATATTTTAATTTAATAATTAAATTTAATATTAAAAATTGATATTTCAAATTAATAATTAAAATTTAAGTTTTAAATTTATTATTTAAATTAAATATTTAAAAATAGATAGTTAAAATTATTATTTAAAATTAATAAATAAAATTAAATATTTAAATTTAATATTCAAAATTGAAAATTAAATTTAATTTTTAAAATTAATATTTAAAAATAATATTTAAATTTAATATTTAAATTAAATATTTACAATTATTATTTAAAATTAACATTTAATATTTAAAATTGACATTTAAAATTATTATTTAAAATTAATACTTAAAATTAAAATTTAAATTTAATATTTAAATTTATGATATAAATTTATTATTTAAATTAAATATTTAAAATTATAATTTAAAATTAATATTTTAAATTAATACTTATAATTAATATATAAATTTAATATTAAAAACTTATCTTTAAAATGAATATTGAAAATTAATATTTAAATTTAATATTTAAAGTTATTATTTAAATTTAATATTTGAAATTAATATTTAAAATTAATATTTAAAATTATTATTTAAATTTAATATTTAAATTTAATATTTAAATAGACATTTATAATTATTATTTTAAATTAATATTTAAATTAAATACTTAAATTTCATATTTAAAATTAATATTAAATTTAATATGTAATTTAATAATTAAATTTAATATTTAAAAATTTATATATTTAAGTTAATATTTAAAATTTTAATTTAAAATAAATATATAAAATTTATATTTAAAATTAATATTTAAAATTAATATTTATAATTAATATATAAATTAAATATTTAAAACTTATCTTTAAAATGAATATTGAAAATTAATATTCAAATTTAATATATAAAGATAATAATTAGACTTTATATTTAAAATTGATATTTAAAAATAATTTTTAAAATTATTATTTTAAATTTATATATAAATTTAATATATAAAATTTATATTTAAATTAATATTTACAATTAATATTTAAAATTAATATTTAAATTTAATATTTAATTTCAATATTTAAAATTACTATTTAAATTTAATATTTAAAATTAAAATTTAAAATTAATATTTAAAATTAATATTTAAAATTAATATTTAAATTTATTATTTAAGTTAAATATTTAAATTTATTATTTAAAATTAACATTTAAATTTAAAATTTGAATTTAATATTAAAAATTGATATTTAAAGTTAATTTAAAAAAATAATATTTAAAATTAATATTCAAAATTAATATTTAGATTTATTATTAAAAATTACTATTTAAATTTAATTTTAAAAATGAATATTTAAATTTAATATTTAAAATTAATATTTAAATTTAATATTTAAAGTTAATATTTAATTTTAATATTTAAATTTAATAATTAAAATTATTTTATTAATTTAATATTTAAATTTAATATTTAAAATTAATATTTAATTTTAATATTTAAAATTTATCTTTAAAATTAATATTTAAAATTAATATTTAAAATTAATATTAAAATTTAATTTAAAAAATTTATATTTAAAATTAATATTTAAAATTATTCTTTGAAGTTAATAATAAAATTAATATTTAAATTTAATATTTAATATTTATCTTTAAAATTAATATTTAATATTTATATTTAAAATTAATATTTAAATTTAATAAAATTAAAATTAATATTTCAAATGAATATTTGAATTTATTATTTAAATACAATATTTAAATTTAATATTTAAAATTAATATTTAAAATTTATATTTATAATTAATATTTAAAAATAATATTTTAAAATTTATATTTAAAATTAGTATTTAAGTTTAATATTTAAAATTATTATTCTAATTTAATATTTAAAATTTATATGTATTTAAATTTAATATTTAAAATTAATATTTAAATTTAATATTTAATATAGATATATTAAATTATTATTTAAGATTAATATTTATATTTAATATTTAAAATCAATGATTATTTAAAATTAATATTTAAATTTAATATGTACTTAAAATTAATATTTAAAATTGATATTTAAAATTAAAATTAAAGTAGTTGTTCTAGTTCGTTTTTGTTCACTCTTGTTCGTTCTTGTTTGTTGTTGTTCGTTCTTGTTTGATCTTGTTTGTTCTTGTCTGTTACAAGAACATAAAATTTGCTGCGCTGCTGCTGCTGCACTGCTGGCAATGTTGCTACTTTGAGGCTATTAGATTACGCGCCGTTACTTCCAATTATCTCGATCATGAACCTTTTCGATGCATCTGTAGAGATTATAATAAACTATACCACTTAATTTGCCCTTCGATGTCTTTAGAAAGTACTAAATCAAAACGAATTGTATATTTGAACTCTGTGTGATTCTCATTTTGCATGCTATGAAAGGTAATTTTAAATAATAATGAACTTATCTTAGCCAGCAGTTGAACATTAAGGGTGGTAGTTACCAAAAAGTTTAAGCTAAGGCTAAATCTTAATCTTTCGAAGTAAAAGTGGTAGTTACCAAGTCAAATTAAACCGGTCTTAGAGAATTCCATATTCGAAAATGTGCTGCCACATTTTGAAAATTAAGCCCAAAAAATATGGTTTTGCTTTTTTCGAAACATCTTTCAAACTAGCAGGCCGACGGAAAAACGTTAAAATTTGAACAAAAGCATTTTTTTCTTTAGTATTATTTTTAAACATATGTTTTTTATTGAATTTCTCACTCTCTTCGAATTTTCGAACATTTTCATTCTTAAAATTTATCACTGCTTCGATGGGGTAATAAACCAGGTTTAATTGATTTGGTAACTACGAAAATTTAAGCGAAAGCTAAGAATTTACTTAAACCGCCTGGTAACTACCACCCAAGTTCTTATTGAATTGTTAAATAAATAAATAAATAAATAAATAAAAATATTGCGGCAATTATGCTGGCAATTATTTGTTTTCAGTGAATCAAAAGAATTAATTTTTATTGAATTTGTAAACATTAGGTAAACTTATGAATATGTGAACAACCAAAAGCAAGGGTTGCTACGTGTAAACAAACATTTGATTTGAAAACGGAACATATAATTTCAACACTCTCCCGTAAAATCAAACGTAGTTTACATTTCTTTTAACAAACTCCTAATTTTTTTAACAAGTTCACAAGTTTTTTTCTTTACCGATTTTTCGTAAATACAACTATCATTTTGTTATATGACTTCCAGACTGTCAACTTAAAACTAATTTAAGTGCCCAATTGAATTTAGAAAATACCCTTTCAGACTATAAATTCTGAGTTACGGGTGGTGTTACCGAAAAAGTTTAACCGAGGTTTAATCTTAATCCTTCGAAGTAAAAGTGGTAGTTACCGGGTCAACTTAAACTGTTCTTAAAAGATTCGATTTTCGAATAGGGGCTGCCACATTAAAGATTTTTTTTTTCAAAAACAGCTATTTTAAGCTGATTTCGAAAACTTTTTATCAGAGAAAATATTGCGTTTGTTTATCCGAGTGTAACATCCACCCCTAATAGAGCCAAATAATGCGAAAATGTAAAGAAATTATCAGCGTTACCAGGAGATTTGGCTTAGCCATATCGTCTGTCTGTCTGTCTATCCTTATGTATACATTTTTCTTGTCGAAGGATTTGATATACCTCGACGAAATGAGGTTTGAATATGCAGGGAAGTATGCGTAAAACAAGTTCGAGAATGGGCTAGATGGGGCTATTTTTTTGGGTTCCTCTAGTGCAAAGGTCTGTTTAAAAAAAAAAAAAAAAAAAAAAAAAAAAAAAAAAAAAAAAAAAAAAAAAAAAAAAAAAAAAAAAAAAAAAAAAAAAAAAAAAAAAAAAAAAAAAAAAAAAAAAAAAAAAAAAAAAAAAAAAAAAAAAAAAAAAAAAAAAAAAAAAAAAAAAAAAAAAAAAAAAAAAAAAAAAAAAAAAAAAAAAAAAAAAAAAAAAAAAAAAAAAAAAAAAAAAAAAAAAAAAAAAAAAAAAAAAAAAAAAAAAAAAAAAAAAAAAATTTTTTTTTTTTTTTTTTTTTTTTTTTTTTTTTTTTTTTTTTTTTTTTTTTTTTTTTTTTTTTTTTTTTTTTTTTTTTTTTTTTTTTTTTTTTTTTTTTTTTTTTTTTTTTTTTTTTTTTTTTTTTTTTTTTTTTTTTTTTTTTTTTTTTTTTTTTTTTTTTTTTTTTTTTTTATATTTAAAATTAATTAATAATTAAATAATATTTAAAATTAATATTTAAAATAATATTTAAATAATATTTAAAATTAATATTAAAATTAATATTAAATTAATATTAAAATTAAATTTAAAATAATATTAAATAATATTTAAATTAATATTTAAAATTAATATTTAAATTAATTTTAAAATTAATATTTAAATTATATTTAAAATTAATATTAAAATTATATTAAATTAAATTAAAATAATATTTAAAATTATATTAAAATTAAATTTAAAATAATATTTAAAAATATTTAAATTAATATTTAAAATTAATATTTAAATTAATATTTAAAATTATATTTAAAATTAATATTTAATAATATTTAAAATTAATATAAAATTAATATTAAATTAATATTAAAATTAATATTAATAAATTTAAAATAATATTAAAATTAATATTTAAATAATATTTAAAATTAATATTAAAATATATTAAAATTAATATTTAAAATTAATATTAAAATTAATATTTAAAATTAATATTTAAAATTAAATTTAAAATTATATTTAAAATTAATATTTAAAATTAAATTTAAATAATATTTAAAATTAATATTTAAAATTAATATTTAAAATTAATATTTTAAAATTAATATTTAAAATTAATAATTTAAAATTAATATATAAAATTAATTTTAAAAATTAATATAATAAAATAATATTTAAATTAATATGTTTAAAATTAATCATTTAAAATTAATATTTAAATTAATATTTAAAATTATAAAACATTTAAATTAAAAAAAAAATTTTATTAAAAAAATTTATTAAAAAATATTTAATTTAAAATTTTTAAATTAAATATTTTAAAATTTTTTTAAAAATTAATTTTTAAAATTAAAATTATTTTTTAATTTTTTAAATAATATATATTTTTTAATATTTAATTAATTAAAATTAAATTTAATATTTAAAATTAATATTTAAAATTAATATTTAAAATTAAAATTTAATTAAT